>JAHZSN010000013.1:600000-1044229 GCA_023701735.1 Pestalotiopsis sp. 9143b
ACTTCTGCCAATGGCGAAACAATAAAGACCAGCAGCTTCTCTGGGTCAAAGGCGATCCAGGCAAAGGCAAGACAATGCTCCTATGTGGTATCATCGACCACTTAGAGAAATCACCGGCAGATGGATGGCTTTCCTCTTACTTCTTTTGCCAGGCCACCGACGAGCGCATCAATACTGCCACGTCCGTTGTTCGCGGTCTCATCTTTATGCTTCTCGACCAAGATACGTCTCTTATATCTCACTTAAAGAAGAAGTATGACATCGCTGGCAAGGCGCTTTTCGAAGACACAAATGCGTGGCATGCGCTGTCCGAAATATTCGTGGGCATACTTCAAGACACCAAACTCCAAGGAGTCTGCCTCGTGGTCGATGCTTTAGACGAGTGTATACAGGGTCTCCCGCAACTGCTCGATCTCATCGTCCAAACCTCACGGTTCCCTCATACGAAATGGCTCGTCGCAAGCCGCAATTGGGTGGAGATTGAAGAGAAGCTGTACAACGTGGCGCATAGGCTTTCGCTAGAGCTGAATGCGAAGTCCATTTCTGCAGCAGTGGAAAGTTATATCAGTTTCAAGGTATCTGAACTTACGCGGATGAAGGGCTACCAAGAAAACACTGCTGACGAAGTGCGCCGATATTTATCAACAAACGCAAATGACACATTTCTATGGGTCTCATTGAACCTTCTTGGTGACAACTTAAGGCGCGATATTTACGATCTGCGCAATCCTGGCTATCATATCAGCAAAGTTGAGACTCCTTCTCCTGACCCGCTGGCGAACTTGGCCAAGTTCTCAAAACGGCTAGCCATTTTTGCCAATTCAATACAAGGAAGAGTGTTGTTGCGAATGCTCGTGCGCAAGTCAGCCTTGAGACTAATATCGGCTGCAGCGTGGATGACAATTGTCACCTCCGCCTCCAACTGTCTCCGCAATCCGGCGGAAAATCCATATCCCGGAACTGTCATATCGCCCTGGGCAAAGACGATGCTGCGAGGTCGTAGGATGGCATTCAGATGTTCGTGCATTGAAGATTGCCAACTTTCCATCGCTTTGGGCACGCCAGATCGAATAAGTACAAATACCTTCTTTGCATGGAGCGTGACAACGAGCTTATAAAGAAGGCATCCTCCAAGACCACCCGTGGCCCCGGTGAGGAGGATGGTTTCTTCTTTGAAGAAGGTGTCCTCTTTTATGTCGTCCATAGCGTGTGGCATGCAAGGTATGCAAATGGGATTGATGGGCACCTGGGAGAGTACATGGAGTATGGTCAGGAACAGCCTTTATAAAGTACAGTACTGTAAGTCACATACTGTTCTCGAAAGAAATTTGTTTGGCTCATTTAATTTCACGGTATTGATTATGGTTCTCTTGATGACATTTGGATGACATTTGACAATGGCTTAGTTGCAAATAGCCGGGCGTACTGAAGTTTTGTAATCCGGATACTCTACAGTGTGCAGACAGATTGTGAAGTCCAGCACACGGCGGTAAGCAAGCTCCATGCTCAATCTGATGATACTGTATTGCACAAATACCGAGCTGCAATTGTCCGATACTTGATCCGGTTTGCGAAATGCGAAGACCAGTAGCCGATCGCCTTTTATTCGAAAACTCGAGGAAATCTTGGCGTGATACATATTTAGTTTTGGCACTGTGTGTATTGTAATTTGCATCAAACCCTCTGGGTATGACTGGGAGCTGGACACGGCTACACAATTCTCTGCTATTACTTAACTATCTACATTAGACCTAGATCCAAGATTGTTCTCACACGCCCTAATTATCCCCTGCGATCATCGTACAAGTACAGCTGGTCCTGCTAGTGTACTTTGCGCGAGGGAGACCACCGTCGGGAGATTGCTCTGAGAAGTTAATCCAACCATCAAAGTTACGCTATTTCCGAGGCCTTCAGGCACCTTTCCACGTCCCGTACCTGGCCCCGTCTGATTCAAAGCCGTGTAGATCGGCGCACCCATCTCATCGATCCAGCCAAGAAAAAGAGTTCGATTCCCTTGAAATGTTAAAGATCTCTCGGTCGAGTCCCACGAGAAGTCAACAGTAGTGTTATCACCCGTGGGATCTAGGGTGACGGCCAACGGGGGCAGGATAGGCAGAGGCGGGAGTGACGGGCAAGAACCCGGAACAACGCTGCTAAGAGCCAGATTGAATGCCCAAACTCCAGGCAGGGGTGCATCAAAAGCAGTCGGATTTGGGATTTTCCCGTTACTGATTTCAAAGAAAGCGCTATGTCTCGCTTCGGTGGTTGCAATGCTGGCGATGCCGGCTACAAGATCGGCGTCCGATGCGGAGATCGAGCCTGCGAGAGATATGCTGGCGCCCACGCCGATCTGACTAAGACTTCTGCCGACCGAAAGAAATTCAGACGTGTTGGTTGACGGAAAGGTGTATTGACAAGGAGAAATAGGCGTGTGTCCGGCAGCGGCAAGGATATCGCTTATCACAGATTGGTGGGAGATCTCTTGCTTCATAAAGTCAATATAGGAATGAATCGAAGGGTTCGTAACTTTACCTCAAGTGTGGCGGAAATGCTTTGATTAAACTGCGAACCTCGCTGCGTGTCAGCATCACTCAAATTAGCAATAGCACTGCGAAAGAAGTCCACTTCGAGGTTTTCCAAGAAAAGCGCTAGTTGTAATTGATCGATTGTGTCAGGCAGAAGGTCCACCGTCTTGTTACTTTGGTCGCAAGAGGACTGCGCAGAGACAGCTAAAGCAGAGCAGAATATGCTAGTGACGAAGTAAAGTTGAGATCTCATATTTTGAGTTAAAGGATCTGATGCAGGATTTTGGGAGGCGCAAGGGGGTCGAGGTGCAATACTTTATATTTCTGGATTGGGGGTTCTCTGTTTCCTTGATAATTCACAGCGCACTCTGCATCTCCTAATCATTTTATCTGCCCGTGTGAGTTATAGTACAGTACCAAAATGATCACGTTTGTCAATTTCTATTTTGATACTGTACAGGTGGGAAGGTAGGATAATGGCAGGCGAAAATAGAAACAAGTCCTATTTTCGAATCACCACGTGGCAGTTCTCATTTTATCACGAGCTTCGCCACACACCCCGATTAGCCTCCCACGATATGGTAGAATACTCGTGATCATTCTTATCAGACGTCTTCTATTTTGCAGCAAGCCCGACGCTTCGATGTCTTGGGACTGGAATACGCTGCCGCCTGAGTCTCTGTCTATATTTAAATCTCTCCTCTCTCCTGTCAGCTAAGGAATGACGGCATGGAGATAAGGAAAATGTGGTTGTCACGTGCGCCCCCTGATTATACTTGCATGGAATGTATTGACAGTGACTGCTCATGGTACTTATTATTCTTTTAAGATCGTAGATGGAGGGTCATTGCGAGAGCGAAAATAGATACGAGTCCTATTTTCGGATCGTAATGTGGCAGTGCTCAAAAAGTCAGAATTACAATATATCAATGGACTCCATCCTCTTTTCATATTGCCTACGGCGCCTTTACTTTGTAATATCAGAGGAAGAGCTGATGCCAATCTAGGTCCTTCATTACAAAAGTGTGGACAATCCTGCGCTGAACGGTAAATTCAGATAAACAAACGTTCAACTCGCAAATTCATCTTTCTTTTGTCCTATACTTGGTTGCATATATGAAATGATCGGTCTAAGTCGTGAGCAGCTAGAGGCCGTCTCTACAATTTTGTCGCAGCTTGCATCGGAAGACAATCGAATGCTCCAAATTGATCCGGAGCAAACGGAAGCACTTCAGGATGGCTTGCCTCCATTAGGACCAAGTTACACGGAAAAGCGCAACTTATACGCAAAGATTTTGTCAGAGATAGTATTCTCATAGATTCCTACACCGTTGCACACAGCGTGAATGGTCTCTTCTTCGCTGGGTGATACAAGATAATTCCCACCACGAGGTGCGACGTCGTCCAAAAGATCTATTAAACGCAGTTATTATACAATCAGTAACGGGAAAATCCCAAATCCGACTGCTTTTGATGCACCCCTGCCTGGAGTTTGGGCATTCAATCTGGCTCTTAGCAGCGTTGTTCCGGGTTCTTGCCCGTCACTCCCGCCTCTGCCTATCCTGCCCCCGTTGGCCGTCACCCTAGATCCCACGGGTGATAACACTACTGTTGACTTCTCGTGGGACTCGACCGAGAGATCTTTAACATTTCAAGGGAATCGAACTCTTTTTCTTGGCTGGATCGATGAGATGGGTGCGCCGATCTACACGGCTTTGAATCAGACGGGGCCAGGTACGGGACGTGGAAAGGTGCCTGAAGGCCTCGGAAATAGCGTAACTTTGATGGTTGGATTAACTTCTCAGATCAGTCTCCCGACGCTGGGCTCCCTCGCGCAAAGCACACTAGCAGGACCAGCTGTATTTGTACGATGATCGCAGGGGAAAATTAGGGCGTGTGATAACAATCTTGGATTTACAGTACAGTAGGTCTAATGTAGATGGTTAAGTAATAGCAGAGAATTGTGTAGCCGTGTCCAGCTCCCAGTTATACCCAGAGAGTTTTATGTAAATTACAATACACACAGTCCCAAAAGTAAATATGTAACACGCCAAGATTTCCTCGAGTTTTCGAATGAAAAGGCGATCGGGTACTGGTCTTCGCATTTCGCAAACCGGATCAAGTATCGGACAATTGCAGCTCGGTATTTGTGCAATATCATCAAATTGAGCATGGAGCTTACTTATCGCCGTGTGCTGGACTTCACAATCGGCAGCGGAAATATAGCACTTAACATAGCATTATTTTTTTTGCCCTAACCCACTGCTTTCCGGCTCCGACTCGACTTCCGATGCTCTCCATTCCTTCGGTGTTTGAGCCGGTTGCGATCGTGAAGACTGTCCCGTTCTGGGAAAAGCCTGTGCTTTAGAGTCAATACTAGGCTGCTTATACAGCGGCTCCATTTCTGCTGCTACAATATTCTAGGTAGAGCCTCTCCCGTGTCCTCGCTGCTATGTTTGTTTATCTCCTGGTGCTCGAATAATGCCGTATTTATCTATCACAGGTTTCCTCCCACGGGTGCGGCTCGAGACTAGTTCATCAGCAAGTTAAAGTCGGTTGGCCCGCTCCTCACCCGGCAGGTCAATATTTGCAAATGCAATTCCTGCGTGCACTTGTGTCTCGGTAAATTTAAAAGTCCTGATGCCACTGTTCCCAGTGCCCTCCTTTCCGAGACAGAGATCTTGAAAGGAGCTAATAGCGTCCTTGGCCTGCATAACCAGGTTGTCATTTATTGCAAAGGGCCCCGTTGTGTCGACGGTATCCCAAGACGGCCATATTCGTCCATGTGAAAGGTTGACCTCAACCATTGTGACGTCAATAAACGAATGTACCTCCCCATCGGCATTTCGGGTTGTTGCCAACTTGTCGACCCTAAACCTCAGAACGAGCTCACACCATGGCTGCCCTAAAAGAGGGGAAATACGTCCACTTTGGGCGAGTTCGATGACCGTATCGAGGAAAAGCCTTTCAGCAATGACCGAACATTTTATCTGCAAATGGCGAAGACTTGTGCATTGACTGAGCAGCGCAGACGTATGCGACACTAGTCCAGCAGAGTCGTGACGATATTTCCCTGTCCCATCAATAAAGTCGTTCTTGTCGAAATCATCAAAGAGCAACTGAATTGATTGGATTGATGCACGCCGCGCCGGTGTAATCGCGACGAGAAATCGCAACAAATACTCCTTAGAAACGAATGAAAAGGTATTAACGCGGTAAAAGATATGGTAACGATCTAGATCGAAGCGGAATTGCTGGCAAACCCGCGTAAGATTAAAATTAAATAACGACCCATAAAACATGTTTGATCGTTCTGAGATTGGCCATACAGCAATTGTTGGATCCATTGCTAAAGCGAATTCGTATATTCGAAAACGGAGCTCTGTTGGCAAATAAAGGAAGGGCATCCTTGCGTTTTTATAAGTTCGGTGGGATTAAGGAGGGTAGGTTTGGTGTGTTTGTCCAAAGCCTTGAAAAGTGATAATTTTGCTGAATATAAATACAGTATTAAAGCCCTCCTTAATGTGCCGGCTTAATAACCTAGCGTCGGTCAAACTTCGATCCGTCTGCGCAAACGACTAGGCATGAACCGCCAAATACGGATCCGTAAGGCGCGTAAATGTTATTATACAGCTTGGTCGCAGGACGATACGGGAACAAACAACCATTATGCCACCGCTATAACAAACACGGTCGATCTTTGAAGGGCCCTCCGTTATCGTTTTAGCCTTTCATTACAGCGAAGCTATATAATAAGTGGTGCGCTGACCACCATTGATTACGCGCCGGTTGAAGGGTCCATAGCGGGGTGGCTGGGAGGACCACTGGAAGTGCGCCATTAGCGACCACTTATTACTGTTGGATGGGGTGTGCCTAAGGTTTACGCACGGGGATTCCTGGGGAATACCCGGCACCACCAAAATAAGCACGCAAAGCGTAAAAAATATGTACACCCTGATCAGGCCATTCCACATCCTCGCATCTGACAATCATCCTTTGCCCCTTGCATCAAGGTGGGATACGGGGAGGCTTATTGAAAAGCTTGACGGACTTCCTCTGGCCCTAGCCACGGCTGGAGCGTATCTTAGACACGTTCCGATCAGCCTGGGTGAATTCCTTCGGCATTACGAGAGATCGTGGACTAGACTTCAAACAGACACATACCAGGATCGAACACTTAGCTCTAGGTGGCAGATCCACTATAAGCACGTCAAGGAAAAAAAAACCCGCTCGCGGCTCATTTACCTCGTTGGTGGGCGTATTTCGATAACGAAGATGTATGGTTCGAACTCTTCCATTCTCCTGGTACTGACTGTCCAGCGTGGATGCAAGAGCTGACTGACGAACTAAACTTCAATGGTTCAATGGGTATCCTGCATGGCTATGGATTTATAGAGCCACACTCTGTGATTTCAGACCATCCAGAGTCGAGTGGATATTCTACTCACGTCTTGAATCAAGGTCGGGACTACGAGTTAGGCGAACTCGCTTTGAGATGCATAGCTTCGCGCGTTCCCTCACAAAACGACCCCCAATTCTGGGCTCTCCAAAGGAGGCTTCTATTACATGCAACCAACTGCTGCGCTATTCTGAATACGCGCAATAAAGATTTAAGCTGGGCTTTTTCTAACCTAGGGAACTTTTACTCCGATCAAGGCAAGCTGCAAGAGGCCGAAGAGATGTACTTGCGACATCATTTAAGGCACTCTCCTATCTTTTTTTCTTTTCTATATTGTCACAAAAGTACTTTTTATATACGACAGAGGCGGGATCCGGGAAAGTCGCTTCGAGGATCCTGCAATCAAACCCTGCCCTCCACACTACTTATTAAAGATGCTAACTAGTATAGAACGTGACATTGCCTAATTGCCGCTTTGACCGATTACGGTTTCGAAAAATAGCATAGTAATAACCTTGTTATACGCCTGATTGCAATAAATATATAGTATAATTCGGCGCTTTACTTTGCGTTATGTATATGCAACAAGGCCTGACAGGTGACCGTCTAGAGTTACCACTTAATCCTAGGACACGGATGCAGGACGTAGGAGGATGCCAATTACCTGGTTGCATAATACTTGTTCGCAACCAATTGCTCTTTTTTATGTTCCAGACCGGTTTAGTGCATTGTATTTAAGCACTTGTGAGCTGCCAAAAAATTGCTGCCTAATGGGATTCTCATCTTGGGCCAATAAAACGTATCATGCGAATATTCCATGCAAAGCAGTCTAGTAACGCGCGAGTCAGATTTTAATTGATCTAGTTTTATCTACCTAGTACGGTGGTAAAGTTCAACCAAATCCATCAACAAAGTGAACGACTGCTTTAGCAAAGTATTAGGGAATACAGATCTGAAGTGTGAAAGTGAAGCAATTATGGAGGCTAGTTACGAGGAAAAGAAGAAGGAAAGAAAGAACGGAAAAGATAACGAAGAAAAGAAAGGGGAGCGGACAGCACCACACAAAATATAAGTAAAAACCCCCCAAATTCAAAGAATAGGAAAGGAAAGCAAAGAAGGAAGAACAGAATTGAGCAAAAGAAGAAGAATGGTATCCCTATGACTCTACTTCAAAGCAGGTTGCCTAGGGAGACCTTGCAGCAAAAGTTGCTCAAGCATAGAAGTCAATTGCTTCATGCTTGTTGCCTGGCCCTCTCGACTTGGCTCATTCAAAGTCGTGTTCGCTTCTGGCGATGCTGATTTTCTAAACTGTATGCCTCTGTTAGCACAAATCTGGACCCTTTCAAAGCGTTATCATCTCGGCAATATGATCATCAAATTCTTTCAAGAGCCCATCTAGAGAGATTTGAGTTTAAAGGTCATCTTCTCAAATATTCGGGGGAAAGAATACCACTTGGATTCCTACCCTTTACAGTATTTCACGATCTGGACTTCGCTAGTGTCTGGTGTCAAATCCATACGCAGAGAGAGTCCGATCAAATCCACAAAGTACAGGTTCGCAAATAAGCCACTTGTTTTCGGATGGGTCAGCACCAATCAATTATTCTAACTGCATCTTCCGGATTCGTAGCGGACGATTCCTGCAGCATCATCGTGCCATCTTCGGATCTCGAGGCAAAGAACTTGAGCTGGTCTTGAAAGATCCACAATCGACCAGCGGATTTATTAGTGCATAACGATAGTCAAGAAAAGCTTTCTTGGCCGACTGAAATTTCAATCAGGAATTAGACGCCTATACTGGAATTTGCGTGGAGAGCAGAATTACAGTATTGGAAAGTTTGAGTACATACAACAGGACCGTAGAAACCGGGACTTACTGTAACTCAGTTCAAAAGCTAGTCATCAAGAATGCAGCACGGAATCTGTGGGGGTGCATTGCCGCGCTCGAGATAGGTGCTGAATAAGTCATGACGTGGAGACAAAATAATCTAAGAAAACCTAATGCAGCCTTAAATCGACGGGGACTTGTGTCTGTACTGGGAGCCTTGGGTGCGACACTATTTACAGCTAAGTACTAAGGCAAATTTCGATGATCTCACCTAAAATTATAGTTATACGTCCTACGCAAGAGCTCGGTTAGGGAAGAGATCAACGATCCAAGTTGCTCTTTTATCTTTGTAGAATTGGTTGGCAGCCTCAATTACTTCGTGGCCGCGAATACAAGAAATAAGTGTTGGATCCAAGGTGATGGTAGGCGCGTCGGGGTTTTCGCAATTGATTTGGTCTCGGGTAACGCCATTCTGGAGTAATGCAAGATCGAGGTGAGGTTCGGCAATAATCGCTTGAACACGAAACATACGACTTTTCCAATCCACTTCTTGATACCCTTGAAGAAGGTTCAAGAGTCTGTCTACTTCGATCTGATTGATTTCGCAGGATGTTGATTGCAATAATGTTGGGAGGCAGATACGGACTGTCCCCAGTACTTTTGCCTCCCTTTCTAAACGGATCGCTTCGGCGATTTTGGTAGACATTGTTGTGAGTTCGAAAGAAGTGTTTGAAAGACGGGGTAGTGTAAGGTCTACGGGTAAGCAGACTGCCAGAAATATAAGGATTAACAAAGGGCGTCGTAATTGTCATCTCGATTTGTCAGCTCGTTTCAACCCCGACATAAGATTGACAATGATGACAATCCACAGTCGGAAAGAATATGCGTACCAGCAGAATTGAATCTTAGGCTATTAATAAGTCCAGTTTGCAGAACGTAGAGCCTTTCGCCCGTCGCGGCTGACCAGAGGATTATGTTTCTTCAGCAGACGCCGACGCGATCTGCTGGCCGTCCGGCGAGAACGCAATCGAACTGACATAGGCTGTATGCCCTTCGAGCGTGCTCTGCCTTGCTATATGAATGATATCGCGATTAGTGCACAAGAAATTGCCGCTGGCAGCGCAACCTTCAATATAGGCCCTGTCTTCGGCCATTTCGTGCTTTTTCAGCCATCATAAAGGCGATGCGATGATGAGAAAAGCTGATGACTCCACCATAGACTTGGTTGGTCAAGCTCTCGATATCGTACATATCGAATATCTGCCGAAGCGTTGCCTGGCCAATTTCGCAGTCAGGCAACAGCTGCTCTTCGACTGGATAAGAGCAGAAGTTGATTACTTCTTCTCAGCCTGCAGGGGCATCGTTGGTCCTAGTTGGCCCGGCTACACTTCCGTCCAGTCTCAAAATAGTTACCCTGCATCGTATTTATGACCCCAACCACCCTCCGTGCTTAATCCTTACGCTCTCTTCTGGTATTTAGTATTTATGCGAGCAACCGTGAAGGCTTTATCACTAGAGGCAATCCCTATAAGTCACCGGGGTACGCAAATTATTGACATGGCCACTTATTTCGCTAGGTTCATTCCGGGGTCTGCATATACTAGGATCTCTCAAACAGTGCTGCACGGTATTTTCAAGTTCGGTACTTCTGCATCATCTTCGGCGGACAAACACTATACTCTGTACACACGGTGTATAATACATACTATACCACGGAATGTACAGTATCCACCACCATTATAGTTGGCTGCTTGTTTAACCTACGTAAATTCCTTCTGAACAGCCTCCACCTTAAATCCCACCAAACAATAGATGAAGCGAAAGCAGTTGGGTAAGCATCACCAAAAAGGTGGACTTCCATACCCCGACAGATACAATGCATATACTATTCCCTATGTCTTGGGGATCGAAGAACCTCGTGGCCGCAAACATTCCACTGTCCACTATCCTAAAGGCGTCTGTTTGCTCCTACAAACCTGTTCAAAGTGAAACTTCTTCGATTCTTCTAACATTAACTGGCTTTGTAGAGCGTTGTCGAGAAATGGCAGAATTGCCATGCCCTTCAACTTTGGAAGCCGCGACAAATCTCGACAACAATATGTACTGTAAGCTTAGACTTTGCTTTTTTTTGACACCCAAGGCATTCTGGAGCCTTGTTAGGCAGCATTGCAGTCGTATGCATAGCGGCTAGCAAGGACCGAAAAAGCCTTGCAGCGGGATAAAAATGCGCCGAGCTGCAAAATCGACGAACCAGATACGATTCCGGCCCACCATCCCCTTGGAGCTATGCATAATAACTCGCGTTTCTGATCTCGAGTAGCTGGTCTTTTGGGCCCTATGCATGAGATTGGCAATTCCGGGTTGTTACGCTACGAATCAGTTTAGCAAGGACCCTGGTCCACAGGTGCGTGCAACGACCGAAAAATAGTCATGACAGCACCACCATTGAATTTGATGAGGCAGATTTTGCAGACTTTGGCCGTTTTATATTTTCAAGTTTGTTGCCATTAGAAATGGTATTTAGGTGTCTGCGAAGCTGGTCAAAAAGTATTAGTTTACAGCGTTTAACATTTCTCTGTGGCTCTATTCTTTTTTATCCATTCGTCGTTCGAACTTCCTGACTCTCCTCTCTTCGCACATGCTTAGCATCTTTGGTTATAATCGCGAAACAAAAGCCTTGCACTATGTCTCTCGACGCTACTAACGCTGCTATTGCAGAACTTCTTGAATCGAGAACTCCCCATCTCCAAAATATCCTCAATCAAAACCTTGATCTCAGATCGTTCCTTGATATGGTTCTCCCGGAAGCATTCTACCCTCCTGGCATTGAAAGAAATATTCTGGAGGCCATGCTTGCTATCCTACATAGCACGATATGTTCGCACCGTCAGCCGCCTTTCATATTCCTCCATCTTCTCCCTATCTTGAGAGGAGATATGCCGCTCGGACAGCAAGACATTCAACACATGTTATCACATCTAGACGATGAGAAGTTCGAATATAGACAGGCAGTCAACCTTCTCCTCCTAATTATGTGTGAGCCTCCAGATGAGTCGAGACTTCGCATAGTAGTGCAGAAGCTCGATCAAAAAGACCCCAACCGACAAAATGAGGCGATTCAAATCCTCAGAAGACAAAACCGAATTCCCGAATCAGTGCTCCCTGCATTACTCACAAAGTTCCAAATCGACAATTGCCGATGCGCGGTCCTTCAAATTCTCGAGACACATCCAAACATTCGTGAAAAGGTTCGCTATGATGTTGAGAGACGTCTAGATGACAAAAATCCTGAAGTTCGTCAGCGGGCGCTTCAGAACCAGCCGGAGATGATACCTGAAGCAATGAGCAAACTTCAGTATGGCGCAGATAATGAGGTTCGACAGACCTTGGCTGCAGCACGTCAGTCCTCAGCTGAAAAGGAATGGTTTGAGGTCAAAGATGTGTTGTCGGATATTGTGACAAAGGCTGTGCTCGGAAAGGCTTTCGGGGTCACCCGTGGGTGATTGCCCAAATACACGGGGCTCTCCGGGGAATACCCGGCACCACCAAAATAAGCCCGAAAAGCGTACGAATTAGCAAAAGCGGAACATGAATCGATACATCACTGAACACACCCTGATCAGAGGATTGTCACGGTCAGCAGGGGGCAGGCAGTATAGGCGGTCGTATAACAGTCGATTCTCTACGTTAATACTAAAACAGATATCCGTAAACATGGACCAGTCAAAAGATCAGACACCTTGCCTTAGTCATTCTACCGGCTCTGTCACTAATTCTATACTACCAGTCTGGGGTCATCATCATCCAACACTGGCGGCCGGACTACAACAGGTAGTGGCGTAAAGCCATCATATGGTTCCGGCGGCAGATGCTATGCGGGAGGTGCAACACAACCATACAGGGCTGGCACCAGCAGTATAGGTAGCGGGATTGTCCCAGGACTCTTCTTCGGATCGGCCCTTGGATTCTGGGGTGCGTACTGGCTTGCTGGAGCGTACCACTACCCATATGCCCACCCTTACACGTTTTACAACCAGTCTCTCAACCAGAACGAGACGAAGCCTATCGAATGTCTCTGCAAAATAGATGAAGAGTGTGGTTGTGAGGACAACTCTTCCAACTCTGAGTACATGAGCGACATTCTAGGCAACGGAAGCTACGCCGGACTGAACCAGGCTGTCATCACCGTGGCCAATGTCAATGGTACCGACATTATTTTCATCAATGGAACGTTGGAAAACGGCACGACTGCTTCTGGCGGTACAGAGGATGCTAATGCTGCCGGTGGCAGGGGATCACTTCTTGAAGCAGCAGTATGGCGGCCCTTGGCCGCCACTGCACTTGTTCTTGCTTATTATGGATAAACATGCTCGATGCTTACCACGTCTGATAAGCAGTGACAAAAGACATGTGTTTCTTTCATTTGGGAAATTTAGAGCCCATAGATGAGCTGTGAAAATATCTTGAGTACAGTATGAGCTTCAAGCGGATGTAGATGCAAAGTCACACCATAGAATTGCCATATGGCACTAGCAAGCAAGTGGGCAACCACACTAATCGGACTCGTGAGAGTGCTTATATATGATGACTTTAATTTAGCAAAAATAGCACATTCTCGATGATTCAGATTCAGAAAACCACGACCAAGGCGAACGAATGTAATGTGAGTCATATAAATGCTGCTAGCTGAGAAGAGCATGTTGGACTCAGTCCCACTACTGGTACCTGAACTCCTCTTTCTTGGTGGATCGCCGGGTTTTGATCCTCTCGTGCACCTACTCCGGACTTAATTGATCGATTTTCGCCAATAATAGAGATCTTGAGATTTGGAATCGAGGTCGAATAATTGTATGTAGTGAACTCTGGAGCGCCAGCTTTTGGGCCTTTCCAAGCTTATCAGGTTTTACGCGACGGCGATTGTTTTAAGGAGATCGATAAGATCCAGAAAATGCTGGAAGACACCAGGCGAAATGCTGTCCAGGAAATAGACCGGCTGGAAAAGGAGAACCCTGATGCTCTGACGACCGAGACACCAAAGCTATAGTCGGCCGACTATGCAGGATTTTGGGGCAGTGGTGCGTAACTACTTGGTGCAAGGGCAGAACGAGCGGCCTGGAATATGTATATATACTGTAGGCATACATTATCTTTATGAGCAATCTCAGCAGCTATATTTGTAACTAGAAAGAGCCAGTTTTGATAAATGAAAGCTAATTATAATGTGTAATTTTGGGCCTCAAAGTTCATTTGCCGCACATGCCGGATCTTCTGGTGGCTCTTGATCAAATTTGGCTCGAAGCCAAGCGTAATTAAATACCAGTCTTGGTTGCGGACCATGATCCATTCCTTGGATCAACACGATATCCAACCCAGGGCCCACAAGGGAACATCCACACCATGTTCTGGCCTAAGTCCTCGCCGTCGTCCGAGAATACCTGCATCGAGATGATATTAACCTCTTCACTGCCACATGCCGCGTCAGCTACTACCTTCCTTATCGGCGGATATTATATGCTCAGGGCTTGATACTTCAAAGTATTCGCGGATATGAGGTGCTGAAAGTCCCGCCAGTAAAGATACCATGCCGACAGCACATCCGAACTAATCTGCCATTTAATCAGTCACCTTTTCCTAACAGATAGATTCCAGTCAGCCCTGGCTACTCACCTGCCAAATCAAGATCCGGATTCTTTGCCACAAACGTTTCCAGGGTAGCGAGTGCAGCCTCACGAATAAGTTCGGCTCAAAATGTCTGACAGTAGTGGCACATTGATGGATATTACATATGAAGACAACAAATTACTGCAAGTATTAATGACTCCTACAACAGAATATTGCCTCATTTAAATTGGTAAGAATTTATATATACATTTTATACATACATTAGCTTCCGCCTTTCTATCTCTTCGTACAGAACACGCACCTTTTCTTCTTCTTTGTTTTTCTTCAAGATCCCCCGAACGCTTTGGCGTGTTATAAACAATGGCCGCTGGCTTGAGCAGGAGATCAAGAAGGCGGCTGGGAGGATGCAGCAGAAAGGGAAATTTCATTGCTGCCAAGATGATCTCTGCGTGTACTGCCTAGATACTCGTATCAGTGCCCTTGTCCGATCTTGGCAGGTGCCATGGGCAAACTGGGGCAACACGACTGGCCAGAACTAGGAATCGCCAAGCGTCATAATGTGCCGGACATCTGAAATCGCGAGTTCAGACTCACGTCCTAGCTGCAAGACTGGGGAGTACTGAGAACTTATATTCTTTACAACGTCGTAGCTCGAACAAAGTCAGCAATATTACATTTTCAGATCAAACGTTGGCACGCTGGCATTTGTGAGTTGCCATGTGGCCTACTCTGAAAGCCGAACGGACGGTCATTACATTTCAACTAAAGGACGCCACAACCTCATCAAGATGAGGACGACACACACCAATCAGCACCCAAGGATCTTCTCTCTCTTGAACATGCAGATAACGTCCGGATCTGCACGTACGCACTAGCTCACACGCCTCTCAGCGAGGAGCTTGTCGATCAGGTGGCTCGGGCAACGATCGAAGTCATGCCGAAAGATCCTTACTTCGATACATCAGTGCGACCAATAGGCTTAGCCACGCCTCCACCACGAAGTTGCTTTATCGATCACGTGGCATGTCGACTTCAGATATCGCCTATTATATTGCTATCGGCGACTGTGTACCTGGATTGTGTAAAGGCCAAGACACAATCTCACAAGAAAATATTGAAGTGCATTGCGCATCGAGTCTTCTTAGCAGTCATGCTTATCGCCTCAAAGTATCTCGACGACTATTCATCCATGAATCGCCTATGGGCAGAAGAAAGTAGAATAATCTGCAAGGACACACTTGAGAACAAGTTTGATGATCGGAAACAGCAAAATTATTCTATTTCCTGCCCATAGATCCAGCGAAAGCATGGGAATGACGCAATGAAACAGCCGTGCCTGCAGAGTTGATGATCAAGCTACGTAATTACTACGCAAATCTCCATCACCATTATAATGAAGTGTAATGAGAAGAGGGGTTGGCGGATATTGTGCTGTCAAAAGTTCTCCCCTCTCATAGTGATAATCTCCGTGACCCTGGATGGATTGCTTTCAGCGTTTCAATCCACGACGTGATTGGATACAGAGGGGTTGGAAGGTGAAAGACTTGCAGCCGACTGCATTTCTCTAAGAAATCTAAACATCACACAAACGTAATAAGATCAATGCAGTCGATTTGCCCGCTTCCTATTTCAACCACCCGACCGCCAGAAAGATGTCCACCAGCGAACCAGAGCTATGAGATAATGAGATAATGTGTTTAGTAGCCAGGGAAAGTACGAAGAGGCGGAGAGATCTATCAATATAGCCTTCAGCTTAAAACACGAGTGCTAGGGCAGGCCCATCTATCAACTTTACGCACTAACAAAAATCTTCAGCAACTCTTACTATCTAAAGCTAGGGATACTTCAGGACAAGCCTGTGATGATTTGGAAGACGACGGAGGTGCTGCAATATAGTGTGGTCATTCAGCAATGTACTTATATGTACCGTTTCTAACTCCGGCTGCTCAAACTCATATATCGAAAATTCTAGATCGAGTTGTAGGAATGAAAATATTCTCGTGTCCTGATTCGAGCTTCCCGATCTAACAACAACTGACTTTGGGCAGGGCCGTTACTCGGACGTGTTAAAACTGATCTATTCAAGGCCATCAATGTAACTGAGACTGCTATTCCGCCAGTCTTGACAGCTCCAAATATTGACTAATGGTGAGAAGTGTGGGAGAATTATCCATAAGATATGTATTGGTATCTACAGTACATAACGGGCTGTATAATATGTCCATTGGCACGAGCTTAAAACAGGCATATGAAAATGCATATTGTAAGACGAATGCTGCTATAATGGTTCGCATCCTGAATTGAGCTCTTTGTGTATCTTAGTTTGGAATCGAGCATAGTTCCAGATCTCAATCGTGCGGCGACAGGTACCTCTCCACGGCAGCTCACAACTATGGGCTCGTTCGAAAGCGGTGCAATAACACGGCGAAATGTTGTCAAAAGATCCACAAGATCCACGTAACCCGGTACCATTTCCCAAGCAGAGATACAAGAAGATTCTGGATCGTTCCTTTGCCGGGCTCAAAAGTGAGTACATCCTTGACTCCAGGGTCTGATAAAAAGAAGGAGATTCAGCAGAAGATGTTAGGGTCGGATAAATACAGACTCGCAGAATACATAGACAAAAAGTGTGAGTGCACTTTGATAAAAGCTGGTTCAATGAACAAAAGGTGCACTTTCGTATATTAAAACAGTTGAAGTGCCACGACCGTTTTCGCTTCTCCCCTTGTAAATTATCCACGGCAGCCAAAAGCAGAACCTATTCAAGCACTACCTATAACGCAGCAAACCGGGGACAGGCTTTTGTTCCTGTCGTACAAAATATCCTCTGAGTCGTCTATCAACATTACGATGACCTCTGCGCCCTGGACCAGCCACTTGTCCTTCCAAGCCATTTTATTCTCGCAAATATAGTGGGACCAACGAGTTAAGGCGGTTGCTCGCATAACAACAACCATAGACCATATATCTTTCCTTCTCGGGTAAGAGGTTTCGATACCGGCACCATTCCTTTTGCTGCTTTGAACGCCGGCTAGAAGACAGGTGGAGTAACGTCGAATTCACGACGAAACCTCGCCTACCGTCTCGGACGGGTAAGATCAACATTATAGACCACAAAAAAGACAGGGATAAAATGTTTCTCCCCACCTTGTATATCCCGATCCAGATGCAGGATTACGGCTTGTCATCTTTTTTTATCCGAAGATCCATTTTCTTTTCCTTTTTCGGGGCAAGCCTGCCTGTCGATATCAGCATTCTAAATCATTGGAGACAAATCGCTTCTCGAGACTCCAGCCGCCGTTGCTGGGTTGCGTTGCGACCACTCCGTGGCCCAAGTTGAAGGGCGTCTATGGGCTCTTCTGAGACAAGAAAAAGAAGCCAAGAGGAGCCTACAAGATGCGGAGACAAGACTGCAGCAGAGGGCTTAGGAACTCGACTTAATAGAAGCTCGGATATCCTAATTGCTTACATTCCACAATCAGCCACCACAGTTTTTGGCCGAATTTGGCTAGACTTCTTGCTTACAACGCTGATACTCTAAATGCGGAAGTACTGTAAGCCAACAGATGAAAGTCATCACTCCGAGGATATAGTCAAGTCTGATTCTGGATCGCCAAAACAAAAACAACTGCCGTCCGTCTCTCCAGACCGAAGCCGCTTTCTTACTATACATAAAGCACTCCTGCACAAATAAATTCTATCTATACTGGGCAGCATTGATCTCACTCAAACTCTCTTCTCTTCTTTATTCTCCTTACACCTTCAGTTCCGCCAAGCTAAACAGACTACTTGGCTTTTCAGGTGCTGGACAACAGCTTACTCAACTGTGTCAATACATGGTTCATCGGATGAACGAGGGCGGGTCCCTGGAACAGTCGTCGACCATGATGAAAAGTTTCCAACTGACCGCGCGTGGCTTTCCCCATTGGGCTATGACCGAAGCGCACCCAGGCAACTTGAGCAAACATTCCAGATGAATCAAGGGATACAACAACAAAGGCGTTCAAGCCAGTGGTCCAAAAATGGCTCTATCCATGGAAAGCGGTAGAATGCCATGGAACGTCACCACAATGAGTTCCATTTTCTGGAATGCTTTCGCACAGCGATCATGCTTTTCCTGAAAGAAGCATGTCCATTTTTCGCCGTTTGTTTGCTGTTTGCTGTCTGCTGTTTGTTCGTTGTTCTTTGTCCTTTGCCCGCTGCCCTTTGTGTGGCTCACCCTAGCGACGTAGTAGACCCACTCAAGATCCCAAGGGACGGATGCGTAGAGCGATAGCGAAGCATTTTCACAAAATATCACCACACGTCGAGATTCTCTTTTCCATTGCAACAACCACTTGTTCGAGGCGTGATGCAACGTCATCTGAAATCAAATTGGTCTGGAATGCCTTGGGCATCGTAGTCACGTGCGAGCGAACTCCAACGATACATAGAGAACACGGTGAAAGTGGAGCATTCCGACTCACTTGTGTTCCGGAAGTCGCCTTCATGCAAGGCGAAATTTTTGGAAAGGACACGTGCGTACGCATGTCATTAGCAAGAGGCCAATCGAGAGAGCAACCGATATCTATTGTTGCATGAAGATGGACCAGATGAAGATAACATCAGCCAGGGAAAGAGACAGCCTTGGCAAAGCACCCGACCTGACCAGGTATACATGCTGCACACTAGAAAAAGTGCCCAGATCGATGCTTTTGAGGTCTTCACTCTTCGCCTGCTGTCCGCAGAACAGAGTCTTTTTGTAGCCGGGTTTGTTATGCCACTTTTTCTGCGACATATCCTGAAAGATAACTTCCTCGCATCTACTGGGATCTTGGGGTGATGACGTTTGTTGTATTTCACGCACTTTCATGATCAGAAACTCAAACATGACGAAACATGTGGACCAGCCGCAGATATGATCCCAGCTTATATTTTCTCGTTACCTCTCCTTCGATCCTGGTCTGTATAAGTCGCCCAGTCGGCGAGGAGTAGATCACCCTCCCAATCGGTGAAACCTTCTTTGATTTCTCTAGCTGTTTCGACTTGTTGGAATTCCAATATATATGCTAAACAAACTTCAGCAATCGAGCTTCGGGCAACTGTTTTATGCAAATACCGAGCAGTTTTACTTTCCAGGCGCTCTGAGGTGAGGTAGTCTTTGACGGAGAAATGGGCCAGTTGGATCTCTGTCACTTCTTGCTCTGCGCCATATTGACTCTGTCTTGAGCTTGAGACGAGAACTACAAGACTCGAACAATATCGGGCGATCTCTTCGGGAACTGGCAATCTATCCTTGGGATCAAATCGACGTCCCTGAGCCACGTCCTGTCCGACATCGACGGCAATTGCATCAACCGCTTCCTCAAGTCGCAGAGGTCGTTCCGAATATGTTAGAAACTGCAGGATGCGTCTTGTGTGGTGTATGTGGGCTAAAGGTATGTTTGCCAATATCCGCTCGTACGTTTCGTCCAGCGTTTGTGGCAGGCTTTGAAGTGCTTTCAGAAGAGCTTTTCGTTCTAAGCAGTCTTCCAGAGCGTCGAGCTGACATGCCACCCAACGAAACCTATTTCAAATTAGCCAAACTATAACAAAGCAAAGTAATTCAAAATCTAAGTAAAATCTCTTACATTCCATTGGCTTTTTCGAGCAGACTAGCCTCAATCTTGTCTTGGATCTCCTGATATCCACGCCACCGACTAAGACCTTCGTGTTCCCGCACTCTAGCCTGTACGTAGTTTCGGATATCCCCCTTTAGCAAGTCGTCTCGTATAGCGATGATCTGTTCGTCACATGCGTAACGCTTAATAGCCGACTTGATATCCTGCTCTGGCCGACTTGTTACCAGGAGGTGCATCTTGACCTGTACAGAAAGGTCTTGGTTGACACTGCGCAACCAAGCCAGCAAATCGCCTCGTGGCGTGCATTCGTCGAGCGCATCAAGAACGATCCATACTTCTCCAAGGTTGCCTATCATTTCGGTGAAAACCTTTCGTAAGGAATCGAAGCTGGGCTGCACTTTTCCGTTTTGGCACGCCGACGAATAAAGAGAGTCGAGATGCTTTCGAGCAACCTTATTCTGGTAGTATATTTGCCAGACGAGCGAGCGTAACGTGTTTTCGAACGACTGCTTTCGGCTGTCCGTGAAGTCAAAGTAGAAGTAGAGCAGCGTCTGTGCATGACTCTGGCTCTTTTGCAGGTCCTCAATGACAGTAGACGTCAGGATGGTCTTGCCACATCCAGGGATACCGTGAAGCCAAAGGAACGAGCTGCCTCCCGTCTTCCAGGTTGTATATGCCTGGCTTTCAAGTAATCATTGGCCGGGGCCTGGGTAATGAGCCTTGATGGCTTTGTTGAAATTGGAAGACACGTCAGGTAGGGCGAGCCATTGCATAATGTCGTTGGAATGTGTATCCATACGTATATTTTCGATCTCTGCGTGTGTGATTTCCATCCTCAAATCGATATTTTTAAGCTTGGTATCAACTTTTGATTTATTAGGACAAGGATCATTCTTATATCGGAAGACTACATACCGTCGGAAAGAAATTCCGTTAACCTTCGCTCCGCCTCTACCTTGTTTGGTGCTATGTTGCGGAGCAGATCCTTGGCGTAGGCGGCTGCTGCCATGGCTGCATAGCCTTGCCAGACCTTATTCTTGTGCGTATCCGAGTAATCGCAAATACCACGTATGACAAGGCACGGGAAATGATTCATCAACCCAGCGGCTTCCATCTCGAAACACAGGACGTTATTCTCGGCCGAAAGCTTGTCGCGCAGATTCGCATCCTTCATGAGTTGATTTGCTGAAGCAATGGTTCCGTAGTGGACTGTCGGACTATCCTGCTCCTCGGATCGTTTAGGCCTCTCAACCAGGTGCGTAGCGTCACACATAGCCGTGCACTCTTTGTCTTTGTCTCCGGCATACGTATATGTCGGGATATACAGCCTGTCTGCACTAGGATCAGGCTTTTGGTAATCTTGCTGCAGCCTCCGATTGTTTGAGAGTACGTCCGCGATCATTTTTTCGATATCGTGGCCGCGGCGTTTGTACTGGGCTTTGAGGGTGGCTATAGCCGACAACATAAATTGCGGTGGCTGATTGAGATGCGAAGTCACGACGAACTTTGAGTCTTGTATAGATGGTGGTTACTTTGCCATCCTACGACCAAATGCGCCGGCAATACAGTCGAGGCGGTGTGCAATCGAGGATCGAGATCACCTCGCCAAGGAACTGAAAGATATCTTTGTCGCGCCCAGTGTCTGCTTCAGGAATATGTGGGAGCACACCGGCAAGCAGACTTCTGCCATGGTGAATCAGGAGGAGGGATACTGTGACAAGTGTTGATTATAGTGCACGGGGTCTTCTTGTGATGTCTTTCGAACCAGAGGCCTGCAACAGAGCGTGATTTAAAGCAAAGATCCATCTGAACTATTTACAATATCTCAAGTCTCAATTCGGTGCCGTGCTTCCATCCTAGATCAGTGGCTGTCCGAGTATCTGTCGTTCGTAGCCTGCTCACGAGGTCTGGAATCTCAAAGATTCCACCCAGATTACCTATACTCTGGAAATGCTTCACTAGATCTACCACCTGCAGATCTTCTGGGATCACTACATTCTTTCTTTTCTCCTCCATTCTTGTCTTCCTGGTGGATATTCTGACCTTCAAAGAGTAGTGGATGACTATGAGAAGGTGTGAGTTTCCAAGCTCGAAGACTTCTCCGCCTGGTAACGGAATATATTTGATGAGCGATGACTGCCATCCTCCTCCCAGAACAGCCCATTCTGGACGAATGGGGTTAAGTATCTTCGGGTCGCCTGTGATTGGTAAAGCGACCACTTTATAGACATCTCGATTTGTCTGTCGTGGATTCCAGCTACTCAGATCAACAAATCCCGTTTCTCTGCCTTTGAGGCCCCATTGATCTGCGTCCGGGATGTTAACCAAGTTGTTCTCTTCGCGAAGTGTTGACAACAAGTGATCGATAAAAGCTCTTAACAGCTTGGGGCTATTTAGCGAACAGTTTGTAATATCTCGAGATAACTTACGGCTTTGTTCAATACCTGTATTGCAGTTGCTGTAAAGATGCTTGGGAGAGGCGGAATCATGAACGCAAGCTGTATTTCATCAAGAACTTCGCGTTCCCGCAATGTCATGGGAGCGCGGGTCGAGGCGATTCTTGATTCCATCCTCGCAGTTACAGAAAAGAGCTTGTCGTATGTGGAGTAAGGAAGGTGAGCTCCTTTTAGGTTGCACAGAAGATTCTGCACTACTTATCGGGTTATACGAAAAGAAAAAAAAAAGTCTCACCTATCCATTGCCACCACCGCGGGTAAACGAGTTCAACGTTTCTCCTACCCACAGTAATTTTGCTCAAATATCTCCCCTCCCGACCACCATCTTCTTGATTTCTCCGACTGTCGAAGTCACAACGCATACTCCATCACCACGCGATCACGAGTACAATATTGAAAATGTTAGCCGAAGATCAATCTCGCCTGCAGAAGATTGATGAGCTGTACGACTTGCGTTTGGATCAATACATATCTCTTCCACAGGTAAGATTGTACTGTACACATCTCGGTGAATATTAATAAAGAACATGATAGCTTGTCGTCGTGGGTGATCAATCGAGCGGCAAAAGTTCAGTGCTTGAAAGGCTTGACGGGGCTTCCATTCCCTAGAGACTCCGGTCTCTGCATTGAGTGGAGCCTAGATGCTCCTTGGGACCAACACTGTGCTGTTCGTCCCTACACCGTACTGTACAGTACAGTACAGTATTATTAAGTAGTATTTGTTGATACTGTACTGTAGTGAAATGGCAAACATGCTGTATTGTCAGCTCCAATAATACTCTTGGCAGTAGCCAATTTTGGCTTGCTGAAGTACTCAGGGATGACAGTACTAAGTGGGTCTGGCTGAGGTACAGACGATGTCAGCGCAGGATCTGGATCGTCCGTGCTCAAAGACAAGAGAAGAGAGACAAAACAAGAAGCCGATTTTGATGGTCTCTGTATTCTCAACTTCGGTAGTGGAGACGCTTCAACGTTCCAGACCGGCTAATGTCAACAATGGGTAGCCAGGGCAATAGTGAACTACACAGTACGAGGTATATTAGCTTAAAAGCAGCCTGCCATTGTAAGTGCAGGTGGGGCTTTCCGGGGTATCGCGATCCTACACTACATAGGTCTCCCAGCCCCACCAATTGAGGTTTCACTTCACCTAGTCTCACAGTCTGATACGCATTATATCATGCATTCGAAGACGGGGTTCGGACAGCAATGCGTTAGCGTTCCAGCCTAGTTAATATCAGCCTGCCAAAGTAATCAAGTACAAGTGGGGCCTCTTGGTCATGCGATTCGAGATCCCTTTAGTGTCAGAACCGAGCTATACCACGTAGAGGGTCACCCACGGGTGACTGTCAAAGCGGTCGATCTTTCAGGATTCCTTCGTCACAGTCGTTCCACGTTGCAAGTGCCATCTGACGCTCACCCTTGCTATCTCGGTCGAACCAGAATACGCCTGATCACAGGGAAGTTAGGAAAAGAGGCCGGGGAGGCTTGGAAGGCTGGGCTGTTACCCCACCTGCTGATTGACCCCCTTGTCTAGTGCATCTTTATGCGACATTTATCTCTATTGGCCTTTGATTGATCAACTCCGTACACACACGGCCTTCCAAGACGACCGCTTTGCATAAAGCGAACTTCGTAGTGTTAGATGCAGGGGTGTAGAAAATGGTCTGATTAGGATCAGCTGGATTCCACTACCTTCGTTTCTCTTCTTTCTTTATTTTCTCTCTTCACATTTCCCCTTCTCTGTCGCTCCCCCTTTTTGACGGTAAACCACAGTCGATACATTATAACACTGTTTTCGGAAATCGTGTAAGTGGTCAATCCAAAGCCATGTCTATTACTAGGCATACCTGTGAGGAACGTATCTCCGCTTTCTTCAAGAAGTATTGCACCGTATCACGAAACGATTGCGATGTCGTGGCTGCGAGTATTTGCGGTGCTGCAGTCGTGCCGAGCTTGACGCAAGGTGCCTTCAGTTACACCCTTATCAGCGAGAAATTAGTTATTCAATTTCGAGCTACGATCTCGCCTCTCCCCCTAGAGATGACCACGCTGGCCAGCGCCGTTCATGGCGATCTTGCTCCCGAAACTATCTCCCATGGTGAAATCGGGACTGGATTGAAGACACTTATCTACCAGCTGGGAAAACTACGCGGAGAAGCCTATTCCCCATCATCGCCTGCGAATATCGACAACCTTGTTAATAAACAAAAAATCACCATTCAAGGACTCGCTGAGTAGGTAACATGGAACCTGTAGCTGTTTTCACGTCTTAAATAAGGAAAGGATTGGAAGAAATGAAAGGAATAGCTGGAGGAAATCAGAGATTCAGCTAACCTGCGTTTTAGGATATTTATGCAAGCCTTAAATCAACCTCAGACGGTACACCAGAGCGTGATGGAATCTACTCAAAGCGTGTATCACGAAAAATTGAGACAGCTTACGGAAAGTCTCCCGGAAGAATACCAAGATCTTCTTGGTCATTGCACTCAAGGTCTCAGCAAAGTCTTCAGCCCGTTACTGCCCTGGACCTTGACTCATGACGACCTTTGCGACTCAAATGTGTTGGTGGATAAATCCAATGGAAAGCTGACTGGCATCGTCGACTGGGCGGAATGCTCAATTCTTCCGTTTGGTCTAGGATTTTGGGCATTAGAGACTTTCCTCGGCTGTTTCGATCATGAGACCAATCGTTGGGTATATTACGACCGCCGGCAAGACCTGGAAAAAGAGTTTTGGGAAACATTACGACCCTGGATGTCGCACTTGGACTCCGACCAGCGAGAAGCTCTAAGTATTGCTCGATTATTGGGGTTGTTTTGCAGACATGGATTCAAATATAACGGGATTGAAAGCATCCCTAAGGACAAATCTTGGAATCTGAGCATGCTAAAAGCACAAATCTTCTCAATCCCCCATCATATTCCATACGCGAATCGGGTGTCCATGGCGGATCGGTGATATCTTGGTTACATAGTATAATTGGTTGAAGTTGTTTAACAACTCCAAAGTGTCACCGTTGGACACTCTTATGTCGAAATTGAATCGATGCCGCTTTTGGAAGGCTGGCTTTGTTTTCGGAGACATTGCACCGACAATTTCGTATTCTTAATATTAGCCATTCTACTTTGGGAGTTACTCATGGGTGACTGCGACACAGCCTGTATATCGAGAGGGGCTGAGTACGAATCAGCATTATGCAACTCGGTGGCTGGGCTGCACCTGCGTCCTGCATCTGTGTCCTTAAAATCAAGCCAAGACTCCGAGCGAGTCCGTCTTATTCCTAGTGGAGCAATAACAGCTATGCGATGCCGCTATGTGCTTCGACTTTGTTGTCTTGAGACATGGTTCTGTGCAATACGGGCAAACATGTTTCTTGGCAACATATGTCTCCATGTCCTCCACGCCATTGCAGTCGCACTTCTGGTCACATTCAAGACAATGCATCTTAAAGATGTCAACTCAAATCTGCGTGGACAGATAATCGTTAAGCCCTGCCTGGATAAGAGGCATAGAGCACTCTTCATAAAAGACAAAACCCGGCTGCTCCCAGCAGGATATACCTTTGCGGACCCCACTAGTCGACCAGATTTGTTTGAACGCTTGGGGAAAGTACTGAAATTGTTCTGGCGGAGTGCAAAAAGAAACCAACTGGCGATCGTTTAATCCGATAAGATATTCTTTCGATTCCTTCAGTTGCGATACCCTCTTAGTGTACTACCGCTCAAAAATTGCAAGGCAATGAGCTTGGGGACTCTGCCGGAAGTTCATGCTGGTCAGCGGATGATCGGCCCCGAGCAGCTTCTTGCGACTCTCCATCACTTCCACAAACAACTCTTCCGTATCCTTCCACCTCCCCTGCAAGCTATATATATCGCCTATTATCGATATAGCCTATAAACTCTTTTGATTGTCTTGTCCAAAAAGCTGGACCTAAGCATTTATCGTATCCTCCGCTACCTTCTGACCTTCGTCTCCCAGCCCCATCCGCAGAAGGTACCATGCCATCTTATACAAAACCGTAGCCCAGTCTCGAAGCAATATCTCGTTGTTTTTAGGTCGTTGTGCCGCTGCCGACCTTGCTTGCGGCAGAAGCACCTGCCACGTTGCCCAGTTCTCGTATTCTCCCGTCGGCAGCTCGGCACATACACCACGAAGGAACTCCTCTTGCCGCCTCCCCTCCTGATTCTGTCCTCGGATCCATTTTCGCGTCGCCAACTGCACTAATCTGTGCATCTCGAACGCCGTCCCGTCCTCGCTTATAGAAACAAACGCAAAGTCTCGCAAGGTTGACACGTCTCTTTCGAATTCTTCGCCTAAAGAAAAGCTCGAGTCGGAATCGCTGCCACTCGTACTGTCTTCGGCAGACAGATCGGTGTCGTCGGGTTCGTGCTCCTTATCCTCTTTGTCCTCCTTTTCTCCTCCCCTCCCTTCCTCGTCTTCCTGCCCGTTGCTCTCGCGCTGCTGCTCCCACAGTTTTCGCAGCAAGCTTTCTGGAATTCCCTGCCGGTCACAAAAGCACATCATCGAGAGCAGACCGGCTGCTGATGGTCTTATCTCCTGGATATGGGTAAATGAGATCTGCCACGTCAGAATAATCGAGTTCTTCGCCTCCCTATCTCGCCGCAGTTGGCCCTGCTCGAAGTCGAGAAGACTTGCTCTCTTGCGGTCGCTTTGTTCAAACTTCTCGAGGTATTGCCGCACCGAGCAGCGCGGCTTCCTTTGGGATATATACGATGTCGCTTGAACAATGGCCAGCGGCATGCACTCGAGCGATATAGCCAGCGCCTCGGTATCTAAGGCATCTGCTGATATGCCTAGCATTCCGAGCTTTTTCTCTATCAAACCAACCGCGTCTATCTGACTCATCGGCTCGACTGTGACAATATCACGTGCTTCCACCAGCCGCACCGCCACGTCCCGTCTTCGGCTTGTGATGAGGATCGATCCGTGGGGACAATATGGAAGATACGAAATGGGGGTTCGTGACGTTGGCGACGACTTTATGCCGACCAAATCGCTAAAGTCGCCTGGGTTGCTTAACAGCCTATCTCGACTCGCGGCTAATATATTTAGCAGGAAACCAGCATTGTCGACGTTATCGAGTATAACGACCTATCACGTCTACCACTATGCCAGCAGTGCCAAAAATAAAGCTCCACAATAACAGCTAGGCTATCGTGATAGACGTGTAAATCATGTCACACGACCCATCTCCCGCTCTTCCCGCTCTGCAGCCAGTTGCCTACGAGCTGCAAAATGTTGTTCTGCGGGTCCTGCCGTCTAGGTCATTTCACCAGCTCTGCGATCGCCCGGAAGCTCTGCTCGTACCGCGCCGCGTTGCTCGCGTGGACCCAGAACACCCACGTCTCCGGCGACTGATCTCGGACCTGGCACGCGTACTCGATCGCGATCTGCGATTTGCTGTTAAAACGCAGTCGTTCGCATCGGATGGACGAACGAAGTGTATCGCGGATGCGGATACAGATACGTGCGTCGTGCTGTGCTATACCAACCCGACACCGCCTAGTCCTACCAGTGCCACTCGCGACGCTGCTTCCGCGCAAAGCTGGTGCACGAAATCTTTGTCGCGACTAAAGGGTATGTTGGCCGTTGCGGTCGGTGGAGTCTCCGGTCGGTGTAGGTGGACCCCCCGCAATTAGCGTTTCCACGGTCAAGACTAGCCGACCGAGCCAGCTGGAAAGGTCAACCTTAAGCCAAGCAATTGTACGTACGGTGCAAATGGACGTCGCCATAGACGATGCCCTGGAAGGACTGGCTGCCGTCGCTGACATTCGCATCGCCGAACCGCTGGCCTCCCCGCGGCGCGCCTCGTGGGGAGGTCCTACCTGGCACGGGCCGCTAATGCGGACGCTCTGCTAAGCGGTTCCCTGGCGCGGCCGTCATCAAAATCGACCTTACTACTCTTTGTCACTGTCTGGATTCTGCAGCTCCATCGGTTACATAGTCGCACGATGTTTTCGACGAGCTGGACATGGCGTTGTTCCGGTTGTCGCCGGCACCCGGGTCTCCTTCTCTCTTGGTCAAGGACCTTGTTGCTGTTCGTCCACCGTCTGAGAAACAGACAGGCGCGTGCTGCTTTCCCGTGTAAACTAAAGTGTGTACGAGGTAGCTCGTGCTAAAAGTATCTCAACCAGCTTCAGTGCCTCAACATTTTATATTTGGAAATAATACTATTTGACCTACTTATGATCAATTTGTTTCCGATCCAACAACAACATGAAGAATACGACTTTGTGCATCAAGAGCGAGGACGACCCCGCGCGGACACTGCATCCAGGCCCGTATCTACTCATCGACGGGACTCTTAAATTTGTTTGTCGACTGTATGACGACGTTCAGGGCACAATTCTATGAAGAGGCGCAAGAGAAAAGGAAAGGCTAGTGCTCTGTCATGATTGCCACTAGTGGAAAGCTAGATTACTTAGAGATTCTCGGGGAGAGTAACAGAGGGAGTACCATAAGGAGAGCGGGAGCCGGGCATAGTTTCCTAGGGAATCATGCACAGCACAATACTATATGAGGAACCGACTGTATGTCCCATACAGCCAAGACATGGATAAGCAGACGCCTCTTGAGGCTGTGCAAGCCTATTTCCAGTGTGGGCTGGGGTCTGTGACTATTGGGTCTTACCGTTCTTTATAGCCCTCCGCCCTCAATCGTCAGTCGTCAGTCGTCTGTCGTCAGTCAATAGAAGCACCAAGATTAGGGCCGTAGACACGGAGTCATCTACGTATCAAATAAATCACTGTCCCCGCTGTAAACTACAGTGGGTAACGAAAACGGCTTCCGCTTTTGCAGAGAAGAATTTACTTTTACATTTTATCCTAGCCACCTGTGGGTGACTCCCGAAGTGGCATAGCTAATGTTAAGCATATGTGTGTGTGTGTGGTTTTTTTTTTTTTGCAGCGTCTTGATACCAACGAAACATCGAGTTTATTGCATCGGAAAGCTCTGAAGTAGCGTGCCCCGCGCATCATTGGCTCCTGATACGTATCGAAAAAGGAATTAATTAGCGCTGCCGGATTATACGGGGCCTATTCGGCCTGCTCTTGGTTTTTCTAGTTATTAATCTGCTTCTTGCACTTTTTCTTTTTCTGTAGTTTCTCGATCATCTTTAAGGTTAGCGCATTCTTCGAATCTTTCACTGCGACCCATTGCTCACACTCAGCCGGCCACTCCTTTCACTTGACCTCATGTTACAGTTCTCCCTGGAAAGTCGTCTTTCCGACTATCTTTCGTGACCGTGATAAAGATCCTGCCTAAATATTACAAGGGCTGGTTTTTAGATCGCCACTATGCAAAGAAATGGTTGGCGCACTTGAACTTTTAACAAGGTCAAATTTGCATCCAGATGACCCCTGATAGGCCCCACCAATCAATACCCGGCATAAGCCCACCTTGGCGCGTCGTAGACCAATGATGGGCACAGAATTGATGTACTGTAGTTGGGCGTCGCAAACATGATGCTTTGTCGTCCGTCGCGGTAAAGAAAAAATCAGACCCTAGTAAGGATGACTCCCTTAAGATAGGAACGATAACCGTACTTTACAGCATTGATACGTCTCCAGCCTGTAGCGGCGGCCGGTGGCATTATATTAGCAGTATAATCTAAGTCACCTAAAAGTTCGGATCCCCGCAGCCTGCCACGCCCTCCACGCCAGATGTTACACCTGCCAATTCATCTGTCAACAAGGACAACCGTCTTGACGAACTCGCTGCGTTGCATACAGCATGTTATGATGTTCCCGCTCTTCTGACATCGAAGATGATTGGTGCGCAAGATTCCTGCGGGGATCTGTATTGTACCTTTCAAGCTACGTCCTATGAGCCACCCGATCGTTACTTTTGACACAGCTACTTGTTGACCAGGCCTGCACTGTATTAGATAAATTGTCTCATTCCAAAAGCCTGCTCCGACCGCCATGTTCCATAACAGTTTTCAATCATTATTGACTTCTCTTATTCTTGAATACTTTCAAGGTCTTGCCTGTGAAAGCGCTAATGAAAGTCTAGCTCACCGCAGTCACTGGCACCGATGGAAGAGAAAAGTCCAGCCACCTCATCACCACTTCCACCAAACACAGATGGCATCTGTGATAGTTCAGGCCATGTCTCTAGGGTTTCGTGAAGGTCCCATGAATTATAGTCTGACGGGTCTGATCGGGTTGATACACGTGGTGTTTGGCTACTCAGTTCGCGTGAGGAGCTTGTCATTGACTACCCATTTGCGAAAGCAGGTCTCTTGGCAGCCTTGAAGTTCTGTACAGTATCACACAACACGTCAGAGAATAACTTGAACATCTTGCCATGGTCGAGCCCATTTTTGACGATGTCGTCGTACAAGCCCCGCAGTCGAGGCTCCATGAGCTTTGAAGCTTCAGTTTGTGCGAAGTCTTCCAGTTCCTTGAGTAAGTCAGTACCGATTTCTTCTGCTGATACCCGTCTCTCTGCGGAACCCTGACTTGGTTTGTGATCTTCTTCTTTTTAGTGATGTACACGAGCTTCTCCAGGCTCTGGCCACTTACAAGGCAGCGGAACAACATCATCAAACGGGAAAAGAATCCGGTAGATCCAATCCCACTTTTGTTCCTCGGACGCTATGCCTTGTGATTTCAGGCCCTTTCTCGATCGAAGCTTCCGGTGTTGCTCCTGACTTATGCCGTCCGAAGAATGAGTCGCGACTTGGCAAGGTTCATTGGAACGTTGGTGGCTAGCGAGTAGAGCCTCAGTCTTGTAAACACACCCGCATCGATTGCATGTGTTTATTGGCATCATGTGCCTCCTGAATAGATGTTCCCTACGGAAATCAGAACATGAATACTCAGCTGATGCCTGACACTTGCGATGATGACTTACTTGACTCGGTGGACATCCCGAAAACCTGACCACGCACAGCTTCTCTCAGTCTTATACTTTTCCTCGTCATGCTTTAGGAAAGGGCATGAGAAACGTTGTTGGACAGTATCATCAGCCTTACAGCGTTTGGCTGCAGTCATAGCCGTGTCCAGACTTTCATTATCTCTTTGATTGCCAGTTCCAAACAATGCCACCCCGAGGTCCAGGCTGTTGCTTTCGGTTCCACTTTCAGAAGATAAAACGCATGTAAAATGGTCGTTGGGAGCAGCAGGCCGAGTCCCAAGCGCTGTTGAAGCGGTGCTGTTCTCTTTGGGCGCACTGTCATGGTCCATTATCCATTGATTCGTGTTTATGTCTGTCAATCGTGGATGGGAGATTGGTGATGCGCGATACGTGATGTGAGCACCTCCTCGGCAGGACGGAACTACAACCAAAAGAGACATTTCTCCATGGTCTGGGAACTTAACAGGTACTATCTGACACTAAGTAGCATGGCATCCTGGTCTGTGCGGCACTTTGTTTACCTCCCCTAAGCCCTAGCAAGTCTATCGCAATTGCGCCGAATCTTTGCTCTAGTGCGATATATTACTTTTGTCACTGCAGACCGCCGAATGATCTAGAATTTCAAACTACGCTAAGCTTGGAGAGTATAAAGAGCCCGCCAGAGTTTCATGATCATCTAAGAACCCACTTCAGGACTCAGTCAGCGCGCTAGCGCAGAAATCTGTAAACGAATTTGTCCAGTTTTCGCGAGAGCCCAGCAAAGCGACCGCTACGTCGCTTTTATCAGTTTTCTCAATACCACTTTTGCTAATATGGGCGTTAGCATGGATTCGTCTTCTTTAATAATGGCACCTTTTTTCGCCAATCAAAGCTGTGACCCTTTTACGGCAAAAGATGTTCCTTGCACCCTGGGTAATTACGTCCGCTTTGCTGTCAATGCTTCCGGGCCAGAGGATATTGTCGCCGCTATCCATTTCTCGAAGGAAGCCAATGTTCGCCTAGTGATACGGAATACTGGTTACGATTACCTGGGACGATCTACCGGTGCCGGTGCTTTAGCGATTTGGATTCATCATCTCAAGAGTATCGAGCCCGTGGATTGGCGGGATGACTTTTACATCGGCAAAGCTCTGACGCTAGGAGCTGGCGTGCAAGGCTTCGAGGCGCTGGCGGCGGCATACAAGCTTGGACTTGTTGTTGTCACCGGTGAATATCCTACCGTTGGTCTCGCCGGCGGTTATACTCAGGGCGGCGGGCACTCTGGCCTGAGTACCGCATTTGGCCTCGCTGCTGACAACACGCTTTCCTTTGATGTGGTGACTGCAGCGGGTGAAGTTGTCACTGCTAGTCGAACGCAACACGCCGATCTCTACTGGGCGCTTAGTGGTGGAGGCGGAGGCAATTATGGCGTCGTGGTCTTAATGACTGTCAAAGCCCATCCTGACAGCATGGTGGGTGGTGCCACTTTTTCGATCTCAGCCAGTGCCAGTCAGACGGAAGAGCAGGTCTTCGCAGCGGTGGACGCTTACCATGAGAGCATCATCGATATCGTGGATTCAGGTATCATGGCTATTTACTTCTTCGGTGCTGGTTTCATCACAGCTTACAACAAGACGAAAAGCGATCTCGAGCAGATCCTGTTACCCTTCCTCTCCAAAATCGATTTACTTGGACTTGCCTACACAATCAATTATACACAGTTCTCTTCATACTACGACCATTACGACCATTACTGGGGCCCACTTCCGTTAGGCAACATCCAGGTCGGAACCTCTTTATACGGAGGACGCTTGATTCTCAGAGATCAGGTCGGTAGTCTCAGCCAGCCAGCGCGTGATCTGGCAGCGCAGGGCACTATATTTATCGTTGTTAGTACTATGTGTCTCGTTTTGGCGGATATAATGCGGTATTACCGCAATGGAGACAGACCGTGGTACAGGCAATACTCGGCTTGCCTTGGTTTGAGGATATTGTCCTTCAATCGCATCTTACCAATGTTGTGGTGCCTATAATCGAGGCAGCGACTCCTAAAAGTGGTGTATATATAAACGAGGCAAATTGGGCACAGCCTAATTTCTAAACGGAGTTTTTTGGCAGCAACTATAAGACCCTTTTGAAAATCAAAAACAAATGGGATCCTTTAGGTCTTTTTTGGGCTGTCGACGCTGTTGGAAGCGAGGCTTATACTTTGGCCTCAAATGGTCGCTTATGTTCAGTATCTCAAAAATAGCATAATTCTTCCAGTATTGACTTTATATAGTCTAAGACGAGGAAATTATGAGGTGTCAACAACAAAGTGCAGACTCAATTGGGTGGATTCGGCTAATGTTTTGGCAGTCCCAGACATGCATGTCAGAGTTCAACATCCAGCGAAGAATATCTCTCCAGAGAGTCTCAAAAGTATAACGTCGAATCCATCCAGAACTGATCAGTGCTGATCGCGCGATGGTCATTAATTGGATTTTACGACCACATTCCGCTGCGATGGCATCGTTTTGATCGTTGCAGCTCACGAGAAGTCTTGTTTTCCTCGTCCTCCTCAACCCAGTGGTGCTTTCTCTTTCGGGAACTTGGTGGCTGGACGGCGGGGTGTTTATGGTCTGGCTAATGTTAGAGTAATTGACATAACGCCAGGAGGGAGTTCCTTACTTGTTGCCCAAGTCTGATGCGCCTTTAACCGGCTGGAGCTCAGCGGAGTGTTAGCATGATCCTGCACTTTGTCCATCCAATCCTCAACCGCTTTATTGTGGCAGACCGCTGGCCTCACGACAGTGATACCATCGCTCGTCAAATCTTTGCTTAAGTCGTTATCGGTGATGCCAACGCTCTCATCCCTGTTGCTCGAGGTGGTTCGTCTGCATTTTGGAGGCGCTGCGTCTTCTTTTTGGTCCGGGAAAGTCTCAATTATATCGGTATCAATATCTCCTACAAGCTCCTTCCCAAGTGCCCGGCCGAGTCGCTCCTTGAGGCCCAGAATCGGAAATATGGGTACTTCCTGGTACTCGATTTCCATTCTCGTAGCTCGGCATTTGTGACGAGATTGAGGCGAGTCAAACATCATCAAGAACTTGGACGAGCTCATCCTCTGCAATGACGTCTTTCTCCCACTGCTTGGTTGACGACCTGGGCGGCGCGACTTCCTGTTGGAACTGTCTAATCTGGTTTGCAATCTGTTCCGACTTGCCGGAAAAGGTGCGCTGGAGCTTTAGGCGCTGATTGACGTATACTGGATGGTTCTCATGGCCGGACATAACCGGTCGCTTCCTACACTTAGGCTTTGCTGCAGAATCGCCATGTTAGCGCAGTGAACGTATTTGATCATGACAGCAATGACTTTGATGAAAAAGTCCTCATTGCCGGGCGGATTACTACTGGTTTTATCTAGACCTTAACCTGTTGAGTAGCAACGTGCACACCGCGCTCTAGACAAGTGGCTACACCGTGGCCGCGCAAACAAGGATCTCTTCATCTCAAACGTCGCCCATGGCCAAGAAGGCGTTCGGCTTATATTTTTTGGTCGAGACCTCTGATTACAGCTGTAGGACTGAGGGATACCACACGGTGATTGCAGATTCTCAAATCAGCCAAGCCCTTTCGGAAGTCACCCATAGGTGACCGTGGCCGCGATAGAGATCATGGAATGTCACCACCCTGCCTAAATACTACTGTGCATAACGGCCAGTCTTTGCATCGCCATTATGCAAGGAAATGGTTGGCGTGCACGTCAGCTTGTTAAAAAGTCCAAACTCGTGTCCAGACGACCTTTCTTTACAGCAGGTTTACATCGATAGGCTCCCGCCAATCGATGTCGGGCACAAGATTCCTTTTGTCGCGTCCCAGACCAATAATAGCCGAAGAACTGGTGTTATTTAAGCATCGCAAACACGGTGCCTTTGTCACTTCCGCGGTGGAGGAATTGGTAGGTTACTTCCCTGAGAAAAGAACGGTGACCGCACTTAGCAGCTCATTTATCCATGGCACTCGAATTGGTGGCGTGGCCTTGCTTACTTGCTTTTTTCCCTTTTGGTTTAATAATATTGCTAATTTCGCGCTTTCAATTACGCCCCCATCCACCACCACTCGCGCCGTTCCCGCACCCTGGTTATCGCGCTTCTGTTTTCTACGCCCTCAGTCGCGTGGACGCGTCCTTTGTTTTGCGCAAAGTCGTGGCTTAGTATCATTGAAAGCCTTTCAACCGCAAGTATATTGATACTCTGTCTTCAACATCTCTTCGAGGAGCATTTCGTCTCGATTTACCTAATTTCCAGCAATGGCAATCAAACGGAAAAGGCCGATCGGTTCGACAAACGTCAAGACCAAGTTTACGTGTACAACCAGCTATTCATATCCACACGCCAGAAAAGAGGAAAAGCTCGAAAAGCGCCGGCGCGCTGACTCGCAAGATTGGGCGGCGCCGATTCCCAAGGCAACCTACCAATTTCCGTTCTCGTCGAATGGAAACTTTCTTGAGAGTAATACCAGCATGGGATACCACTTCAGGATCAGTCCTTCGCAAGAATGGAGTGAGATGATAAGGTATCGTACCTTTGTCTGTACGTTGAAGTTGTTGTACCACGGTAGATGAACATGCTGACATTGTCGCATACAGATTTCAAAGTCAGATTTTCTATCGGAGACTTTGTATTTGTTGCGAACAGTTCCACTATCGATCAGCCAACTTGCAGAGCTATAAACAAGCCACGGCAGGAATGGGTGGCATACATCTTGGATATCAGAGCAAGTGACCCAAACCATGTCTACGCGCGTGTATATTGGATGTATCGACCCGAGGACATTCCTCAGCGTTCGTTGTACCAAGGGCACCATGTAAAGAGCAGACAGCCATACCATGGAACGCATGAGCTCATTGCTTCCAATCATAGTAAGTGTCGTCTGTCCCTATGTCGAACGAGGGCCAACCGTGATCATCAAGTGGAAATTATAAGTGTCTACACGATAGCCGCACCAGCAACGGTGCGAAAATGGGACGAAAGAAATGCGGATGATGTACAGACCGCGCTGTACTGGAGACAAGCTTTCGATACTCGTACGATGGAGCTCTCGGTAAGGCCAACCTTACAATTCAGACTTAGTACGATAAACAGCTTGGTTCTAAGCTGTGTCCTTTTAGTCTTTGATGGAACGCTGTGTTTGCAGGCAACCAGAGAACCCCGACAAACGCTTGATTCAATGCAGCAGCGACAAGTGCAGCATTTGGCTTCACGAGGATTGTCTTATCAATAAGTCCCTTTCGGATATATACCAGCGGTTCGGAGCCGACGAGCCTTCCGTTGCTTCTGACATAAACCATGACTCAAAAACCTATGATGCCAGTACAGGATACACAACTTCTCCACCTTGGTTCTGCTCTAGACAGAAAAGGGGAGAGATGACGATTGGTAGCGCTACATTTTCGGAGAAAACGATGAACAACCAAGCAGTAAAGCTGCTGTGTCCGGAAAGCGACGAGTCTTGCGGCTTTGCTGCCACAATCGAAGTTCTAGAAGACACACCAACCATCAAAATTAGTAACACTAGTGGCAAAGGTTTTTCTTGGAAGGTACCCCTCCAATGTCTAGTCTGCGGCGAGCACATCCAGTAAGACAATATATCATTTTCATCTCCCGTAGAATCTCGTGCTTCGTCTTCAACTCGTGAGAGCTGTTAGCAGAAAAATCGGCGGATGGTTTAGCGCGCCCTCTGAATTGAAGTCTTCTGCCAACTCGATAATCAGACCCCCCCTTCTTCAACAAAGCTGTATATTCAAATAATGGATGTTCCTAGGCATGGCCCTTAATTCCTTATGCAGAAACTAAGAGAGATTTGTCATGAGAGAATGGAAATTGACTGTTCATCATATAGCAACGAATAGCAACTCTTGGCTGCTCTGAAGCTTGTGGAGTCTATCCTTGCTCTGGCTGCCCGTTGTTGACATCGACCGGTTAGCTAACCCCCATCCTTGACGCCACCATCTACTACTAACTGAAAGCTTTGCTCCTCTCATAGTTGTTCCAGGTCATACCCTTCCGCTAGTGTAAGAGATCCGCATAGTCTGAACTATAGCTTAAAGACTGGATCATTCACATGGGGACCATGCCAATTCGACTATGTACCGACGTTTGTATCTCGAGACCCAGGGATCTTGTCTCGGAATATGTCCTCCACGATGATAAATATCGGCTTGGTAGTGGCGTCCACTATGGTGCTCCAACATGGCAAGTTCGAATATCGATGGTCTCGGTACTGTAGTAGCTTAAGAGATTTTGACTGTATTATACTATATAGTACAATACTCAAGAAAGTAACTAAAGGCTATATTACTAGTATCGCGAGGTACGATCCCAGAGAAGTGCCTATAAACAGTTTGATAGCACTGAGGGAATCTTTTGTGGGTTCGAAGCAAATCATATATCTGTGAAGGAATGATCATTTTCTATGAAGTCGGGGAGGGCCAAGTCGTCTTCTGGATTAAACACGCTTGGAAGATCGTTGGAAAAGGTCCTCCATGTAATTTTTGCTTCTGGTAGCCATCGGTGCTTGGACAAGAGATACTAATCTTCAAGGGAGCCCTTGCTAGGACCTTGTCCAATTCTCATTATCCCCGGTCAGCTACTCCTCTGACAGCAGATGCGGAAGATCAATCAACTTAAAGGAAGTGCCAGAGCGCCATCTGAGCCAAGGACCGAAAATAGGAATGCGATTGGATAGCCACCGGCATTCTTCTTAAATAAATTTCTAACAAATAGCGAGAAGAGACATAATTAGGGGATGATTTTGCATTGGGTACAGGTTGCATTTCACCCAACATCTACAGTTGTCGTCGTCCGTGATGGTCATAGGCGTCGCTTACGGACGATACCCATTAAAGACTGAGCAAACCCATGATCGATTGATAGCATATAGCCCCGACCAATGTTGATATCATTATGATTTCAAAACTGCAATCCTTCAATCTTCAATCTTCAATCTTCAATCTTCAATCTTCAATCTTCAATCTTCAATCTTCAATCTTCAGTCTTCAATCTTCAATCTTCAATCTTCAATCTTCAATCTTCAATCTTCAATCTTCAATCTTCAATCTTCAATCTTCAATCTATCTATACTTTACCGTCACATTCGGCCGAACACCTCACGTAATGCTCCTACACTCTCCTGAATATGTTCTAGCCGCGCCTCAATCTTAGCTTGGGGATTATGTTGCCTAAGTCACTCATCTTTCTCCTCCCCTGCCGAATATTTCTGCAATGATCTTTGGTCCGCGAATCCTCCTCTCCTTAACATAGTTGCGACCAACACTTTCGTATCGTGGGACCAAATCTCTTGTATCGATAGATTGTCATTTCTCTCCCTTTCCCCCGACTTTTCAGCCACCCAAGTCTCCAGCAAACAGAACAATACCCAGCAACATATAAATATATGAGGGCCGCATCCGATGCCAGAGTCATGCAAGGCGATAAGACTGCCGACGAACATAACTGCCGTATAGATATCTTTATAGGTCGGAAGGATCTGAAGCTTTCTCATCACCCAGATAAGAACTCGGGGGTATGCTGCAGCAAGATTGATTCGGAAGGTCGCCCAATGTAGAGAATGCAAACCGAGGAAAACGGAACAGAAGGAAATTGCAAGTCGAATCAGTATCTGGGCATGGAATACTGGCTGAGCTATATGCTTGTGGCCGTTGTAATGTCCTTTCGCGACTAGGTAGTGACTGGTCCATGAATGAAAGACCATTACGACAAAATTGAAGTGGGTTGGTTTCTCGAAAGAACCAGTCCAAAGGTAAATAAAGACAAATCTCAGGATCTCCAGATTCGGGATCAAAATATGGATGAACTGTATCGCATTCAGCGGGTTTTGTAGTTTCTTGGCCGAACGATACAAAACGTGTCGGGTGTGTCCTCCTGAAACAACGAATGTCGTAAGAATTGCCGGCATTATTTCGTATATTGAAGCCATGGTGGGTTGTCTGGAAGTTAGAAGACCTTGAGAAAATACAACGTGGACCAGAAAGGGAAACCTGGTTCTGATAACACCATATTGTACTGTACTGTACTGTATATTTATATCTGTTTGGGGAAAATGCTGACTTGCTGTCGAAAGGGATGGTATGTAAGCGTTTACGTTCAAACATCATCAAATACATAACTCTCGCTGTATATTTCGCTTGGACAGGTACCTCGTTTCATGTTTTTAATAGGCCGATCGCAGAAAAGGTCATCGATCCATGTCATCCAGCAGATTCTCTAAGTAAGGTGCATTGTCATCATGGGTTAGGCTTAAAATAGACTATTGAACACTTTGATGTCTGGAATCATGGCCCTAAGCCCTTTTTCAGTGATATAAAGTATGGCGAGTCCCTATCTATGTTTCCTTGTACCGCCACACAGTACTGTACTGTACTATTGTTTTTCTCGAAAAAGGACGTACGAAAGACGAGTTAGCTTTGGCATCATGCCGTGCCACGACGGAAAGCCCTGCGTTAATTGCAAGACTATTCTCCCACTCCGAAACCCGTTGGATGAGACGTCACTCATACCTGACCTATGGAATGACGACAATACACTTGGAGTCTGTGATCCACAGGACCTCTGGAAGTCGAATGGCCCATGCTATCGATGCAGCTGTTTTCCATATTTGGAAGAGAACAGTGGCGGGTTCATTCAACCACCAGCGCTGTACTGCCCTTCGAACCATGCTTCTTTTGCGGTAACTCCTCTCCAACTTCGTAGACGGCAATATCTATGCCCTCTTTCTGGAATGCGTGAACAGCCAGCCTATAATTTTTCATTCTTGTCACCGACTATGGAGGAATGATGTGTGCTCTTCCAGGCAGACATTAGCGAATAAATATTAAATTAAGCTAGCTTTGTTGTAGATCCGAAAACCGATTTTTCGCTGCGAGATCACTGGGAGTAACTATAGACTTAGAATTATCTACGATACATAGCCTTTTCTGACCAAAACAAGTATAAAATACCAATTTTGCTGTACTGTGCTTTTATGCAAGCGGGGAAATCCAGAAGTGGCTCAACTCGATGCTTTTGCAAATGAGTGTATTGATTTTGCTTTTATCGCATAGTAGCTCCTGTACCAGCTGGCGGTCGAGACGAAGCCGATCCAACCCTATAAAGTCGTAAGCAATCTCAGATGGGGTTTTCCATCAGCGAACAGTCACCTCCTGGTTTGCGGTCAATATCTCAGCTGCTAAACCCTGCAAAAGATCTCGGCAATTGTGACAAGACATCCAATTCCCTGGTGTCATATGCTCCCACATTCGTTCACAGCTCTTCGTGCGCTCATTAATCTCTGTAGCAGCCCTAATTCGACGCTTCTCTTTCACCATGGCCTTCCTCTCTTTCTTTGATAATTTCTTTGGCACCAACGATGAGCCTGCATCAAGCTCGGTTCCAACTACAGTTGCAAAGCCGAATTGAGTCGACGAAGCGGGCGTAACGATTAATGGCGATTCGAGGTCAGGAGTCGATATTAAGTCCGCCTCACCTGCGGAGATATCGTCCACAGGATACCTGTCAACGGGAACCTCGTCAACAATAGAGGGCTCATCTGGGACATCTGGAATCACTCCAGACGCGGAATCTTCCGTAGGGTCGTCAAAACCAGGACCTATACCATGTTTAGTTCAGGTGAAGTAGGTCGCACTCACTGGTATGTACTTACTATTCGATCTATAGTTAGACGCAGATTCTTCAATCCGTAGACATAAAACACTGTGGAGAAGCATCCCAGCGACGGAACACCTCGCAGAGACCTCGGCAGCCATAATGTCCTTCATGGACCTTTGATCATTGAAGATCATTCTCATGCGAGCCTTCAAGTATTCACCCAGCCAAACATTGTCCGCGTTAGGTGCAGGATTGGCTTCAACTAGTGCAGACAAGAAGACTGGGAATGACATAGTCCGACCTAACCTTTCTATCTCGGCGCGAGCTTGCTCTGCCAGTGAGCCGACTTCGTACTCTCGTGCGATCATATAGGTTCGGATGCACGTCAGAAACTCGGCGGTGTGCTGTTCGACAGTGGTCGATCCTTGGGGCGCTAGGCACTGAAATGTACCAGTGAAAAGATGATGGACCAAGACGTGGCCCACCTCTTCTGGAATATTCGGCAAATGCAGATTGTTGTTCCACAAAGAGTCGTAGGAAGGTAGATTTGAGCACTTCTGAAGAAAGTGGTTGGGAACTTTTAGTGCGTTGGCTGTGGCACCAAAAAACACGTTCACATATGCGCTTGCATATGGCCTGAAAGCTCCGTTAGACGGTGCTTTGTTTGTGAACACGGTAGAGAGACTCACGATGACGCCGGACGAGGATCAAATTCAGCGTCGTGGAGAATGGAAGGTATCTCGACCTTTGGCTCAGCATGAGTTGCTTTCGCCTTCTTAGCCATGTTGCCCGACTGTTCGATGTTAACAATGACTAGAAGGATATAAGACGAGTGTGAGGATGATCGTCAATTTGAACAAAACGAGGCATGCCTCCCTTCCCCAACAAACTGAACAGCCCACAGGATCCCCGGATCCAATCGCATATGCCTGTAATGGCTGCAGGAGAAGGTTTGGGGATGCCGCCAGGCCCCAACAGATTCTTAAATAAGGTTTGTATATTACTGGTCTATGTTACGCGCTATGACCAAGGCCCGATCTTCATTGGATGATACTGTGGTACACAGACATTTGGTGCTGCAAGTAATGGGATCTTGTCGTACCCTGATTGCTTGCTTTTTGCTGAAATAGAAGCTGCTTTCTGTACTGCTGCACACAAAGCCAGCCGACAGCGAAAGGCTTGTAGCCGCCATATGCAGGTAAAACACGCTCACTGCAGCAGAGTCAAAAAAATGAAGGTAGATTCTGTGCTCACTCTGTTCTCAGCAGGCAAATATGGCGCAGGAATCTTCTCGAAACAAACCGTTAGTTTTCAACTTGCTCCAAAGCAAGAGCCATCCGACGTCCATGGCAAATCGATCGGTAGTATATACTGAGCAACAGGATATGAGGATACCTGCAGGATACGTGCAAGATTTCTTGCCAGCACTAATAAACATCATTACCAAGGATGTAGCCATGCAAGCACGTGTCATGGAACTTCTGACAAGTAGGTATTTTCATGGCATCACCACGGCTACGCGTTACGTTTTGTCTGCAATGCCAATATTGTGATCTAGTCTCTGAAATGTATGCCCGACCCACATGCAAAATCCAAAAGCGCACGACCAACACCACATTACATGGTCGATCAATTGATCAAAAGCAGCTGTGGCTGTAGCTATACTATATAATCCTTGACCAATGCATGTCAACACGTCCGAACCTAGTTCCATGGTTCCTGCAAACCAACAACTAGCCTGTTCAATAGCCTAGTATGGTTACCCAGTTGGTCTTACAAACCGTTAAGGTAATGGTAAATCTTCTCCCTGCCTTTGTTCCTTGCATATTTTTTATGTTTACGAGCTCAGAAATCTTCCAAGACTACCTTTTTGTCTACGGTTCATACCTGCAGTTATGTTTAGTTCCTAGCCAGGTTACGGAAAGCATTCAGATGGGTACAGAAACGATTATTTTGGCTTGGCACCGATTCATTGCTTGCTCAGAACACAATGCCGATTCTGGATCTGCCATCGAGGTCGGTCAGATCCTGTTTTGGAGCAAGTTAATCACAAACCTCAATTAGATCCACTTAGGACTGTTACCTACTTAGTCCTGAGCCTATTTACACTGCTTTCAACTGTGCTAAATTTAGTATAAATGCTGATTGGCCCCGATAGGTTGCGGCATATTTCCAAGAAATCCCAAACTCAACGCATACATCTATTTTACCGAAATGGCAGACAGAGCCACACGCGATGCAGAACTTTATTAGCGTATGCGGCGCTGTCAGCTTTCGAACCACAAACTCGACTTCTCTCACCTCAACGGGCGCGGAGAAACATGCGTGGACCCCTCCATCAGCAGTCCGCCAACCAAAGCCAGGAAAAGAAGTGTCGAGGCAGCAAGCTTGACCTTGCAACGGTTGAAGCACTCGAGCTAAAATGCCCAAAGCACTCCGTCCACGACAAGGACAGACTTGAATATCTCATGGACTCTGGACAAATCCTCCACGCGTTCAATATTCAGGAAAGACAGATCATATACCAGAACATTCTTGCAACTGACTGCATCCTGCCTTCTTTGCGCTCCTTCTTCGCAGACTTCAGGTATCTTGAGCACTGTGCTAAATGCTTCTGTCACCTCATTGGGATTGCCGGATCGAAAGATCAGACGATCAACGCCACATTGGAGGAATGTTTCCAACCGGAGGTCCATGGTCGATTCGAGATCCAGACCGGTGAGAGTTCTTTCGCTCCCACATCAGGATCTCCAGAGCTACAATTTGAACTTGGCCGAAAACAAATCTGGCTCTTCATTATGCGAAGATGCCTCAGGCAAGTGCCTCCGAGGAGCAAGTCACAAGGACGTTTCGCGACCGCAGTCCCACAGATCTTGGAAAGTGATGATCTACGTGAGCTTGCCAGGTTGGCATTAAGACAAGGATTCCGTAACGACCACATCGAGAGTCTTGCGGGACTGACGCGAGACATAAACATTGTTCCCAGCACCCTTTTGCAGGGACGAACATCTTCGGTATTCGAGAATGTACTAGAATGGGATGTATCTCTCTCAAAGCAACCCGAGAACTACGTAGGTACATTGCACCTGGACGGACTCAGGGCACCGCAGGACAGATGTATCTGGAGAGATGCCGAGACAAGCAGACGCAGTGGTTGGCCTTACGCTGCCGAACACACAAGAGATCAGCCATACATATTCTTGGATGTGTTGACAGATTCTAGCGCGCCTATTTCTGGTGTCACGTCGCTATTCGTTCGTCGGTGTGTATTCGATGCATTTTTCGGCCGCAAGCCCTGCGGGTATAATATGACCATTTCAAGAGATGAAACAAATGAAAGTCACGGACGGACTAGCTGCTTCTCTGCGGGCTCATCCTTGGCTATGGGATCAGCGGATCCAGCGCTTGTCCGCAGAGCTTCTGCTTGTGGGACCGAGGAACTAGATGAAAGCCAATTTGATAGCGATCATGCACTGCGCCAGCGTGAATCGAGGAGCTGGGTCAATGCTTCCCGAACTCCTCGAGAGTCTCGATCGAGGCTTGGGGTATCACGGGTGCGCAGACATGCCTCATTGAGAGTTGAACCAGCGGAAGCAACCTTCATGGCGAATGGTCCAAGGCCATCTACGGTCGCTAGGTCGCGTATGCAGCCCGAGATATCAAAAGATGGGCGACAGATTATGCTAGCTAGGCAGTATTTCTATAGTCTTGATGTGAAATTGCAAAGATAACAGGGATCTAATTTGTCCTGGTGCGGATCCTATGATTGTATTTGGTGTGTAAGTTGTGGCAAGACGAGCCTTCTGACAACAGCTGGCCTTGACTGTCGAGATGATTGTTCGACTCTTGGAAACACTGCAAAAAATTATCGATTGTAACCAAAGGGCGCAGATCGAACCTAGAAATGGGTCTTATCACCGCGCTCGTAGAAAAAGGAAGAAAAAGGGAAACGTACAATGCTCGCCATGTACGACCCGGATCGGGACTACTAGTTCAAAGAAGAACGTTTGTGACCAGATGTAATAGGCATGGCAGGGGGCTGCCTAGGAAATATGGATCTTATGACCGCAACCGAATGCACCACTTTCCATCGAGTCCATATTTCTGGTTTGTCAAGTCGCCACGCCGGGGTTAGGCATGGTATTATGTTGTTGATCTGGGCATCCGACATTGTGCGGCTTATATTAACCGACCAAACATAGAAACATTCAATCAAATGACGGACAGTAACGTCTCTTCAACACTACTGATCCGCGTTCAGTATTCCGGCTCCGTGACTTAAACCCACTGTTCGAACGAATTCTACATGAACCTTATTCATATGCTGCTTGCTAACATATGCCTAAAGGAAACGAGAAGCATTCAACTTGAATCGATAAACACCAATCTCAGCCTGACTTGGACTTCTAATGTTAGTAGAAATCGATCCGCCGTTTCGACAACTTGAGATTGTTGCTTTAGGCTTAATCAGAGATACCATGATTGACTTCTTTGCAGCTGCTGACAGCTGGTATCCAAGCTACTTTGGGTATGCAAAGCGGGGTATCGACCCCGCCCTCACCCATCCTCGCTCAATCCTACGATGTGCAATCATCCACCAGACATCCTCAAAGTCATCAATCGTGACCTATTCGGCTTCAAATCGAGCGGCCCAGGACTTACTTACAGTGGAGACATGAGACAGTGTCTACTTGTCGACATGGAGTGCTTTGACTGCGGCGCAGCTCCCACTTTCCTGAGGCTTCAATGTCGCCTCCCATCTAATAAGATAACAAGTATTCCCTCTAATCTGTTTCTCTCCGATGATCTGGAGTTGAGCTTCAAAATAGTTTGTAAGTAGCCCCGCCCCAAGTCCGCCTAATGGGGATATTCTTACGAGATGAAGCAATTCGGGTGACGAACAAGATCTCAAAGAGAGCCAACAAGAAGCAAGCCGATTGCTTCGTCGGAGCGAATCGATAAAATTTACCTCCAACATCCTATGGGCGATTATCGTTGTGGGGTTGCTGGCGTACATATGCGATCGGTCCGAAATCTTCACATCCTCGACCCCAGTTCTCGCTGTTATCCTGAAAGACGCATTCGCAGTGAACTCAAGCTTACAGAAGCTGTGGCAAAGCCTCGCACCAGCTTGGACACTGCTGAAGACGAGCGAGAAGATACCCCGCAGCGAGTACCCAAGTTACCGGAAAATCTTAGCAACCATAGTGCCGCTTGTAGGTATATTCAAGTCCAGCGGGAGGGGAAATTGAGCATGCTGTGTTGCTTTCTCTATTTCACCATCATCAGGGCAGGATAGCCAAGCTTCGAGAGCACAAATGCCGGGGAGGGTGATGTTGTTTTCATTCTTCTTGTCGCTCGTTCGTTCAGATTGACCAATTAACTACTATACAAACTTTTACATCTTTTTATCTGATATATGTTTTGACCATCGTAATCTGCTCGCAAGTAAATTGCCTGCCCAACTTTGCTTGTGTCGAGACATGTATTTTAGTCCATCAATCGAAAGTTTTTTTCAATTCATCGATCGATAGATCCTCTGCTCAGCCTGTGAGACCTTGAAGTTGCGGTGTCTTGACTAGGACAAGTTCATTGTCCCTAACTACTAACTAACTATCATATTGCGCCTCAGTACAACCCTCACGTCGAGGTATCGTATACTTGTAAATATCCTCGAATCCATCATAGCGGTTCGTATCCTTTTTTGGTTTCTGTGACAACAACCGTATCATTCCACCACTGCCTCAGGTACGTGCCTAGGATGGCTTGTCGAGTTTGAAGCCAATGGAAACATAGCTTCCTATTCTCTGTTCCGCTGCATTAGATCGATTTTAAGGACTGCTGTCAGAGCAGTATCGCGACATACCTTTCCGACATTCGCGTATAGCAGCAGCATATCCCCTAAGTGCGTACACAGACTTCTGTGCAAAGCCGGCAGAAACAAATCGAACAGTAGGGCAAGATCTGTCACAGCTTTGTGGGACAGTTGCACCCGCTTCCAAAATCCAGTCGACGAAACCGACGTTCGACGGGCAGGAGCCAGCCGTTGCCTTACATAAAGAAAAGGCCAAACGGAACGACATTGCGTCGGGTATACCTTCCTCCAGCTTATACGTGCCATCAAGAGACGGAGAGATCGAGAAGTAAAAGAATGAGCCGTGGCCGCCGTGATATACATCGAGATGACTCTGTGTCAAGCCGGGTTGATGGAAATGGATGGGCTGTTCGGAAGATCTCCAATTGAAACTGACCACAGGATATATATCTGGAGAATACTCGGCGTCTATATTGGAAACGTAAAGTATTGCTTTAATTTGGACGTCATTTCCAGTCAAAAAGACATTAGGTTGTGCGACGAATAGTGATATAGCTTGTTTGTTGAACTGCCCACAGCCGGCAGAGATAAGGCGTGCATGGCCGACGCTTTGAAAAGAAAGATCGAAGTTTTTGGAGGGCATCCTTTTCATTAATATACGATTGTAAGAGGTTTATTGCTTTGGGCTATCTGTAAATATGTCGAGGAGTTTATATACCGTATAGTGCAAGCAGAGTCAAGAAAGCTGAGATATTTAGCCTTAATGTCATCAACCGAACCGTACGATTCGCTATTGTATATACGTCAGCATTCTTGCTGACCTTTGATCGGAAGTATAGTACAGATTAACTAAAAGTAAGCAGTGATATACTGTACGATGACTACGTACATGCTGTATAAGTTATATGTTCGTGATGCGCGCTACAGTACATATACACACATACTCTATGTACTGTACCATATGTATATATATCTCGAACTGTGAGGTACAGTTCCAGCAGTGTCTAGAAACGTACATATTCCATTTATTTAATCCATTTGATTGAAATTAACGTCACGAATCAATGCCGAACATCTGCATTCGACTCGTGTTCATGACCTGCGTGGTAGTCATGTTGGTGCTGATCATCTTCATGGTGTCTGGAATCAACCGTCGACAAGGGTTGATCATCATTCAAGTATGTGGCGTGCTTTCATGAGATGATTGATTAGGACTGACAATGCCTCAAGCACCTCGGTCTTCAAGCTCGACAGATCTCGTTCCCGAGCGCTCTGCCAACGATGGCGTCCATTCCCGATGGGATCACTAGTTTCCTTGGATTCGGTTCAGCCATCGAAAGTGCAGCGACAAGCGTTCTCGGCGACGCCTCGAGCGCTGTCGCCAGTGCTGTCGCAAGCGCTATCGGCTCGGCTGAGTCGGGTATAGCCCAACTGGTACCACAGAACCTGACGGTCGGCACGACTTACATTTGTGTTGGCTATGCATCCCACGTCGATTGTGATACACTTCCGTTCAGAACAACAAAAGAGGCTCGAGACATTACATACCTGGACCCTCTTATGTTGCTAGCACACTTAGCGGCTTTTTTTCCACGCTTAGATATCTTTCTTATCCTTGCTATCTCATTCTCAGGCTTATCGGTTTTATTCGCGCTACTCCATATTGCAGAAGTTGCAGGACGATCGCGCATTTGGCTCTGGGCCATAGCCTCAACCGGTTTTGTGTCGCTGATCTTTTTGCTCTTATCCTGCGGATATACTCTCTTAATGGTATGGATAGGACAAGTACTATCCGACCTGGTTGGCTTGTCAGTTGAAAATGGACCGGTATACCGCCTTTCCATTGCAACTCTGTGTGTATCCATGATCCCATTCGCTTTAGGCCTGCAAGCTGCGATTCGAGCTGAATTGGGGTTCAACCGGAGTGGCCGGATGCCAGCAAGCAGCTCTTCACATCAGTGATGCGACTCAAAAGGAGGCTTTAGGCAACGTACCTAGGATGGTGGCAACTACTCGAGCCCGTCTCATAAGTTGCACTAGTATTAAGTCAGCTACAGAGCACGAAGAGGAGAAAGAAATACGCCAGGCGAACACGAGACAATGGTAGTTTGGGAGGGAAGGCAAAGGTGGTAGTTTTACCTTCAGTGAGTAAGCCATGAGGAGGTCAAACAGACCGATATCGAATTGAAGCAGTACTAGGGTTGTAGCCATTTGAACGCGTGTATTCAAAACAACGGGTGTCCCTCTGTGACCGGCCTCTTCAATGGTGGAGGTATTGATAAGCCACGAGGTAGTCTGCTTTCTCTTTTCGATCCCTCCGAGTATGAACTTATTATCGAACTGCCATTCGGAAATCTCCGCCTTTGGATGGTCCCATGAGACCAATATGTGAAAGTTACCAGTTTAGCTCAGCCGTGCCAGTAGATACTTTATTGTGTTGTGGGAAAAAGGTTCTTAATTGCCTTACGCAGTCGTCTTACTTCTTACATATGAGCACAAAGCTTTATACATTGCAAGTACATTTGTATCTCGCTATTTACTATAGACATTTTCTTGGCATGTGTGAGACTATTTCCGTGCACAGAAGTTTCGGCGACCACAACATTGAGGACCATGAACTTGTCCTAATCAAGACAACCGGAGGTCATGAAGTGAAAGGAAGTCGCGATGGCAGCAATGGCTCTTCATAGAGGCTTGGTACCGGAAATGATTCAACGAATAGGATTCGAAATGACTCAACTGGGGATAGGTAAAAGGCTCGAAATAGACTGATCGATTGTTGTACTGTACAGTATGTACAGACGTATCATGGCTACTATTGATAGACCATAGCAGTGCATACTGTATGTAGAGTAGCTAGAAATAGAATGAGCACTGCCACATGATGATCCAAAAATAGGATTTGCATATAAGGTCGCCTTTCTCATAATCCTTCCTTCCCATGGCTTCAAAGATAGAAGTTGACAAACGTTATTAAATTAAGTAAGTCATAACTGAATACATACGTTTGCTGACTCGGTCTGAATTTAGAAATACCACAGAACACACATTAAAGCCATGAGGTATACTGCATACATGGTACTGTATTGTATGTACATTAGACAAAATATGTCTGACTATAGGCGAAGAAAATATGTCTCGCCTTGAGCATAGCCCTCAATATACTTTGTAAAGACTAGAGTAAACCTGTGGTTTGCACAAAGACTTCCTCGGATGTACAGTATACGGTACCTCGTAAGCCATCGTGAGCATATGAATAAGACTTAAACGCCAGACTGGCTTCCACTTTAAAATCAGACAAACTATTCTATACTAATTGTTCGGACCGAAGCGGATTAGCTTTACACACACGGCTTCTTCGTGATTGACTCCTGGCCAGACTGAATGCGTTTTCGCTTGTTGGAATGCATCTGCATTCCCTCATCTGACTCTTTTTGATCGTTATGAGTGGCAGAAAAAGAAGGCATCGGCCGCTCAAGGTTCAAAGCGCTGAGATGCTTTTCGACGTTAGTCAGCAGCTTCACGTTTCTTTGGTGTCCTCCTGAAGCGGCCTGCAGAGCGTTGCCGTAGTGTCCGCCCTGCGCATTGACGTCAGACTTATGGTCAAGCAGCAGCTGCACGATCTCCCGGTGCCCTCGCGATGAAGCGGCCTGGAGAGCGTTGCCGAAGAATCCGCCCGGCGCATTGACGTCGGCCCTGTGCATGTCGCTGAAGAACGATGCAGAAATGTAAGCCTCCACAATGGTCGAGATTTGAGAACAGCTCAGCATCTCGCAAAAAGACGTGTCTTCGAGATACGACATGACGTGTTCGAAAGTTGGCAGTAATAAGTTCGAAATTTGACTATAGCTAGTCATAGTGTCAGTCGAGAACATATAGACGGACCTGGCAGCTTACTCGAAGGGTGCCAGTGACATGTGTTTGGGAAAAGCATGCATGACAAGCATAAAAGCAGTCATTCTCGTTGCTCTTTCATCAACAATACTATCGGGAGTGTAAAGCGTGTCGTATTCAATAGTGAAGTATTCACTTGAGAATTGATCTTTTCGACGTGTGATGAGGCCACGTTGTTCCAGCGTCATCAAAGCTGTTCTGCATCTTGCCTGGTCCTGAAGGACTATTGGAAGGTCTTGAATTTGTCTGAACGGCTCCCCCTGAGTACTCCACGTCATGGGGAAGCAGAGGTCCAGTAGTCTGGTGGGCAATCCCTTGTCCCCAAACAATGCGAGAATTCGCCAAAGAATGCCGAGATCATCGTCCACTTGTATCTCTGGGGCTTGAGATATCCTTGGAACAGCATTTTCAAATGTTTCCAGGTCTCGAGAGGTTTGAGAGAAGGCAGCAGAACTGTGACCAGAAGAAGGGTCCAAGTCATCATCATGGCTAGATGATAGAATCTCAAAATCATCATTTTGAGTGGTCTCTGAGCTTTGAGAGCTTCGCTCATCTGTCCCATGACCGCCATTGTAAAACATCTCTGAGGAATGGTGACTCGGAATCGGCCGCAATTTGGCGATGAGCCGTTGCATCTTAAGAGGCGCCATCCTTCCTGATTCTGGAATCACGAACGAATATTGAATGTCAACCAAGGTCTTTGTGATCTGAGCTCTCTCCCTTATGTTCAGTCTACTCAGATGGCGTAGTACGCAACTAAGCTTATGCCGTGGCGCTTAGCCGCTTAGGTGAACCTTTTTGTTTCCTTTCCCGCTTACCTCGTGCTTATAGGTAAGGATTCTTTTGGTACCTTTGCAACGCACGGCTCGGAAGCAAGCAGCCAGGCTCAAAGGCATTCGATCGAGTTTTCGCTGAGGACAAATCGGGAGTAAGTGACAGAGGCGATTCCAGCATTTGCGAAATAAATCTTTGAATACTAAGCCGATGAAATAATAAAGCGGATGCTAAGAAAGACGGTAATTAATCACAAACCTAAGGGTTGGCGCAAGGGTTTGCGATACACCCTCGCATTCTTTCTATGCCAAATAAGAAAAGAACAACCCAGGGTGAAAGTTTCGAACGCAAACACGTTATCTCTATAGTAACCAATCGCTATTGATTAGCAGTCGGTTCGTAATACCCACGGCGGTGCAGGCATAGAAAATGCATCATGAATTCAAACAACGGCTATCGAGGTTCTGCACTGAAACGTGTGTGTCATTCTATGGCTTTCATGCTATTCCAATTGAATCTGGAAGCGTGTTCGAATCCTCTTCAGCCATTCCTGCTGTGCAGTGCGGTGCGTGACCTTGCCTGTGCCATGTGGCTCATGGAAAACGATTGTTCCAAGTTTTATCTTGCCTGAATGCTTGAACCTACGGCCTGAGCCTCCTTGGCGCACTATAGAATAGCCAATGCCTTCCATGGCACGGCAGAAGTGACACCAATCTAATTCTTCACGATCTTCTGTTGGACAGAGGAAGAAGGCGCGGCGTGCGCCGTAGATACTTCTATATCCTGTAACGGAGCCGCCTGTTGAATGTAATCGTAGACTGCTCTCATACTATGACTATCTTGACAAGCAGCGAGCATGTGCTTGTCAATCAATGTCCAGAATGTATAGTGTCGCTGTGCTGCCTCAATATGGCCCTTTTGAATATGAACCTGGAGTTTGTGGCATTCATCATGGCTTAGCACTGCCAAAGCGTTTTGGATAAGCGAGCTCCACGGATATGATTTGTGCTGCTGATCAGACTTCACTACTCCCGTTATTCTGATATCCGAATGATACTCCGTCGCAAAGTTCCAATGCTGATCGTCATTATTGTCGCCATCCTCAACACACCGCAAAGCCTCAATCCGCTCCGGCTTAATCAAGAGCAGCAGATCCGGTTTGGCGGGGGCCTTTCTTATTCTTCTAGTAGCGTGAAGTTTGAGCATTGCATTGCGAATACCGCCGGCTGTACAGGTGATCGTAAAGCGCAGGTCTTCGAGAGAGCAGTTCTTTCCGTTAGAGTCTTGCTATGACACGACGCCAGGCACATGTTTTAAATGGATGGCTTGATCGCTTGATAATGCGGGTCCAAGGACGGGCTCGACGTCGTGGGTATGGCCGGAATCGGTCGGTGTAGTTGATAATACGTTCATATTGTATGAACTGAGAGTACTATTACACATGAACAAGCAAGTTACAAGTTAGCAATGAAGTTGAGGGAGGTAATCTAGAGGAGGGCAGGGCGATCGATAGAAACCAAAACCAAGCAATCTCTAGCAAGGAGAGATGAATTAGCGGCGGTAGGTATAGGACAAATCCCCGGGCCACACAACACGATATCGGGGGTATCTAGTTCAACACAATACCGTGTCTCCTTAGTCTTGGCAATACAACACCATATGGGTCCGTGCAGTGCTGTGTTGTGTTGTTCAAAGCCCTGGGCGCAGATGTAAGGTTGAAATCGATTGGAAATGATAGCCAAATTGAATTCAATTACCTCTCTGTTCAGGTTGCGATGAAAGTGATGGAGTGCGGACAACGGCTGAGGCGGAATCATTAAGTGTATATGCTGTATGGAATCTCCTAAAATCACCAAACGTACGACCTTGGAAGATCCGGGGTCTGGTATGCACACAAGTTTCTGACTGGTTTGCCGCAGAAAACACAATGAACTGGACCAGAGCTGACGGGTCTAGCCGAGCCATTTACCGCCTCAAGGGAGTCTCTTCCGTGGGTTCGCTTCCAGCTTCTAGTACAATCGATTCCCTCCGTGCCGCAGACAAGCATGTGATAACATACGCATGCGGGCTTATCTCATCGACCTTGATTTATCTGGAATGTTTGCTTAAGTTTGCTGGTTGTCTTTTAAAGGACTTATCATTGGCTGTAGAATGGGGCCCGGCCGCTTGTAAGTTATGCTGCGAGAAGAGGGCTTTTTACAATTTTGCTATAGCTCAACTTTAAAAAAAATGGAGCCTGTCCAAAATAAGGACTTAGTATCTATTTTTTAACCTTCAGCACTGCCCTCTCCGGAGTCAGTAGGTCCTTGTGTTGTTCTTGTTCTTTTTTGCAATGCTAATTCGCTTCCGAGCACAGATTGTGACATCAGTCGACCATGGTCTCTCTCGTCTAGCTTCTGCTCTTCAACCGCCACCACGTGTTTGTGATTTGGAAAAGCGCCAAAGTCCACTAACGGCACGATACAGTAATTATGCATCGGCACTGGTTATGCCTCACCCTACCCAGGATCCGCCCAGTATTTTCGTGGCGAGCCAGTGTTTCATCAATCGTTGTGGTGGACCATAAAGAATGGAAAGCTTTGTGTCCCGAAGCAATTGATCCGGAAGGGGGTCAATCTTCCTGCAAGGGTGCGTATTTGCTTGTTCGTAATATTAGCCCTTTTCTAACCACCAATCAAACCTGCCATAAGGAGGGTGAACGCCACTGGAGGGGTTAGCCCAAAGGTGGGGCTCGAGGGTCGCTCGGTATCCGGAATATGGCTTTTGCGCTAGGCAGTCAAGAATTATTTGCAATCCAAAATTCTGTAACCACAATCACTTCAATACGAATCGCCTACGTTCTGCTTCCCAAGCGGCTTCGGCTATGATGCAGCGACATGCCTGTTTGTATTGTTGGGAAAAAAAAGGTGATTCTCCCATCTCAAAAGCGTGTTAACGGTTGCACTATGCTGAAAATATGTCTTTAAATGATGTCTGGTAGACTCGATGTACCTTTCTGGACAATACCAGCTGCACGAAATGTGTAAAAACGGGACGGGAATGCATATCTCGGCCGATCTCCTCGACTGCGACAACGGCTCGCCAGCTGGTTTCCCGACCAGGAGGACATCATTGCCCTGACTGTAATAAAGTCTACCGTCGTTCTCAGCATCTCCGGCGTCATTCTTTCCGCCGTCAGTACTCCTGATCTGCCATATTTGGGTTATGCTAATACTACCTTAGACACCGACAATAAACCGTATTCGTGCAGTCTTTGTGCGAAAGCTTTTATGCGCGCCGATGTGCTTAAGCGTCACCTCCAATCATGCTCTACCCGTCGTGTCGATGCAAGCCATTTGTCATACAGTTCTGTTCCCAAGCTTGCGTCGGCCGAAGCTACTGCTATAAGGAGCCCGCCTGAGCATATTGATCCGTCCGAGACAATCCCGGTGACTAGGGATGTCTCCGATATAAGTCTCGGGCCGAGCGAACTGGTACCACGCTCCACTAGCGACCAAAATAATTCAAGAATTTTGGGAGTAAAGCAAGAAGATAGGAGTCCTAGTGTCTCTCCAGAAAAGTATATCACCATTTCAAGATATCGCACAAGATCTAATATATTTGCAGTTATCCCTTCATTCAATTCCAACCAACAGTTACTCACCAAATCCCAAAGAGCCTTAGGTACGACGTAACAAACGACGCTCTCGAGATAGTTATCAACTGCAACTTCGAAAGGGAGGTAACAGCCTCTGCTGGACGTGGACAGCCTGACTATTTCTCATACCAAGGCTCAGTCTCGATTACGCCTATTCAGCTAGGAAATGTTATCTATGCACCGATAGACGGCAGCGAATCGGTATTCGTCAAAGAATTCACAAGCAACTTGACTCTCCATATATGGGCTGTTGACGCACAAGGCAGAAAGGTTGTGATTTATCAATCACGACACAGAAGACTGTATCAGCTAACAAGGACACCCATAAGCCCGGAGCTCATGAACACTGACAATCTTAAAAGTAAAAAGATTAATTACAAGAGGCTTTGTTTCGACGATAAAGAGGCAAGAGCTATGACGACCTTTCGAATCATTACGGAAATTTCCGTCAATCTAGACGGTGAATGGCTTCCAGTTGCTAGGAAAACACAAACGCCTCCAATGGACGTCCGCCACCCAGCACCTATTCGAAATGAAATTTCTATTCGTCGAGATGCGGTCGTTCCTTACGAATTTATAGGCTCCAGTCCATTGCTTTCCCAGACTGTCTCAAGCGAATCGACAAGAACCACATGCCCACAACCAGCACCGTTTCAATGTGGACTATGTAACGCTCAATTTGTCTCGGGCGACGACTTGTTTCGACACCAAAAAAAATACAAAGTGCCGCAGGCCAGCCTTCCTTTACCGTCGCTGGAATCTAGTCTCAGAAATAGTTGGCATTATTGCTCAGATTGTAATGTTTACTGCGGAAATAAGGAGACTGCATCACTGCACAAAGCAGGAATGCATGCCCGTTCTTACGTCTGTCAGGACTGCAATGTAGCGTACGACAAGCAACCAAGCTTAAAGAGTCACCTAAGCAGAGTCTCAGCAAACCATAAAGGCAGGCACCCGGAAACGACTCGCTCCACCAATGATTGCCAACCCGCGATCATGGATCAAGATACATCGGGCGAAGAGACCAACGATCGGGATATATCTGACGATGAGACTATCGATCTGAATATATCTGATGATGAGACCATCGATTTGGACATGGCCGAGTCGTTATAAGATATTTCCGGGCGATGAGTGCGACTGCTTTCGGTCCTTTTGGTTTTGGCCTCATCAACAGTCTACAAGAATCATGTTGTCCAAGACATCTTCCCATCAGATAGTCGTCAATCACGCCTCACTCAACAACACCACCAAATCCAAGATTTACGCCCCGAGACTTGACCGTGCTCTGCGCTACGAAATCCAGGCATCCACGTGGTATACATCCGAATCAAATCATCGGATCAATGGAAAACAGCCTTTTGTCTCTCGGATCAAATCCACGATTTCATCGCCATTCCCAAGGGGCTCGAAAACGCACCAGACGAATTTACGAGGTACATATCAGCCCATTCACGATCCATCGATTGTGTTGAATGGCATCACCATCTGGATGGATTTCGCTGTATACACCTAGGTGACGGCAAATAGATCTATCATTCAACATACGTACGAAAAGCTAAAACAGGAACAAATTTCCCTTCGTGCGACAATATTAGACAACAGCCCCCGCATCGCGGGTGCGGAGCCACAACGTGGCTATAGTGGCTTACTACCAGTATATCCCAAAGGTCATGACTACTCCCTCTTGCTCAACGGACTCCCTGCAAGCGACATACATCCAATGTATGACAACTTGTAAATCCTTGCAGCAGAGCCGTCAAGTGTGTATACATTGCGCACAAGATAGCAATGTGAAAGATTTGGTGTGAGCTTCCCCATATGTCAAATCTTCCCGGCGCAAGGCGCTCAGGGATTCTGAACTGCAGATTGTAGTCAGTTGCTCCCATGGATAAGATAAAACACTCGATCACAAGAGCGAACATACTGTGTATATAATAACTCCCGTACCGTAGAAACCCAGCTCGAGCAAATACCACTTTATTCCTGCGTGTTGCATCATGTATTGGAACCCATATTGCTTCACACCGTGCAGCAATGGTAAAAACGACGAAGCGCCAAAGGCCACAAAGGCTCCAGCTTTGGCGTTGCGCAATCGTGGTGTTTTGAGCAAGGGGTAAGATATAAGAACGCTAGTAATGGTGCCGGTGATGAGAATCTAACGTCCATCCCTGCGTAGCGAGCCACCTTGTGTGGCGAGCCAAAATGGAGGTACTTCATTTTTAACACAACTTCCACCACGCTCCAATGAATATATTTGCTTAAATTTGCGCAAAATTTGATTCTTTAGCTATCCTAAATCTTTGAGCTTTGTCCTAAACACAAATGACGACAGTGCCTTCGAGTAACCGCTCAGGCCAAAACCACCATCTTTTCGTTGCAACACACGGCCTATCCAGCACGATCTCATTACCAAGCTCTAAACATCCATGTTATTTAGTATAGGACAGTCTATGAGTCCTAAGTCCTTATTGTCGTATTAAAAATTTATAGATGAGTTTGTTGCTGCGGTGGAAGGGCAATTCATCCAACATCGGCATGCCGAATGGTACCTTTCGATGGAAAGGTCCACGAATCCGGCCAGCGTCATGCCATGGGTCCCCTGTCTGTGGCTGACAAAGGTGTGGCGGTATTCGATACTACGGTGCTGCGGTACCAGGGAAAGTACGAAGAGGCAGAGCAGATACACCGGCAGGCGCTTAATAGCCGTGAGAAGGCGCTGGGCAAGGACCATCCAGACACACTCACGAGCGTCAACAATCTTGCTTACCTTTATAAGCAGCAACATCGATTCGAAGAAGCCGATGAATTGTACTTGATCGCCTTAGACTGGTACAGGAAGGTATTGGGGCCTGCTCATCCCACCACTCTAGCTTGCGAGAGTCATCATGCGTCGTTGCAGAGACTTATACAGTGCTTTAGAAATTACATATTTAAAGTATAAATCCCCAATCCCTCCGTTTTTCTCTCCATAATGTTGTACACTGCATGGCACAATATACATTATAATATAAATACATTAACTACCATAGGAATCAAACAACGAGATTGCTGACGCTCGTGAGTGTGGAAGGATGGTCTTTGCCCAGCGCTTTCTCGTAGCCATCGAGTGCCCGTCTGTTTATCTGCTCTGCCTCTTCGTATTTTCCCTGGTCTTGCAGCACAAGAGCAAGAACGCTAATGCTTACTATCGGTCGATAAAAGCCAGACACGCGTGCAGAGCTGCACGAGCGCATGCATCTCGTATGCATCTCGCTGCGTCGTAACGTCCACCAACGAGTAGCCTCGAAGCGTCTCTAGGTCATCGTCTAGTCCTTCCGGGTCCCCGCTTTCATTATTATCTTCGTTATTATACTCCCCGCCCTCGCGGTTACTGCTGTTATGATCATCGCTGTCGTACTCGTGCCCCTTGTAATAGTTTCGGAGTATTTATTCGGGAATGCCTTGCGGGTGAAAGAGGCTTATAAACGAGAGCAGCTTCGCCGCCGACCGCCGTTCTTGCCGGATCCGCTCGAATGTGATCTGCCATGTTAATACTACCGAGTTTGTCGCTTCCGCGTCACGCCGGAGGTCACCGTGATCTCTACGTAGCAGACTTTGTTTCTTTTTCTCGCTTTTCCGAAGATCCTCGAGGTACATCGAGGGCGAAGCCCGTGGCCATCGTCGGAGTATGTATGCGGCTGCCTGTGTAATGGCCAGAGGTATGTAATCGAGCGCGCGGATTAGAGAAGCAGCTCCCTTATCCTCGTATTTGTCCCGAAGCTTCTTCTGAGTTAACTGTAATGCTTGGCCCTTATCCATCGGCTGTATCGACAGAATATTCCAGCTGCTGCCCACCAACCGTCCAGCAACGTCTCTGCTCCGCGACGTAATTAGGATCCTGCCGTTGCTGCTTTGTGGTATTAGCGACGCCAGCGGTCGTTGCGTCGACGCAGCTGTCGTCGTCCGATCGGGGTTTGCTGAGTTGAACATATCGATATCGTCCGCATTATCGAGTATTATCAACCAAGGCCCATTCTCTACGTTAAATAGCTAGTCGTGTACCAGACGAAGCGCATCGACCCCGGGATCGTGGCGCTGTGGCAGCTGCAGCAGGTCTGCGATGCCGCGGTAGGCCTCTTCGAACCGCGCTCGCGTGCCGGCGTGCACCCAGAACACGTACGTGCTTGGCGACTATTGTTGTACTCGATGCGCGTACTGGATGGCAACCTGGGATTTACTTGGTATATCAAATTAGAGAGGAAGATGGATAAAGGTGGCGCGATCGAAGACTTACCCAACCCCGCCCAGGCCGACAAGGGCAGCACGGCTACCTAGTGGGATAAGGATATACTGCAGCCGCGTCGCAATGTTCGTCCGCTCGATAAAGTCGGGGTCGGGTAGAAAAGGCACGGTCGAGAAGGGTTCGCGCCGTTGCGGTAAGGGGCGACTTAGTTCGTGGGTGGGTTCGTTAATGGTGACGCTTAGGGTGCCGCCGGAAACGTGGGTCCCCGCAAAGGTGTTCCGCCCAGCGACCCGCTTATACGTCGACGGTGGGTTCATCGGCTGGCATGTGGCGAGTCGGTAATAGCAGAAGGCTTGGTATCCAGGAGAGATTCTTTAGAATTTGGTTATACATGCCGTTTTATATGACCTGCGAGCTGGCATAAAAGAATAAGGTTGTAATGGCTGTCACCAAATCCCCCAATCCAGGGTGCGGCTGAGTCTGGCAGAAACTCTAAGCAGTCATCATGTCCCCGCACCAGCTGGGAGCCTCGTCTAAGTCCTCGCTTACCTTCGTCCTTAAACATTGTCCCTCTGTTCGACCTTCCAGTGAATTTATTCGTTATTACGGTTCAATATTGAAACATCATTGAATCTTTACTATGGCAGAACTCAACCCTGCCTATTACACTGTTGCGTGGATTGCACCCCTGGAAATCGAGACGCAAGCGGCTTTGCACATGCTGGATAAGAGGCACCGTGGCCGTTTCCCTGTAGCTCGCGGCGACGACTATGTTTTTCCGCGCAGGCGATATGGGTGGTCACAATGTAGTTATTGCAACTCTACCTGCGGGTCAGGAATATGGCACAGGGTCGGCAGCCGCTCTTGCCAGTTAGGTCAAGAGGTTTTTTCCTAACCTGTGGTTCGGCCTGCTTGAAGGTGTCGCCGCTGGTCTGCCAAAGCTCTATGGGACTAGAACGCAAGACATTCGTCTAGGCGATGTTCTGGTTGCCCTCCCCGAAGGCGACAGCGCTGGTCTAATCGCATATGACCTTGGCAAGGAGACTGGACAGGATGGATTCCGGCTTTTACATTTTGGACATGTTCTCGCTACTACTGAGACAATCGTCAGGTCCGCAATTGGAAGCATCAAAAGCAATGCGCCGAATGATGCGACAATATTTCTTCTGTTGTACAACGGGATGAAGAATCAGGAGCATGCGACTGGGACATTCGCTGATCCGGGTCAGGACAATGATGTCCTGTACGAGACGAACGAAGCTGGTATAGAGCAAACGGTGACTCGAGAACGAAGACCAGATACAAGACGTACCCGCGTGCGGTATGGACCAATAGGCTCTGGGGAAAAGCTTATGAAAGATGCACGGAAAAGAAATGAACTAAGAGATAGGTATAATGTCATTGGGCTGGAGATGGAAGCGGCCGGGACAATGAATCGTATTCCTGTCGGAGTGATTCGAGGCGTTTGTGATTATGGGGACGAACACAAAAATAAGGAATGGCAGCCATATGCAGCCGCTATGGCCGCCGCGTATGCCAAGGCTATCCTGCTCGAGATTCTGCCTAGGAAGATCCAGGCGTCGGACAGTTTACGACCTTACGGAAATAACTTTACTGGGCCGATTTCAGGACGCAATGTCTTTTCGGGAATGACCACATCAGGCGGGACAGTCAACTTGCACATTTCCTGGGAACAGATATCAATAATATTTAGCCCTCGAAATAGACTCCGCTATTAGAATCAGCAAGATAATACAAATACCGTATCTTCTGGCGCAACTTCTTCCAATATACCCTAGATTACTATATTGGCGCTATAGGTGCCCTTTGTCGTGGTGACAGAGCTTGATCCTGTGCCCATGTCTATCCTAGTCCTCCAGAATTTGCTTCCTGCTTACTTTCCACCACTTGCTTCTCGCCTATCTGCGGCACTCATGGCTCCAATGCATATGTCCCTGACATAGTAATTTGATTCTTCCTCTTCCTGCCGCTTGTGTTCCTGCCCGAGGGAGTTTTCACCTTTGAGACCAATGCGGCTTTCTTAGCCAGCTTTGCAGCTATTCTAGCCTCTTTCGCAGTTCGCTCCACTCGTGCCTTGTTCAGATCCTCATAAGTTATGAGTCGATCGACGAGCTTTAGCTTTATTGTTTATCTGGATTAAGAATTGATTTTGGTCTTGGAGCAAGGCGCGCTCTGCAAAGGATAACTGGACGGCATCGGTGAGCTTCTGCAGGTGCTTTTGTAGGCGCTGTTTGTCCATCGTGTCGAGCATCGTAGCATCCTTTTGAATCAGATTATGCAGTGATGTAACAGCTTCTGTAGATATTGGTGTTACAGGTGTTTGTGGTACTTCGTCTGATGTGCAGGAGGCATTGTTCACCTCGTTGGTTCTAGGGACGGCGAATGGCACAGGAGACCTCGGTATGTCACATAGGACCTTGTCTGGGTTGAAGGGGAACAATCCAGCCTTGGTCCATCCTGCTCGTATGTTCCTAGATGTAAGCGCTTGATCCCGAGCAGGACTGTACAAGTACGTGAAATGCTCCTTGCCGATCGTTCCTACATATCCTCGTTCTAGCCGTTCGACCTGGTCCCGATAGGCTGCTTTTAGTGGGCCGAATACCGAGACGTCACAGGGCTGAAGTTTATGAGAAGTGTGAGAAGGGAGACGGCATAGGATGATGTTGTTCTGGAAGCGGACCTCTAAAATCTCGAGGGTTTCATGTGTTCCAAAGCCATCGCATATCAGCACCCGTGGCTTCTGGTTAGCACGCTCAACAGTTTGAGGATCGAAAACAAGCTTGAGCCACTGTAAACTGAGATAGGAGTCGGTATACCCGCTGTCGGAGTGCGCATAATGCCACCCAGGAGTGAAATGTACAATGATCGAGCCCGAGTATAGCATGCAAACGGCGCTGCTGATAATTGTTCAAGAATGGGAAGGCAAAATGTTTGGTGAGATGAAACATGATTGGAAGGATCGAGAGTGACTCACAACAGCCAAATCACATGTCTCGTCAGTGACTGGGTCATCCTCGGGCGATTTTCTATTCGCTCCATAGCTGGTGTGATGCTGGAGGACGGGCCGGCCTGTCTATATTTGATCGCGTGGCTGTTGTAGGGACGGAGAAACTGTATTTACGTAATTGAGATTAATGGAAAAATGATTGGTAACCCTGATTCCAAACCAAAACAATTGAGCGCGAGCTTGACCAGTCGCTTAGGGATAGGGACGCCCAAAGTCATATTTTGACTGCGACCTTGTTTAGGCAGCCATGCAAGGCAACTTATGCTTTCGCTAAGTTAAGGCAACATGGCGCAGCATCTTTCTTGTCCACTTAAAATGAAAATATGGTCATTTCTGTTACCGGCATCGCTCGGAATGCGAGCTAGAGCCATACTTGGGATTTTATAGGATTTTAATTAATATTGGTCAAAACATGTCATAACCATCGCAATCTATCGAGATTCGAATTTGAAGTCGATGCCCGGGTTAATATTGTGAGTGTGGAGCTTGGAATAAAAGCGCTTAGTCACGACCTCTTGGAGGGCAAGCGAGCCTGGGAATGCTCCGCTAGTAAGCTAGAAAAACTCATGAATGGTTTGGACAAATTCATGTGCTATACTGCCCAGCGGCTTGACGAGGACGATCAGGCAATGAGGGGGATGGGCTAATTTGACTCCCTTAAGAAAAACAGAAAACAGTATCCAATCCAATATCGAATTGTTTGCTTTTTTACTGTCTAGGCCCCCCCTCCCCCGGGAGGGGCCCCCGATACCCCACTTTATTTTTTTGGCCTAAATTTTTTTTTCTTGTTGATACTCCAACGCAGGGGAGATCGCCGCTGTCGACAACTGGTTACTGCGATCGTGTACGAGTTATCAAGCCTGGAGCGGTGTCTTGATCGTATTAGATAGAGATATTATAGCGAGAAATCGACAAAGAATGATCGTATTAGAGATATAGCTATGCTATGCTATTGGGAGATTTGGTCCACGAAACTACAGTCTACCCCTGCTTTGACTACTATTGTTATTATTGATCAGTTTAACAATGCATGGAACAGATTGAAGGGCCTGGTGTTCGTGGTGTGGCGGACAGACAACGGGAAGGAGAAGGATCGAGCCTCAAGAAGGTCACGATGCCGGACATCTACCCTTTGCCTGATCAAGCGGACATCCTCGGGGATATATCAGGCAAAAAGTACTTTTCGCTCATCGATATATCCAAATTTTTCCCCCCAAATCCCCATCGCACTCGAGCATCGCAACAGGATGGTTGAATTGACCTTCCGCCGCTAGACCGTACCGAGGACGATTTGGAATTCGAACTGGCCTACTAAGCTGTTCACGACTTCTGGCGCGAGGTTTTGTAGGAGGACTTGCCAGACCAACCCCTAAGCTTTGAGCAAATAAAGCAATTGCTCTCCAAGACAGGCTGGCATCTCACCAGGCCCTTGACTGGCGCGGCGAAGACTGGTTTCGTATTAGATATACTGGCCAGATCGCCCTGGTAGATGAGCTCAAAACGGCGCCTACCGACACGCGCATGGCCGCCGGCGCGGGTCAGCGTTCTGAATAAGGTTAAGGAAGCCCGAACGCTAATAATATTCCATCTGCGCTGCCCTCGAAATACCTCGTAATAATATGCCTGGTACAAGCGGCTTTTTATAAGGACAGTTGAACGCAGATGCGATTCCGTTTGGTGGGACAAACGCGTTGATAATGTCAATGACTTGCTGACGACTGACGACTGACGACTGACGACTGACGACTGACGACTGACGACTGACGACTGACGACTGACTCTTCCCTCTTCTTTCTGCTTCCCTAACTCGGGGACGTGATATTCAAGTAAATATAATCGAAGGCACCCAGATATCCTACCATTTGGATAACAGCAGCGCAGACCACCAAAATGTGCATGAATGAGTGAGAGCTGCACATGTCAAATTTTCCAGGCCACCAAGTTTCGGGAATCCTCATCTATCGCATCACGTGTATTAGACCAAGTTCTTCCTATATAGGAAAAAATAGAGGGCTTACTACATAAAGCGCGGTTCCAGACAAAAGGCAGCCTATCTTCGCCACTAGAGTATAAGTGAAGGCTTTTTTGTTTATTAAATCTAGCCCAAATATTTTAAGCCCATAAACCAAAGGCGCCACGATAAAAATGCCAGTCGCTATGAACGCTAGTGTTCGCGTAAAACGAAATTTATGGCTCTGGAGTTTGGGATAAATATTCGTAACAATGGTTAATACCCTAAAAACTCCAGTCTATTAAGCGATAAAGACGGTGTTAGCTCCGATTGCTAGTCCCGCCACAAAAAAAGCAGAGCATATGGAGATCAACTAACTATAAACCAATAAATATTACGCAGGGTAGTCTCACACCAAAAAATAATGTATACTCCCAAGATAATATCACCGACTATAAAAATTCCTATACTAAACATATCCAGTTAGTGGCGGAAATGGGTCACTGTGTAAAAGTGGAATAATGATTTCATATTGGGTCTAAAGAAGTTTGAGCTTGGAACATCGAATAATGGGATAAAGCCGTGTTATATAGGTGAGATTCTTCTGCTGATACTGAACCTCATATCACTTCAAACTTTCGAAACCGAGAAATTGCTTTCATAACTCTTTTTCCTTGAGTTCAATTCATGTTTTCTTTGTCTTCTCCCAATTCAAGGCGACGGGACGGGCAGGATCCATGATCAAAGGAATCACGGTTCCGACGGATACTCGAGCGACCTCTTCCGTAATCGGATCTGTGACAACAAACACATCCTCTCCCTCAGCATCTAGACTCAAACAAAGGTCGAGAATAATGCCCATTCCATCAGCTTGTATGACCAAAGATCGGATATCCACCTTCATCAAGTCCTCGGAGCACATCAGTGCTCCGTCGGATGGTCAAGCAATACCACCCAAACCTTCTGATCATCTCCTTTGGGAGAGGGGATTTAGGCTCCGACGGGAAGAAGCAAACACGGAAACTATATTATATAAGCGTGCACTTATATATAACCTTTGCACAATATTTCGAATATCATGTATTTTGATTTGGTAAAAGGTTTCTTTTGTTAATTTCTATTTTCATAAACGTAGGAAAGGAGAGTCTTTGCAAGAGCGAATATAGATATGAGTCCTATTTTCGGATTATGCATTTGCGCCATGACTCCGGGGCAATAAACCATGGCTACCGCTTCAGGACAAGCCTGCGAGCGCCGGCATATATCCAGATAATAAAAGCACGAGGCATACTAACAGGTAAGAAAAGATTGATCAAGGCCACAACTGAAACCAATAGCCTCCCCCTACGTCGGAAAGCATATATTTTTGCGGGTGATCAACCCTTTTTCCACGTCTTACTGCAATCATTTCCAGACAATAATGACGAAATGGTGTGCCTTATATATTAATGGTAGTTAACAACGGAAATCAGATCCTTTATTTATAAAAGAGTGTTATACTGTCCTTCAGAATAACCTCATTTGTCACGTAGCTCGTATTATGTCCACCAAAGCGTGTCGTATCACTTGGGTAACTTGACCGTCCAGAAAACCCGTCCAAATCTGGTGCTTCGCCAATAAAAGCATAAACCTACGTTTTCAACGTCCGCAGCATGCCACTCTTTACGATGTGTCTTGGACAATCGCGTGGTAACAATCATTGAGCCTTGATATGCCTTGGGAAGAAAACGTTGAATGTCAATGCCGGTGATATTCGTAGAATTTGACAGCTTCGGGTTATCATAGTTGTCGTATACAACCAGCCACCTAGTGTTGTCTGGTAGGCTTAATCATGCCTTGACTGCTTCGACGACCTCATCGTGATCTCGTTCCACGTCTAGGGCGCTGAGATGACTAGCATGCGGGTGCTGTTGCAAAATCTGCCCTGCGATTTTGGTAAAGCTCTGTTGAATAGATGTCTCGTCCTTGATGCTAAGCCAGAATATGGCAGAGTACTCATCTCGATAGTGCTTTATATAAGCGACGGCCGTTATCCGACTTTACGGTGTCAGAACGAGAGGCATAGGCTCGCAATCGTCAAACCACGATCGAGGAGGATATGGCATACTGTTTGCTTGGCATATTCGACGTCAATATGCCAATGATATACGGCGAAGGGCAAGTGAAGGCTCAACGGCGGCTACGAGAAGAGATACAGAAAGCTGTTAAAGGTGAAATGAAACTACAAATTTAAAGACCAAACTTTTCAAACTAACAAGACTAGGGAAACATCTATTCATGTCAGTTCCATATTTAATTGCTCAACAGCTGTTGCTAACGCACCAATATAAACGTGCCCAACCCCCCCCTCGCCAATCTTGCGGTCAACCCGATATTTATCTCGAATGATGATATCCTGGAGCGCGTCAGTATTAAATTCAAATTCAGAGAAGACCAAAGATACTAAACCAATACGTGCCTTCATGCTGTTTTCCTTTAGGTTGACTACTGAAAGAGAAGTTTGTGGAGTAAAAGTCCAGTCAGTAGAAGCAGTGGTTGCATTGATCAAGGACGGCTATACTAGAATAGTCGCTAATGGTCGCTAGTGGCGCATTGCCCAGGAGTCTTCCCCAGCGACCCCGCCACAGACCTCCAACCGGCGCGTAATCAATGGCGATCAGCGCACCAACGTGCGACATTCCTTCCCTCGTACAGTTACGCAACCACTTATCATACAGCTTTCTGACCAATGCTTATCAACCGGACAAATAAGTTACCGACGCGCTTCGATCGAGACGTATTATGGATCTGGGACTTTCATATAATCTTACGGTCGCTTTCACCATCTCACCAACACGGCCAGGCATGGCGCGACCACAAAATCAAAAGCGACCACGATCCGACGAGCCGCAGCCATCTGGTCGTCCAACGAAGAGGATCAAGTCAAAAGCCTCGCCTTCCAACTTTCCACCTGAGTTTTGGGACGACCTCTCGAAGGTCTGGCTGACACCGCGCGCACTACGAGAGCTGGACAGGCGGCGAAATAATCAACATCCACGCAAAGCCGCAACGCCTGACGTTGACCCCATTGATCTTCGCCGCTTCGCAAGACGCGGTGGCCCAGATCTTACACACCTCAGGAGAGTTCGATGTCCTGCAACTCAAGGTAAATTCAGCTTGCTGACGCATGGACAGTGCAGTAGTCGAGGCAAGCGCACAAAAGCTATGGATTCACGGAGCTCTGCCACGTCAAGCCGGCGATCGAGATCAACAAAGGCTTCGACTGTTTCGTCGAGAAGCAGACGCTCTTCCGCTTACGATGATGACTACGAGCAGCATCTTAACGACCACGGCATATACCTTCCATTTCATCAACATGCAGACAATCGAAAAGAAAGACCGAAGAATCTCTCGGATGTCCATCAACGACTAGCCGAACCCAGAATCTCCCTTTCGCCGTCCCGCTTCGACGAGTCCGCCTTCGAGGATTTCCAGCAAAAGCATAAAATAAAATCAGAAAGCACGGTCATACGCAATCTGATTCCCACCATTGCGGGGAGCTCTAATATTCCCAATGATGGAGACTTGTTATTCACCAATATGGAATCCTTGACCAGCGGTATCACGGTGATTCCAAAACCCGATTTCTTCGATGGAGCTCAAGCTTCAGCGGTTTGTCCAAACGTCCGCAATGAGTTGTCGACGTTGATAATGCCTACCAAGCATGCCGGTGTTCCCACTGTGCCGAATTTCTTCCTTGAAGCCAAAACCCCGGGAGGAGGTGCAAACGTGGCTGTACGACAGGCTGGTACAGACGGAGCGTACGGCGCTCGTGCGATGCATGCCCTGCAGAACTACGGCAAGGACGAACCGGAGTATGACGGCAACGCTTACGCGTTCAGCTCGACCTACCACGCTGGGACGGGGACGCTGGCGATCCACGCGCATCATGTCACAGCACCACTGGCTGGAGAAGAGAGGCCGGAATATCATATGAACCAAATGAAAGCTTATGCGGTGACGAGCGACCTAGAATCAATTGCGAACGGTGCTGGCGCATTCAGGAACACGAGAGACATGGCTCAAGGATACCGCGATCAGTTTACAGAGGAAGCCAACGCCAGGGCCCGAGCTCGCGGGTTGCCTCTCGTACCTCTCCCAGAAGAAGTCACCATCGAAGCGCACGCGGACGACGCTTCAAGTCATGACGAGTTCGTGAATTGTGAGGAACCAGCTGAATATGGATCCCAGCCATTACAGTACCTCAGCACTACATATACAACAGAACCAGCTGTCAACGCTCCCCAGCCTCTGGCCCAGTACCTGATTGAAGATGAGCCACTCGATTCAAGCCAAGAACCACTAGCCGACGACGAAGATCCCTCTTTGAGCTTCACAACAAGCTTGACGTCCAGTGTCAGCACCGAGCCATCACGGTCCAAGCGATCCAGACAAGCGTCGAACGACTTTTCTGTCTTGTTTAGTCTGTCCGAAGTTCCCGAAACACAGCATTTTGTCGCACGGCAGCAAGAACTGGCGGTGATGCGCAGAGCCCTCAGCTCGGATGGCAGCTGTCGTATCGTTTCACTCCACGGTCTCGGCGGCATCGGCAAAACGCAACTCGCGACCGACTACGACCAGGAGCCGCGCTGGGCGCCGTAGTTGCATTACAGCTCCTATGCAGGCCGCCTTACGTAATATTCTGACTGAACAGCCTGATCTACACAGAAACCATTTGCCATTGTCTTCTCACTCCAGATGTCGTCGAACCAGCTCTCGAGAGTCTTCATCCTTGTTGTTCGCTTTGTCTCTTGCACCCTACAAAGGAAAACTCCAATTCTCGAGGATCCAAAGACCCGTACTGATCACTTTCAACCTCGATCGCACGGAGTTCCTTTATTGCAGATAACCAATCAGGATTTTCCAGTACACGAGAGGGAAGCTGGCGTATCCCATTTCGGCGATCCTGTGCAAGCCGCTTTGCCACGCCCTTCGTCGCCTTACGAAAACGTTGAGCGGATTTCCTGTTACCTCTTGCAGATATTTCTTTTTGATTCTTTTGGTGCCAAGTGTCTGGACGCTCCCACGTCCAATGGATTCGAGGATCAAAGTGGCCGTATGAGGGGCCTTGAGTAGATGATTGCGCCTCAAAGCTGCGATTCTGACCTTTCCTTGCTTGCTTTAATATGCACTCATCCAGTTTGCCGTTCATGGTCGAACCAAACGTGCTATGTCTGATTGCCTCGCGCTTACTGACACGCGACTGCCTTCGACCCTTGGGAACTAAAGTTTGATTCATTCCCATCAGACCGGCTTGTGCAGCATTGTCTCTTCGATCGTTCTCCTCCGGTATCAGTATCGGCTCGTCTGTGGATGTTTGATCACTGATGCTGAGACTGTGATCTAGAACTTCAGGGATAACGCGGTATATGTTGCTCTTGGCAAGGAGGAAGAACTGATCCCTGTGCTTTGTCCATAGTTGTCCAAAAACGTGGCACTTGGTTTTTGGCGGTAAAGCTTGCTTGAACTGCAAGTTCAGGAAGGTGTGAAGTTGCGGCGCTGTCGCCAATCTGCTAGAAAGGGGCATGGGAGAAATCCGTATTTTGGTGATTTCATTTTCCGGGCTGGCCGATAATGATAGCCCGACATATACTCCCTTCTCGGTTTCGGCGGACACATCGACGTACAAATTTTCGATGAAATTCTCGACGGCGATCGTTGAATCTGAATCTTGAAGGTGAATAATGGCGGTTCGCGTTTGCAATGGAAGTATGGTGCAAGAAATTATCAAGTCGAACAATCGGACGCTGGCGGCTTGAGCTTCCTCGTTCCAAATATAACCTTTGCCAAAATTCGCCTCGACTCGAATCGTTGTAGTCGTGCTGTCATTGTGTTCCCTCCGTGTCTGGAATTCCAAGCGTCGAAAGTTTGTTTGGGTGATCGCTGGAAGATAAGGATTGTTGCCTTTCTCATCTTCATCCTCATCTATAATTATAGTCATTTCAAGACGTCCTGGTCTCTTCAAGAGTCGTATTTCTCGACAGTGAACATTTGCAAGGTCGTAAACTATGGAAATAGTGGTGAATCAGCACGTCACTCGTCGCCAACGTATACGTACTCTTACCGATTAGCACTTTTGGACCTCACGATAAGAAGCGCCGCCAAGTTGCAGTAAATACTAGTTATTTCCAAAGCTTACCTTGTTAACGCGGGGGGTATTCTGCGAAAGCCGCCTTATTTGACCAGTCTTGAATCCTCGCTAAAATTTCCTAATCCTGGTTCGTCACTACTGGGCGCTTACGATTCCGTTAGCTTAAAGCAAAAATTAGGCAACAGCGAGCAGCGTCACATTTTATCCCAGTCACTTGTGGGTGACTCCTGAAGTGGCATAGCTAATGTCAAGCATGTGGCGTGTGTGTGGTTTTAAGCAGCGTCTTGATACCAACGAAGATCGAGTTTATCGCTTCGGAAAGCCCTGCGCTGTGTGATATATCTTTGCACCCATAGTATAGCAAGTAGCGCGCCTCGCGATACGTATCGAGAAAGAAATTACTTAGCACCACCGGCCATCATTCGGTTGCCGTTCGGGGCCCACTCGGCCTGCTCTTGGTTGATAATCTGCTTCTTGAGCTTTTTCCTTTTTCTGGAGTTTCTTACATTCCTCGATCATCCTAGCGCATTCTACAAATCTTTCACTGCGACCACTCCTTTCACTTGACCTCATGTTACAGTTCTGGCTGGAAAGTCGTCTTTCCGACTAGTTAGTACCCTTCGACGGCTTTCGACGGCATCCAAATTCTTTTCAATGGCGCCCTTCCATCACCCATAGGAATCAGCAGCTTGTGTTCGATGTTTTTCTCATTGTTGAAATCCCAGAATGCGACATGTCCTGCCTTCGTTCTTGGATTGCTGGTGATGACTCATAGCGTATCTGGTTCAGAGATCGCCTCTTCCAGTAAGCGTTCTATAATATCTTTTCTGCTTGCTGAATTCAATGCAACAGCTGCAAGCTCTGCGAGCGAAATCGGCACTTCTCCTCGAGCATCGACAACAAGAAGTTCCCTTCATCTGTGTGTCCCGGCTAGGCGTTGGCAAGTATAACCTGCCCATGCGTCGATCAGACACTTTTCATCATCATTCGGCAAGGAATTGAGGATCAATCTGTAGCGCTGGTATTTTGGGGTAAGTGAAGACCAGTAAAGAAACATCAGGAAAGCCAGGTGCAGTAAATAAATATGATGAACTTGAAATTACTGCAAGTACTGTAAGACACTGCTAGACATACGAGTGATTGATACAGGGCTTGTGATTGTCATCTCGTGTCAGCATAAGGTGATTTGTCAGCTCATTTCAACCCCAGCATAATATTGACAATGATGAGAATCGCTGACCGAACAAAATTGGCCTTGGCCACGCCAGCGTATGTTAGAATATCTTTCAAGACAGATTTCAGCGCGCTGAAGCAGCAGTTAGACGTTTGGTAGCTTGGGCTTCATGCATGATGAAACATGCAATATATACACTCACTTAGTTGGCACGCTCCTTCTATCCGTTGTCGCAGCCATCTTCCTGCGGGATCTGGCCCGGCCTCAATTCTTCGGCGTCTCGGCAGTAGACTATTCTATATTCGCAATCTCCTTCTTGTGTGCCGAGATCTGTCTGGTCCTGTATTGTAGGGTTGATCACTATTATATTTGCTTTGTTAAATTTTGTGAGAATGGTCATATCTACGAACTGGATGGGGACCGCAAAGATCCAATCGAAAAGGGAACCATTCTTGGTCCCGATGATGGCATTTTGGGCCGTGGAGTATTGAAATTGATTCAAGATCATATCGCGTGCGTGTAAGAAGGGCAAGATAGGGGTTAATTTGATGGTTTTCGTAAACGAACCTTAGTCCAAGGTCCGATAAGGATATATTCCAGGCCGCTCGTTCTGCCATCGCACCAAATAGTTACGCACCACTGCCCCAAAATCCTGCATAGTCGGCCGACTATAGCTTTGGTGTCTCGGTCGTCAGAGCATCGGGGTTCTCCTTTTCCAGCCGGTCTATTTCCTGGACAGCATTTCGCCTGGTGTCTTCCAACATTTTTTGGATCTTGTCGATCTCCTTAAAACAATCGCCTTCGCGTAAAACCTGATACGCTGCCCGCTCGCAGATATTCTGCACAATCTCCAGTGACCTGTCCAATTTGCCGAAAACATCGGTAGGACCATTCTCACCGGCACTTACTCCTGGGTTGAGCAGACCAGGACTGCCAATGGCCGAAGGAACCTTAGCCAAACTGTAGTAGGCTCTTGGATCGCGAAGGGTCGGCCCTATAATGCAAGTATTTATATAGTACAGTCTCTCGTCACGTGCACTATTATTGCCCAGTGGCTTGGCGGCTATTGTGGGATCTGCTGTAATCGGTCTATCGCCAGGCTGTAGTGTGGTGTCGTTGTCCTCGTCATTATTATCGTTATCGGGTAATTCGAGCTCGGCAAGTCGCTTAATCTCGGCGATCTTAGCATTCAACTTGGCTCTCCGAAGGTGGTTTCTTTGCGCCGACAAAAACTTGACGAGGTCCTCGAAAAGCGATTGGACAAAGCTGTCGTAATATACACTTGGCATATCACTGGACCTATGCGTGGGCACCGCGCTCACAGTACTTATCATAAAGTCGGTCTCTTGGCGTTTTCGTAGTACCACGGGCGCCCGCCGCTGCGCTATTGCGCATATCTCTTCATTTTGGCGCTGGATAAAGGAGCGCGTCTTTAAGCCGCTATTCGAGCTCGAGCGCCGCCGCCGCTGGCGCTGTTCTTGCTGTTTGCTCTTCTCAGACGTCGCTACTACGCCGTTGTGTGGCTGATCTGGCTGGGTATCCTGGCTAGCATCTGAGTTGAAGTAGGCGTTGTTGTTGCTTTGGGGCTTGAGCGACTCAATTGAGCCCTTGTTCCGGAGGGAGCGGGCGGACGATCCTGACTTGCTGCTCTTGCTAGTTGCCAATCTTGCCAGGTCCACCTGGCGTTGTTCGATCTGACCGGCGAGATCGTCCAGCCGCCTGATCCAGTCGGGGGCGACAAACGACAGACACCTCAGGGAGTCCATCGTGTGCAAAAGGGAAAGACAGAGCCTCTATTACACAACAGTAATGAGAACGACAACAGAAATATGGTACGCCACTGCTGTCGGACAAGTCGGTCAAGAAATTGGTTAGCCGTTCGGAAAGCGGTCCCTTCCTTGGTGTTAGTAGGCTGCGTTTTAGTGCTCATAAAGGCTGACTGCGGGTGGCTGTGATATGAGAAGAGACCGGAGCACCATCGTTCAAGGTTTGTGGTAGCTACACGTTCATTGCGAGGACTACTCCACTCGGCTCGATGGGCAATTGTTGAGAACAAGCAGTTGGGTGTAGAATGCGGCCAAAGAATATATAATGTACGTATGTAGGCTTTGTGGTGGGAACTGATTGAAGCAGGACGTTCAGACGGGCAAAGGTAAGGATAAAAGAACATTAAGCAGTAAGAAAAAACAAAGTCAAGCGGAGTTCAGCTAGAGTTAGTACTAATGATAAATCATGATTACCAGGTAGTGGATTGGTCAGGGGCTGCTTGATCCGTCGGAGCTGTCAAGCAAAGCCCCATCATTTCGTTCGAGGACCCCTCTCATGATCACTAAATAGATAGCCGTCGAATCTTCTACCTTTGCGTAGCCAATTCTTACATTACTCCCAGGACTATACGGTACGTTCCTGCCATGTCCTCTGTTTGACGTTTTTCGTTTTCCATTCTGGTCATCCGGAACTGTTTGCAATATGAAAAGCGGAGTGCTCTCAATGTCCTTCTTACCCTTCAAGAGGCCGGCTGCACGCAATCCTACAATGCGGTAGAAGGGGGCGGGGGGTTTCCTTCCTTAATACCGACCGGTATGGGGGGTATCTGACCAACGTTCAATGGTCAAATCAGCTGATATCCGTCTTTTAAATGTTCCCAGTCACCTACGTTAGTTCGCGGTGAACGTTTTCTCCTTCCACATCTTCTATCCTCTCGGCCACTAAATATTCGAACCGGCTCTTCCTCCATATGAGGCCCTACGTAACATGTCAATGTGTTACGATGAAGGTAGGCAACAGCGTGACGTATTTCGGTGGGACCGAAATTACTCAATGACTGACAATTATTGTCAGATGGTGCTGTACTCTCTATATTGCCACCAGAGAAGAGCCGAGTTTTGCGCTGTGGTGAAAGGTTGAAACGATCGAGATCGACCACTTTGACAATCACCCGTGGGTGACCCTCTACTTGTACAGCTCGGTTATGCCAACAAAAAGCTCCACCTGTACTTACAATGGCAGGCTGCTTCGAGGCTTATGCAGTTTACCCCTGCCCTGAATGCTCACTTTTGACACTGACCGGTCCGGAACCTTGGAGCGTTTCCAATGTTGAGGATTGGAACCTGATTTTGCCCTGGTTCCTGGAGCGACCTTCTTCACGCAACTAGAGCACGAGCCCTAGTTTCATTTGATCATGTTGCCAGAAAGCAAAAGGGTTACATCTTTTGAAATCGGAATATTCAAAAGTCAATTCCTAGCTATTAAGAATATTTATAGAATGACGAGGAATGTTCTTAGCAGGAATAGGGATGAAGTCATCCTTAAACGGACAAAATAAGTGCCGTGTCATCGGGGACTGGATATCGCAAGGAACTCTGACATGTTGGATTGCCAGTTCCGATCATGAAGCATCGACCCCAATTATATCGAGCAACGACATCCTATATTTGTTGGTTTTGTAGGTGCAGTCAAGGACTATCGCGCGATGCGGACGCGATCTGCTGACCGTCCGGCGAGAACGCCACCGAGGTGACGTGGCCCGTATGCCCCTCGAGCGTCGCCTGCCTCTCGCCCCGAAATAATGGCATTTGAGGCTCCAAATCGATATACCTCGAGAAATTTCCCTGGTATAAATTGCGAACAATACTTCGAGTTGGGGAAAACACTAAGGCTGAAGAGTAAGCCTGGCGCGGAGCATTCTGAATATTCGTCCCCATCGCTTGGATGCATCGTACTGAGTCGAATGAGAAGTCATTGATGTTTTGACAGTTTTCTGGCTAGTTGCTTTTAGTTGTTATTCCTGCGACCTGATGGTTTGAACTTACTATTTTAGACTGTAAGCTTTGGATCATAAGCCAGATTCATCGTAAAAAGCCCATACTCACCTTATGTTCGTTGCTAATGAGTTTCTTTAAGCCAGCGTCCATTTATCAACCATACAAACCAAACTTACTTGAGCAAAATGCGGTCGTGAAATCCACTATTAAGTACCATAAGCAGTCACTGTCAATACATTCCATGCAAGTATAATCAGGAGGCGCACGTAAGAACCACATTTTCCTTATCTCCATGCCGTCATTCCTTAGCTGACAGGAGAGAGGAGAGATTTAAATATAGACAGAGACTCAGGCGGCAGCGTATTCCAGTCCCAAGACATCGACGCGTCGGGCTTGCTGCAAAATAGAAGACGTCTGATAAGAATGATCACGAGTATTCTACCATATCGTGGGAGGCTAATCGGGGTGTGTGGCGAAGCTCGTTATAAAATGAGAACTGCCACGTGGTGATTCGAAAATAGGACTTGTTTCTATTTTCGCCTGCCATTATCCTACCTTCCCACCTGTACAGTATCAAAATAGAAATTGACAAACGTGATCATTTTGGTACTGTACTATAACTCACACGGGCAGATAAAATGATTAGGAGATGCAGAGTGCGCTGTGAATTATCAAGAACCCCCAATCCAGAAATATAAAGTATTGCACCTCGACCCCCTTGCGCCTCCCAAAATCCTGCATCAGATCCTTTAACTCAAAATATGAGATCTCAACTTTACTTCGTCACGAGCATATTCTGCTCTGCTTTAGCTGTCTCTGCGCAGTCCTCTTGCGACCAAAGTAACAAGACGGTGGACCTTCTGCCTGACACAATCGATCAATTACAACTAGCGCTTTTCTTGGAAAACCTCGAAGTGGACTTCTTTCGCAGTGCTATTGCTAATTTGAGTGATGCTGACACGCAGCGAGGTTCGCAGTTTAATCAAAGCATTTCCGCCGCACTTGAGGTAAAGTTACGAACCCTTCGATTCATTCCTATATTGACTTTATGAAGCAAGAGACCTCCCACCAATCTGTGATAAGCGGTATCCTTGCCGCTGCCGGACACACGCCTATTTCTCCTTGTCAATACACCTTTCCGTCAACCAACACGTCTGAATTTCTTTCGGTCGGCAGAAGTCTTAGTCAGATCGGCGTGGGCGCCAGCATATCTCTCGCAGGCTCGATCTCCGCATCGGACGCCGATCTTGTAGCCGGGATCGCCAGCATTGCAACCACCGAAGCGAGACATAGCGCTTTCTTTGAAATCAGTAACGGGAAAATCCCAAATCCGACTGCTTTTGATGCGCCATTGCCTGGAGTTTGGGCATTCAATCTGGCTCTTAGCAGCGTTGTTCCGGGTTCTTGCCCGTCACTCCCGCCTCTGCCTATCCTGCCCACGTTGGCCGTCACCCTAGATCCCACGGGTGATAACACTACTGTTGACTTCTCGTGGGACTCGACCGAGAGATCTTTAACATTTCAAGGGAATCGAACTCTTTTTCTTGGCTGGATCGATGAGATGGGTGCGCCGATCTACACGGCTTTGAATCAGACGGGGCCAGGTACGGGACGTGGAAAGGTGCCTGAAGGCCTCGGAAATAGCGTAACTTTGATGGTTGGATTAACTTCTCAGATCAGTCTCCCGACGCTGGGCTCCCTCGCGCAAAGCACACTAGCAGGACCAGCTGTACTTGTACGATGATCGCAGGGGAGAATTAGGGCGTGTGATAACAATCTTAGATTTACAGTAAGTCTAATGTAGATAGTTAAGTAATGGCAGAGAATTGTGTAGCCGTGTCCAGTTCCCAGTTATACCCAGAGAGTTTGATGTGGATTACAATACACACAGTGCCAAAACTAAATATGTATTACGCTAAGATTTCCTCGAGTTTTCGAATAAAAAGGCGATCGGGTACTGGTCTTCGCATTTCGCAAACCGGATCAAGTATCGGACAATTGCAGCTCGGTATTTGTGCAATATCATCAAATTGAGCATGGAGCTTGCTTACCGCCGTGTGCTGGACTTCACAATCTGTCTGCACACTGTAGAGTATCCGGATTACAAAACTTTAGTACGCCCGGCTATTTGCAACTAAGCCATTGTCAAATGTCATCCAAATGTCATCAAGAGAACCATAATCAATACCGTGAGAACAAATGAGCCAAACAAATTTCTTTCGAGAACAGTATGTGACTTACAGTACTTTATAAAGGCTGTTCCTGACCATACTCCATGTACTCTCCCAGGTGCCCATCAATCCCATTTGTATACCTTGCATGCCACACGCTATGGACGACATGAAAGAGGACACCTTCTTCAAAGAAGAAACCATCCTCCTCACCGGGGCCACGGGTGGTCTTGGAGGATGCCTTCTTTATAAGCTCGTTGTCACGCTCCATGCAAAGAAGGTATTTGTACTTATTCGATCTGGCGTGCCCAAAGCGATGGAAAGTTGGCAATCTTCAATGCACGAACATCTGAATGCCATCCTACGACCTCGCAGCATCGTCTTTGCCCAGGGCGATATGACAGTTCCGGGATATGGATTTTCCGCCGGATTGCGGAGACAGTTGGAGGCGGAGGTGACAATTGTCATCCACGCTGCAGCCGATATTAGTCTCAAGGCTGACTTGCGCACGAGCATTCGCAACAACACTCTTCCTTGTATTGAATTGGCAAAAATGGCTGGCCGTTTTGAGAACTTGGCCAAGTTCGTACATGTGTCCACAGCATACGCAAACTCCTTCCTCCCCGATGGCCCAGTCGAGGAGAAGGTCTACCCCATACCAGATGCCTCGTCGCTCTTGGTCGATATCATGGAAGGACGGTGCGGTGACTGGTCGGCGTATCCGTGGCCGTATGCTCGGGCGAAGCATCTGACAGAATGCATCTTACAGAACGACTACCCGTCTCTACCTCTTCTGATTGTACGGCCGTCGAGTATCGGCCCCGCCATTGCAAAGCCCTTCGAACTTTATGGGCCTCGTCAGTCTATCCCACTTGATAACTTCTTTGTACGCATCATGTCGACTATGGAAGAATCTATCGTGCTGCCTGCGGCGGGCAACTCAGCCTCTGGAGAAAATATTCTGGATGAAGTCCCGGTCGATTTGGTCGCAAACCTTCTCCTACAGCATGTCATGATCGATACCAGAGGAGTTGTGCATGCATGTAGCAGGAGCTATATTTCCAAGTCGTTCAACGACATCCTTTTCGAGATGAAACAGAGCGTTCCGACCGACTCGCCGCTTGCATTAGCGAAGGTTTTATTCACCAAAGATCCGAGAGAGAGTCTATCGCATATCGCGCGATTTTATGCAATAACTCACAGAAACTGGGCTTTTAGTAACTCGAAAAGCACAGCCTTGAAAAGGTGTGGATCTCTGAGTATGGATCCACAACAGCACGACGTGCAACATTTTACTACAAAGCGTACGCGACGGCTTCTTGGGGATATAAGTCTGAAGCCACGAGTCAAGGCTCCCAAATCATGCCTATGATATGTAGGTCTGAAGATAAGCTACAGGCAATGGTCCCTAAGGAACGGCGGAGCTCGACGGGATAATTGATACGCGCTCTTAGTCATGTAGCGAAGCTTAAAAAAGAAAAAGAAAAAAACAAGCGCTATCCCGTGGTGTATCTATTTTCGCTCTTACTTTGACCCTTTTGTCCCCTCGTGTATGATAATAGAAATTGACAAGCATTATCTACAGTTTGGACGCCATCTTTAGTGTATATTCAGGAATGAGCCGACTGATGTGGGGAAGACGAAACCAACATATCGCGAATATAAAAAAAAAAAAAAAAAAAGTCGTATAGATTCTATTCAACGTGCTACTGTATCCGGCCTTCAGACAGCTATAGATGATTTAAAACCTTCAGGAGTGTGTAAGTTTCTTCCAGAAAGTGTAATATGGGACGGCTATGTTTCCCGAGTAACATGCCCACGATATACCGTACAGCATAAGTTATATGTTTACGAGCTGACGTTCCGTCATCTCGTTTTTCCTTCAAGAAAGAAATAGCGCTTAAACACGGTTACCTGGCACGTAAACTCCCGAATGCATATCAATCTTAATTCAAAATCGAGGAATATTTCTATGTTGGCAACAATCCAAAGCAGGCAGTGATCTAATTGGCCGTTTTTATTCGGTCATCGATAACGCCCCGATCCAAACCGGGGCTAGTAGATATTCGGCTTCATCTATTGGTAGAAGACGAAAGGAAGCTTTATGTTAACAAAATTGAAAAATAATAACGGGGACGTGCCGATATAAAGATTTTTTTTTTGTGTTTTACTGTCGAGCGCGTAGATGTGGACATCTAACGCTGATAATTCTGGAGGGGGTGTATAAGACAAGTTTTTGCAGTGTAAGCTCCTATAGCAATAAATGCCAGGATATCTACATATGTACAGTACTGTACATACAGTATACTCTTTTTGTTCTGTATAATCTGGCCATTACAGTACTTTCTGCCTTCAGCATCACCTTTAAAGCCTTGCCTATTTATATATGTACTTAAACAGAAATTGATACTATATTTAGGCACATTTTTGGCCTCACAAAACTAATAATAGCTGTTCCACAGTCCAATTAATGGATCTATGTATGGTCCATAATATATAGTACTTCGTAATAGTTATAACTCCTGTAATATCCAAAGTAAATTTGACCTGACCGCCGCCTATCCATATTTATTGAGATCAGCCACCTTGCCACTATAAATCACATACCCTACAGAAATTAATAGCCCTGGAAGTCAGATTCGATATAATTCGTGGTGGTGAGTTACGAAAACACGAGCGGCCATGGAAATTACAAACTCGCAAAAGCGCTTCTGACGGCAGTTTATATCTCGTGTTTTATATCGCGGTAAAAAGAATAGTCAAGTACAGCCCATACCAACGACCCAAAATAAGGTTTCCTATCTCGCTCAGGGAATTGGGTGGTAATCGTTATCTTTATTAGAAAAGGCTCCCACAAAAGGCTCCCAGACATAGACGAAGGACTGAAAACCAACAGTATTGCAAAAATCCTACGCTTTCTTCACTGGACTCGGCCGCCTCACAGGCGGAGGTGCTTGCTTCGGAAGTGATGCAGCTAGAGAAACCATCTCGCCAGCTTCAAGAGACCCTAGACTTTCTAAGTACTGGGAGAAGCCGGCTTGCACCCTGCTTGTGAGAAGGAATTTGCGGCACCTTCGTACGAAAAAGAGTTCGTATACGTCTTTTATCCTGACTTCTTTAGACCGGATAGGATCAAGCATTGAGCTGGGGAACCTAGAATGCACCGGTATGGTACACTCGTAGGGCCAGGTTATTGCGTGATCAGGTAGCTGATCACTAGGGTGACTTCATTTTATAAGTGAGGCTGAAGAACGTGTGTAAAAGCAAAGATCGCGTAGTATTCTTGGTGTTGTACCGTGAGGGGCTTGACTGACTAACTAATTGTGAGCATGTGTTGAACTGCAAAAGCATAACGTCGAACTCCACCCAAGGCTGACAAGGGCCTGATCAGGTGCCCCATCACAGCATAAGCAGGTATTACTATGCACTACCGTACGATAACTTCGTGCGCTGCTCATCTCTTCACTCTAGCCAACCTGTGTTCGCGTAACCGGTGGGCACTGATTCGTATTAAATAGCTTCACCGCCATGCGAATGGATTTTGTAGGAGGCGACGGCAAGTAGATATTTTAAGTACATGTACATCAGACAGTAAGGATTGTGCTTACCTTCGAATATGTAGTCTTCGTCTAGATTAATTCCAGTCGATCTAACTTGCCTAGTTCAACCGAAGAACCAAGAACTGGGCCCCAAATACTGCAAATTATGGAAGGGGAACTAGAAAAATTAAGGATTGCGTTCTCTGCGCTAGAAGAAAGGGTCAAGGTGCTGGAAAGTGAAGTTGTACATCTTCGTGGCTTAGCGGCATAAAATCAAGATCTATAATAAGGTGTAGCTTATGTACCGAAAATGACTCAGGCTCCCCGCTATTGTCCGCGGCATTGTATTCCAGGCCCAAGACATTGTAGCGTCGGGCCTGCTGCCAGCTAGAAGACATCTGATAGAAATAGTCCGTCGTCTTACCTGTAATTTCTTTCTTGCTGCTACTACTTGTCGGAGCGGTAGACGTATCAGTCTGTGTGTTATCTTCGTCTATCGCTCCCACATAAATGTGTACGGGCACCTCAACGTTCGGCATCATAACACGTTATGCTGTGAAGGATGCTCTATTAATCCTACACAAAGACTGTGGATTAGTGAACGTGACTCGAGACGTCTGAACAGACTGACTGACCTCCGCTAAGTCAAGATAAGATAACATTATTAAATATACCATAAGGCTAAGGAGCAACGTGGCCCAATCGAATCAATGCTCACCAAGCGGTTCGATAACCGGATCAACAAGTTGGAAGCCTTATGTAGCATCTGCGCAATAGCCAATGTTTGTTATATCAAAAGTGTGGACGGCTATGTGAAGCCAAACTGATAGTTCTGATAGTTACTGACTCGCTATACAGGTTTCTTCATTTCCCAATCCCCTAATTTTTGCTCCGCTGCCGATGTACTGGATATATGGCAAAACACTTAAGCATGCCGAATCCAATGTAGGCCACGTTGCTCCAGCCTCGGGAACATGACCAACTGGCTGATTGTTGTTGCTATACATATTGTGAAGCGAATATCGTAGAGATTGCTGTTCTTCTTCACCATTTATTTGCTGTACTGGTTGGAAATCGCCGATGTGTGGTGCAATAGACGTGGTCATATGTTCACCTTGAAGGACATCAGCGAATGTATAGACGTCTGGCAATGTTTGGCTCTCTGCAGAGTCCCGCCTCATAATCCTGGGTGCAGGATTATGACTCGTGTTGGGTATAGCAACGACTGATGTTTCTGGGCCTTTGTTTGACAGACTATCATTCATGTGACTGTTAGCAAATGCCTTATGGCTGAAGCTTCCAGCTGATGGCTTCCGTGGCATAAGGCTGTTTTCGCTGCCGCGAAGTCTTCCATAGCCTAGTCTAGACTCGACGTGGCTAAGTTCATCGTCTTCATGACCTCTGCCGACTTGCTCGTTGTCGTGCTGTCTTTGCTCAGCAGAGTGCTCATCGAGGACCCTCCAAGCGAGCGCGAGCTGCGCTTCATCTAGGTGTGTCCCTAGTGCTTTGTTGATTTGTTTTGGACTGTACTCTCAGCATCTGTATATCTGTGCATCCGCATAATATGATGGACTTACTCCCAGAAACTCATCAAGCCGATAATCAACGGCAGCGAAAAGGATACTTTCATATTGTTTGGTAAGTCCTCATTCATGTCCTCGAACACCTCTTCGAACTGTTCAGCAATGATTCGCACTGAATAGTTATCGAATGATTCTTCATGAGTTGCAGCTTTGGTCTTGTCAAACGTAGACCGCAAATCGTCCCGCCAACGTCGATATGTCGCCAGCGATCGCCCACCTGATGCAAAGAATTAGCAGGCGAAGACACACGTAAGGAATTTCAGCCAACTAACAGATCAAGAAAAAATGGGACGCCCGATAGCCACATCGGGCGTCGACGGCTTCAATCAATCGAGCCACCCACCGAGCGGTCTCCCGCAGCTGGGATATATATTTGGTACCCTTCTCACAATTGGGTAAAAGTGTCTTAAGCAGCTCGTTTGCCTCCTCTACCGTTGCACCATTCTTGCGCGCAACATCACAAACACAAAAACATACAATATCACTGAAGATATGTAGCTGACTGGCGAATGTGTGCTGTTGTTTGACAAATGTTGAGACCGCTTCGTTGGCTCGCAGTATTGCAGAAGCACTATGTCCAGCTGTCAATTTTTCGAGCGTCTTTTGGAGGTTCAGAGTGTGTTTGATTGATGGTTGCGGACGGAGTATTAGGAGTAACAAAGTGTCGATAACAACAGAAGGTGTCGAAAATATAGAAGTGTCTCGGATCTCGCGCCATTCTGTCTTGTTGTGTGCCGCTTGAGCGAAAAATCTATGCATTGTTTTGCAGAATTCTGTGTTCAGCTGTGTTGTTCCTGATAGCGGTGCATCATCCACCATTGACGTTGACAATCTGCTGTTATCCGAATTCGATAAGGACAACTCCGCGGTAAGTGGCTCATTAAGCGCATCTTGCCGAGGCTTCTTCGGTAGCGGTAGATCGGATTTTCTGTTTGATCTTCTTTTACGTTGCGACTGTCCTGTAACTCGGGTATCAACGTCGATATCAGATTCGTTGGAAAGATTTGACGGTATTTGCAAGTGCCGGAACAAGTCTGCTGTCTGTATGCTATGCAACGATTGTATGTGCAGAAGACAGTCCTCTAATCGTCGAATGTATTCGGCGTCAGACCCAGTGATCGGAAATCTACGCTGTGAGCGGCTACCGATGCCCATTTTGACATGCTGAAGAGGGTTGAATGATAGTTGGGTCGAGAACATCTTCGAATGGGCCCTACCTATCGTCGAGAGGGGTAAAATGATGTATTTTCCGGTGCAGCGAGCAGCTCGGCTAAACCCCGGTGAGAAAGACTAGCTTGACTGCCAGAGAATCCTGACTACTCACACAGCAACTGCCACATCCACGCTGTGCCTGACCCGTATGATGCTCTGTTTGGTTCCCCCTCAATGGTGGAGTGATCAACGAATGCGGCGATACCCGTTGAATGTCTACGCATGAACGGAGAGGATTGCTCAACAGCGAGCTCGTCACATCTCACGCCCTGTCAGCCCACCCCTGGCGGCCGACGGTATGTAAGCTCTTCGACAGCCTTACAAACAAGTGCCATACGTATGCATGTGGTTAACTTGGCATATCTCCACGGATGAATGTAGCATAATGTAATGTCGTGTGTATCTTATATAGAAAATGCTCATCGTGATGATTCTGCAACCCTTTCAACTCGACGCGTGTAAGTGGTCATTTCATGCCGCACTTATCCAAGAGACCGCTGCTCTGATTGGTGGGGAAAGAGCCTTGCTACTGCGGGGCATATCGGCATGCGTCTCCAGCCGATGGCCATTGCGCACATGCTCTATGAGACAGCTGAAACAGTACGTATTCAGCTTATAGTGGTCCAAGCCGGCAGGAAGGTCCAGGACATCGCATAAGTGCATAGACACGGCGCCAGATGGAGCGCTTATCTGTTGATGCCTCTTCCGCATCAAGATGCGACGCGCGTTTTTGGGAAACAGATAAATAATAAAGATTGGTTTCTTAAGGAATTAGTCATGACGGGGAAAAGGGTCTTAAGTATTGATGATGGCAGGCTTGCCATCGTAGTGCTCGGTGGGCTGCCTCTGCAATTAAACTATTGACCACATCACCAGTATTGTTGGTTGCTTCTCAACACGCCTACGACAACATAAGAAGCGTTAGCTCTGAGTGTAAGCCAGTAGATTACAGCCTTCAGCATCAATTCGGTCGACCTGTAACAGGATCCGGAACAACAAGCGAAGCAGCAAGCAAGAAATAACCAATGGACGGTAATCATGCACCTAGTCTGAGCTGACGACCATATACATGTGACTGTATTCGAGGATTCGTCAGTACCGATTGGCGCCGGCTAGACAGATTTGGAAGGGGAGCGCCTATTCATTTCGATTCAAACCTTTTAGTTGCCGAATCGTATGCCGATCAGGGGCACACTCCTTTTGAAAATATAGTTTCGGGACGACCATTACCCGCTTTCTTCTTTATCATCACATGGTGGCGATGATATTGGCCACGGGAAGTAATAGTGCAAGGCATTACTTCGTGATATCAAGGGCGCCGAGGTGAAGCGAAGCGTAGCTAATAAGCTTCACAATACTTTATTTGAGTTCTTGAAGTTAAGTGGGATTTCATAAACCGAGAGGAAGCTATTTGGGCCCTCCAAAAGCAGCCAACTACGGCGAAATGGATTTTTGCAAAAATCCTCGAATATCTGGTTAACGAAATTTTCGAAGTCCGACAGGCGGCCGCCACAATTATCGAGGTCAATCTTATAGAAAAAAAAAAAAAAAAAAAAAAAAGAGACGAAGGACAGGGTCGAGGTCAGGATGGTGAGGCAGAAAGCCCTTTCGTCTTTATTTACCGTCAACGTCCATCGGGTAAGCGTTGCACCTCAAACTTACCAATCGAACTTGGTTTGACTTATCTGACAAAATAAAGCATGTGGATAAAAAAACTCAAACTCGATACCAATCACAGCTCTGGTCCGAGCGGCACCAATCGTGGAGGTAAACAATGTTTGCGAATATTTAAGGTCTCGTGTGTGCTTTTTCCGAGTCGTCAAAAAAAACCGGGATATCGTCTAGGTACGCAATACAAACAATATCGAGTAGCCCGCGAAGAGGTCTATGGACAGAATTTACGGACGGCTTTGATGGTGGAGCGAGCTTGAAAGATTTTATAGTCGATAATCCGGAAGTGACCACTAATTGGGAAAGCAGCGACAGCGACAACGACAGCATATTATCCGGAGCGGAAAGCAACCAATCAGTCGATGATATAATAACACTGACACAAGCACTCGAGACGTTGGAAATTACCTGCCTTAAGTTGCGATTTTTGATTAAAAATTTGGAATCATCACGCATATATAGGAATATAATTTGAGCTGAAGCATAAAGCATGGTCCCTGACACCTATAGCGCCGGAACTTGGACTTACAGTCGTGGAGATAACGGAATAATTACGATTGATAGTTTGATGAAGGAATAATAAATAAAGTTGACCCAAAGTACAACATCAATAGGGAATAAATGAAGAAGCACCAGACCTACTAAAATCCGTGACCGACAATACGAAGGCCATGGTGAACAGATCCCGCCCGAATCCCACAATAGTAAGCACATCTACCGGGATCTTGGGGTAATGACCTTTGTTGTATTTCACGGACTTTCATGATCAGGAACCCAATCTTGACGAAACATGTGGACCAGCCGCAGATATGATCCCAGCTTATATTCTCTCGTTACCTCCCCTTCGATCCTGGTCTGTATAAGTCGTCCAGTCGGCGAGGAGTAGATCACCCTCCCAATCGGGGAGTAGTACGCGCGCAACAAGGTGTACAATCCCTTGCGTGATCTGGAGCCCGGAATGACAAATACACTCTTATTGGAATGACTCATCATCTCCTTCGCTGTCAGAAACGTGGCGGTGTCGCAGACCATTGCGTATTACGCAGGGGGAATATAGTCGGCAAATCCGGGTCAACAGCACACTGGCTTGCACGCATACTATAAAGCCTGGCTTTCTCCATCTTGTTCATTTTATTGCTATTTGTCTGGCATACTGTATACACCTCAATCGTTCTGTTTTACCTGTCTGACTCCTTGATATCACATCGACAATGGACTCTGATTACTATTTCGTGGATTGGCTGCTTAAGAAGATCAAGCGGAATCCTCCTTCGACGAGGCAGCAAGTCATGATCAGCTTTGTTGAGCAAATCCGCACAACAGCTTTAGCGAGGAATCCCGAGCCCATGGTAAGAACCTCCGTTTCTCACGGCATGACGGTCAATGAGGCGCACACATACCGAGGCATACTCGAGTGCAATCACCAACTCGGTATATTTGTCGGAAAATCTGCCCCTGTTTGGCAGCAGTATACCGCCTACAATCGATTCGTACTGGGTACTGTATGCAGCTTCTCCACAAGCGCAGTGGCAGCCAATGCCCTACCCCGCGATATCCAGCAATGATCGCGACTTGCAACACGCGCTGAAACCACTGTGATAGTAATCCTGACATTTTTGAATGCTAGGATACCTCGCAGGCATCGTCCTGTGACCAAGCTCCACAAAGGCACCTGCAGAAGTGTTTCAATATTACATACTTTACGAGTAAGGTTACCGATGTCTAGCTTGGACAGGCGTATATTCGAGCCGGTATCGCATCTGCTACATGCACGCTGTTTTCGAGTCATCGAGCAGATATGGGGACCTTTCAAGCATGGGAACCTTGCCATTCCGAAGAGAACAATCGTTGTCATCAATAATCTGACCTTTATGGAGGGCAAGAGCATGTTTGCCTTCTCTGACACTGGTGATCCACAGCACTCGGCAAATTTGCACAGACTATGGTTTGGCTGACAGTACAGGAAAGCTTCACTTAGAGGATGACATGGAAAGGGAGCAATGCCAAACGTACGTAGTGGTTGTGATGCGGAAGGGTTGTTATGGCGCTGTGAAGTTGATGGATATAACAAAGTATTTAAGAGAAAGACTTGACTGCAGCAGCGCAGGATAACTAGCAAGTATGTAAGATGATTCCGATATATTTATATTGAGCTGGGTCTCTAATTTAGCTAAGCTAAGCCGCAGCCAATCCAACCAAAACTTACTTCAATGTTTAGAGCCTTTTGACCCCGCCCGTCCCCTGCCACGCCCTCCGCGAGCCCCTGCGGAGCATGTCGATCTGCCTGGATCTTAAGCGTAGAAGCAACTTTAATAGGTCGTAATACATAGGTCTCCCAGCCACACCAATTAAGGTTCACTTCACCTAGTGTAATACGCCACCTAGTCTCACGGTCTGATACAATACCATCAAGAACGATGCATGAAAGGTACTATATCATGCATTCGAAAACGGGGTTCGGACAGCAATGCGTTAGCGTTCCAGACCAGCCAATATCAGCCTGCCACAGTAATCAAGTACAAGTGGGGCCTTTTGTTCATGCGATCCGAGATCCCTTTAGTGTCATAACCGAGCTATACCACGTAGAGGGTCACCCACGGGTGACTGTCAAAGCGGTCGATCTTTCAGGATTCCTTCGTCACAGTCGATCCACGTTGCAAGTGCCATCTGACGCTCACCCTTGCTTATCTCGGTCGAACCAGAATACGCCTGATCACAGGGAAGTAAGGAAAAGAGGCAGGGCAGGCTCGGAAGGCTGGACTGTCACCCCACCTGCTGATCCTGACCCCCTTGTCTGGTGCATCTTTATGCGACATTTATCTTTATTGGTTTTTGATTGAAAAACTGCATACACACACGGCCTTCCAAGACGACCGTTTTGCATAAAGCCACCTTCGTAGTGTTAGATGCAGGGGTGTAGAAAATGGTCTGACCAGGTTCAGCTGGATTCCACTACCTTCGTTTTTCTTCTTTCTTCGTTCTCTCTCTTCACATTCCCCCTTCTCTGTCGCTCCCTCTTTCTGACGGTAAACCACAGTCAATACATCATAACACTGTTTTCGGAAATCGTATAAATGGTCAATCCAAAGCCATGTCTATTACTAGGCATAACTGTGAGGAACGTATCTCCGCTTTCTTCAAGAAGTACTGTACCGTATCACGAAACGATTGCGATGTCATGGCTGCGAGTATTTGCGGTGCTGCAGTCGTGCCGAGCTTGACGCAAGGTGCCTTTAGTTACACCCTTATCAGCGAGAAATGGGTCATTCAATTTCGAGCTACGATCTCGCCTCTCCCCCTGGAGATGACCACGCTGGCCAGCACCGTTCATGGCGATCTTGCTCCCGAAACCATCTCCCATGGTGAAATCGGGACTGGATTCAAGACACTTATCTACCAGCTGGGAAAACTACGCGGAGAAGCCTATTCCCCACCATCGCCTGCGAATATCAACAACCCTGTCAATAAACAAAAAACCACCATTCAAGGACTCGCTGAGTAGGTAATATGGAACTTGTAGCTGTTTTTACGTCTTGAACAAGGAAAGGATTAAAAGAAATGAAAGGAATAGCTGGAGAAAACTAGAGATTAGGCTAACCTGCGTTTTAGGATATTTATGCAAGCCTCAAATCAACCTCGCACGGTACACCAGAGCGTGATGGAATCCACTCGAAGCATGTATCACGAAAAATTGAGACAGCTTACGGGAAGTCTCCCGGAAGAATACCAAGATCTTCTTGATCATTGCACTCAAGGTCTCAGCAAAGTCTTCAGCCCGTTACTGCCCTGGACCTTGACTCATGACGACCTTTGCGACTCAAATGTGTTGGTGGATAAATCCAATGGAAAGCTGACTGGCATCGTCGACTGGGCGGAATGCTCAATTCTTCCGTTTGGTCTAGGATTTTGGGCATTGGAGACTTTCCTCGGCTGTTTCGATCATGAGACCAATCGTTGGGTATATTACGACCGCCGGCAAGACCTGGAAAAAGAGTTTTGGGAAACACTACGACCCTGGATGTCGCACTTGGACTCCGACCAGCGAGAAGCTCTAAGTATTGCTCGATTATTGGGGTTGTTTTGCAGACATGGATTCAAATATAACGGGATCGCAAGCATCCCTAAGGACAAATCTTGGAATCTGAGCATGCTAGAAGTACAAATCTTCTCAATCCCCCATCATATTCCATACGCGGATCGGGTGTCCATGGCGGATCGGTGATATCTTGGTTACATAGTATAATTGGTTGAAGTTGTTTAACAACTCCATAATGTGCGTCAATTTGTTCGTCATGGCGATGCAAACACGGTCCAGGGCGGCATGGTACTGGCCTTCCAAGCTGTGCGCAAGACTAGCGCTGCTGCTCACACAGACATTAACGATTTCCCATACGATCTTCTTGTCACAGAAGATATTGCTAGGACAGTGAAGTTGGCGCCTTGTTCGAAAGCTTCGTATGTTGGTGATTGAATGTCATGATTGATAGAATTTATTCCAAGCTTCTATCCCTCCGGTTTGGCGTAAAATTGTAGGTTGACAATATCGGAGGACTGCTTTGTTTACATGCCATAAACAAAAAAGAGAATGTGAAGATGGGAAACAAGCAGTAATAGCATTAATACATGCTATGCAACGGTCTGTGAGGATAGGCGATGGGAAACGGGCACCGCACATCTCGTAGATAAACTTTAGTCGGTCGATGGCCCGGAAATAGTCTTCTTCGGTTTCGCCACTTATAAATGCGAACCCGATACAAAAAGACTATTGACAAGCATCGACCCCAATCATATCGAGCAATGGCATCCTATATTTGTTGGTTTTGTAGGTGCAGTCAAGCTTGTAGTATTGAAGGAGGAACGAAGGACGAAGGGGAAGTAGCTGATGACATTTATCTGGTAGCGCTGACTTACATTGTCATCGAGCCTTTTACTGTAACCTTTGTTTTTCAGAACGCAAAACGATGTACTGTACTGTTTGGATTTGTTAATGTTTTCCACCATAGACATGTGTGAGCCGCAGCCTTGGTCACAAGGAAGTGAAGTTCCCAGGCATGCCGCACTTCTGTCTTGAAATCTGGACGCTGGTCCTATCCCACCTGGTACACGATAGCGAATTTCCGGAAATATGGAGCAGTTGCACGCGGATCTCGCCCATCATGCGCGAAGCCGTCGAGTCCGCCTTCAAGCTCCACGCCCTACCAGATGTTGTTGTTGTTCTGTCTTTACTTGGATGTATTGGCTATGATAAGAAGGAATATGTCCATTTGCAGTTTCAGGGCCTTTACGGGGACGGCCGGCGCTGCCACTATGGCATAAGAGGCCTTGCGAGACGACCCGATGACGGCAGAATAAGCAACAGCCCGCCGGTACTCTTGGAGTGGACAAAAACACTGTGCATTTTTGTCTGCCGCGGACCAAGCGAATGCTGTGAAAGATCCGAAAATGCCACTTTAAACACACGTCGAATATGGCTTCCGACGAACAGTCATCAATCTTTATCGATAGATGCCAACTTCTCAACATTCGAGGTATCCTTCCATTGGCGATCGGTTCTCATAATATTTGAAAAATGTCAAACAAGGTCGTAATCAGCACATTATAGCACAAAAAAGCGGATGTACATAAGAAACCTGCGATAAGACGATCTGGTCTCCGAAATATGGGAAGAACGAGGCCTACAGGGTTGTGAACATGGCAAAGATGACTGGCGACAGTGAAGACTATGCTTTGAGCATCCACCCAACACAAAGCCCTGCCTCTATACAGTTATCCATTATTCTCAATATATTACAGTACTGTAGCTATAAATATCTCTACATTTCAATGTATAGATGTGGGTAAGTTTGTGTACGTGGCTATACGTACAGTATAGTATCAGCACACTCACGTCTAACCGATGTCGAAACACACATAAAGCCAGTGGAATCCGGCCTTACATTCGAGCCGTTAGACCCTCTGTTGACCCGATCTCATCCTCACTTGTACCGGAGCACTGACTCGCAGTCAGGTGGTGCTTCTATTACGGTGAGGTATAGCTCGGCCTTGGTCTTCTTCGGCCGTCCATGCTTTCTTCTCACGGTGCCGTTCTCGTTATCGGTGACGTCTTTGTCAACAACGTTGTGGTCTTGGTCTTTGATCTAGCCTCTTGTCGGCTTGGGATGGTGACGTAGTCGCTTCTGTACATGTTGGGGGAGTGAGTGGCTCTCGTTATTCCATTGGCGCTCTACGAAAGCCTGGGGATGCAAGAAGTGGCCCGGAACTGGGCTGCGCTATCCTTAGCGGTCCTGTTGCTCGCTGACGGTGTCATTATCTAGGTATATACTGACTGAGTGTTCCTCAACTTTCAATCTGCTTCTATAGTATAGTGTAACCCTTTGGGCTTTGGTCAAAGAACATAGTCGGATGATAGGTCAAATCATTGTTATTACTGCTGTATCGCAGCTCATCATCGCGATGAATTTCATTAGCACTTTTTAGCTTGGAGGGGATTTGTGTTGTTTTTTTGATATCCCACTGTTGAGCCTTTATTTATTTCTCTCTTTGCTCTTTTTTAATACTCGACGCATCTCGCACAAACTCAAACGTCTCATTACACCCATCAATCTCCTCTCGCGAAAAAGGACGCAGGAAATCAAAGTCATTTCTTTGGGTTGTGTTCTCTTTCATTGTTCAGTTCTCTGAACATGTTGTTGATTCGAGACATGTCAATAGCGCTTGGAGCTTCAATCGGTGTGGCCTTGACAGGACCAGCCCTAGCAGTGGCTGGTTTCGGCTCCGCCGGTATTATTGCAAGTATGTGTATTGGCGCAGCAATTATACTTTTGCCTTATGACGGAGTATTATATTCCATATATCTCTTATTATTGACACATAATCTTTCGCGGCCATTTGGCATAGTGCGTTGGGCAACGTTGCAATACCAAGTGCGTTCGCCCTGTTGCAAAGCGCTGGCGCGGGCGGCTATGGCGCGACTATTGTGAAGGCATTTGGTGGGGCTACTGGTGCTGCTATGGCGGCTGGAAGCAGACGCCTTCGTCGGGGACAGACCCAGAGAAATTAAGGAGAGGCGCCTAAGTCGGTTGAATTCACGCACAAATGCTCGAGCTGGCCAGGATTCGGTCTTTAGCAGGGACAGTACACGGAATGGGAATATGAACATTTTGCAGATAATGAGTTCTACGGTTTTCCTACAGTAACTTATAGACTCTTCACAGAAGTGGAAAGAGTGATTGGGATCCCGATGAAAGAAGAGAGGTGTCTGGCCAGAAGCGCCTCGTCCGGGATTCTGCGTTTCGACTGGTGCACGCGTTTTTGTCCCCTCAAGCGGACTTGAGTGTCCCGGATAGCAATATGGCTTTCAACGCCACATTTTTCGTGGTTTCTCACAAAAGGATATTCCACTGTAGAACTAGATAAATTGTCCGTCTGGCGTTTGAAGACCGATTCAGGGTCTCTGAGAAGCAGCGATCAAACATGGACAAGTGGCCGATTGAAGATCCGCATTCAGGCACCTTCGGAGAAGATGACGGTACAACGGATTCTGGAGGCAATGGCTTTTACGACTATGATTCAGACGTGTGGTGGACCACGTCAAACAGTGGGAGTTCCGCATCCGTAATTATCAGTGGATTGCCATGACGGGAAGGATGATCCTGCTCACGGGCGAGGGACTTGAAATAAGGCATTTTCTTCAGTTCAACCAGATATTCATATGTTCCGACTTGAATTTTGACCGTTGGTGTTTCTGGATTGCTCTGGGGGTGTTAGCCAATATTCCCGGCGAATGAGCACCTTGTGATTGGACTTCAATATACTTACCTGCACTGTAGAAGTTGGTTTGGATGTGCCAGATCCGGTAGGGTCCCATTTGCAACAAAGGTCCTCAGGCAACATATTGCGTTCTGTTGACTTTGAGATAGAGAGCGTTTCTCTAGTAGAATCGAGTAGAATCGTAGTGGACAGTTGCTTTGCCTCCGCATTGTTTCGGGACCACAAGAATCTTTCGGATGAGCCCAACCAATCTTCTCAGTTGGATTTGATTGCCCTTCTCCCACGCCTTGATCTCTGTCGCTACATTCTCGACATCTGCCCTATGAAATAAGCCTCTTTGATGTCCGGGATGAGCGCTCTGGTTTGTGCTTTCTCGAATTCGTGGCCAAAGCCTCGGAAGTCTCCAGGCATAATGTACTCAGAGTCGTATCGCTCTACGCGAGAGAATAGTGCACTGTCTTGAATATATTCGACGTGAATGGTAAATGACTCGAGGCTCTGTCCTACAGAAATATTATCTACAAATGACAGTAATTTACGGAGATCATTTCTGTCAGTCACGATGCCGGTAGAGCAGATATCGAAGGAAGGGTGGGTCTTGAATAATGTCCGGAAAAGTGGTTTAAATGGACTCTCTGAGTGGCGAGCGGCATTTTGATTGATATGTACCAGCCCGGAATCTTTGGCCACACGGCGTACATTGTTCATCGGTAGCCAAAGGGCCGGGCTCCCAGGAACAACGATTGTTGGAGAGGAGCTTCTCGACCCAGTTGTACGAGGCCAAGTGCTTCGCATTATGAATTTCAGCCGAGTCTAGAAGAGGAAGGCTCTTGATATCTTGGCGAGGAATCTCGATCATGGTCATTAAGGCTTGGATATACAAAACATGAAGATTAGGCCACAATTTTTATTTTTATTTTTTGGCAGTGGTCAGGTATAAGTAGTCCATTGATTGCCGTCGCAAATGGAATTTTCTTCCTAAATCGGACAAAACAGTCCGATCCGCTCAGAGCTTTGACCAAGGGGTCTTTGCAAAAGCAAGGCATACTGATGCCATAATTCAGGCCGTACATGAACAGGCGGCCAGTCATAGACTCCACTGATCCCAACGGCCAACATACCCTTTAGTCGCGATAAAGATTTCGTGCGCCGGGGAGCGATCCTGGACCAGGTGCACCGGCTGTGCGCGGAAGCAGCGTCGCGAGTGGCATTGGTAGGACTAGGCGGTGTCGGGTAGGTATAGCACAGTACGACGCACGTATCCGTATCCGTATCTGCGATTTATTTTGCTCGTTTATTAGATGCTAACGACCGCGTTTCGACAGAAAATCACAGATCGCGACCGAGTACGCGTACCAGGTCCGAGATCAGTCGCCGGAGACGTGGGTATTTTGGGTGTATGCGAGCAATGCGGCGCGGTACGAACAGAGCTTCCGGGCGATCGCGAACCTGGTAAAATTACTTGGACGGCAGGACCCGCAGAACAGCATCTTGCAGCTTGTGGGCAACTGGCTGCAGAGCGGGAAGAGCGGGAGATGGGTCGTTATACTCGATAACGTCGATAACGCCGGTTTCCTGCTAAACACATCAGCTGCGAGTCGAGATGGACAGTCAAGCAACCCAGGCGACTTCAGCGATCTGGTCGGTGTAAACTCGTCGCCAACGTTACAAACTCCCATTTCGTATCTTCCATATTGTCCCCACGGATCGATCCTCATCACAAGCCGAAGGCGGGACGTGGCGCTGCGGCTGGTGGAAGCACGTGATATTGTCACAGTCGAGCCGATGAGTCAGGTGGACGCGGTTGCTCTTATAGAGAAAAAGCTGGGGACGCTCGGCATACCAGCAGATGCCTCAGATACCAAGGCGCTGGCTGTATCGCTCGAGTGCATGCCGCTGGCCATTGTTCAAGCGACCTCGTATATATCCCAGAGGGCACCGCGGTGCTCGGTGCGGCAATACCTCGAAAAGTTTGAACAAAGCGACCGGAAGAGAGCAAGTCTTCTCGGCTTCGAGCAGGGCCAACTGCGGCGAGATAAGGAGGCGAAGAACTCAATTGTTCTAACGTGGCAGATCTCGTTTGACCATATTCAGGAGACAAGATCATCTGCAGCCGAATTGCTCTCGATGATGTGCTTTTGTGACCGGCAGGGAATTCCGGAAAGCTTGCTGCGAAGGTTTGGGGATCAACAGCGTAAGGGAAACGGGCAGGAAGACGAGGAAGGGAGGGGAAAAGAAAAGGAGGACAAGGAGGATAAGGAGCAGGAATCTGACGACACCGATCTGTCTGCCGAAGACAGTACGAGTGGCAGCGATTCCGACTCGAGCTCTTCTTTAGATGAAGAATTCGAAAGAGACGTGTCAACTTTGCGGGACTTTGCGTTTGTTTCTATAAACGAGGACGGGACGGCGTTCGAGATGCACAGATTAGTACAGTTGGCGACACGAAAATGGCTCCAAGGACCGACTCAGGAGGGGAGGCGGCAAGAGGAGTTCCTTCGTGGTCTATGTGCTGAGTTGCCGACGGGAAAATACGGTGGGTAACGTGTTCTTGAGAAGTTTCGGCAGTATAAATCTCCAGGAGATCATCGAAATTGTTGTCGGATAAGTCAATCTCGGCATTTGTGATCTGTTAGTTGAAGGATGGTTGCTCGTCGAGTGGCTTCAAAGGGGGACCACGTTCCTCCTGTACTGGCCATGAGGTGTTGAAAACGTGTGTGTCGTCGCGCGCAAACTCGAAACCGGTTTCGTGCCTACTTTAGCCGCTGCTCTCGATGGACTTGCTTTGCGCAGGAATATTGTAGAAGGTGTCGGAAGTGAAGTGTAGTGAAGACATGATTGGAGTCCAGCGTAGTATTAAGCGCTCAAAACAGAAGAGCATGAAGGTAAAAATGAAAGAGGGGAAGCTATCCGTTTTATATCCCATGCGTAGACCCCAAACTAGATTTGCCACGAGCAATGTATACGGAATTCCACCTCCTTCCCATTGATTCTATTCATGCAACTAGCTTACGTGCACGTATGCTAGCCACACAATTTAGACCGTTGAACATTCATGACACTTTCGTGTTCCAGATACTAATTGTTATTCGAAGTAGTTGTAGTTGAGAATGGTCTGATGATCGTCACATCACTCCCCGTACAGCACTGACGACTGAAGTTTGCTTCACAGAGCTTGTTGTTTGCCCAAGTAATGTCTAGGCGAGATCCAGATGGCAGGAAATTGATTGAGCCCATTTGTCCCAAGGCTCGGCAAAAACGGTCCAGTTTGCAGATATCCGAAGCTTTGTTAATGACCGTTTCTTGGTAGGATTCGCATCATACATCTGTCTCGACGTTGCTCATCTGGTACAATATGGCCGCCTGGCCGCCGTTCAAAATAAGCAAACTTGCTCGATCACGGTCGGCTGAGACCTTTTGAGATGACATTGATAGGGGGTCAAGAGCATCCAAAAGAATGTCGCTCTCAGTTTTGACTGCTGTCGTGAATGACATGGGCTCTGGCCCTGCACCTAAACAATGAGCGAGGCCGCCGATCTGGCCTGCGGGAGAAGCACTTGCCACACTCCTGAACTTTTGCACAATGATTTCGTTAGTGGTGCTGGTGAGATGCGCGCTATGCTGGTCCAAATCCAAGCAGAATTACCTCACAAGCATTCTTCTGTCAGTCCTCCGAGTTGCGGCTCTCGGATCAAGCGGCGTGTGTGTTCCGCCTCTCCGCGGTGCACAAAACGACAACGTAAGGAGCAGAATGTCAATTTTGAGGTACAACGCGCCTGGTTGAGCGTGGAAGGAAAACAGTGAGGCCGCGAATACATCAGACAGAGGAAGTGTGGCGCACGTAAAGACTGCTGGTCATGCGTAACCAATGGTCTATCAGAGGAGGTTCATGCAGAGTATCTCCGGAGCTTCTCTACGGTTTGAGGATCAGATATTGGCTGTTCTCAATGACGATTTGGAGTCTTTCGATGAAATGGTTGCCGAGAAGGAAGTTGCAAAGGAGACAGAGCATGGGCAGTCTAGATATGAAACGCGGTCACGGTTTGCTTAGAAAAACGTGTACCTTATCGGCCAAGAAACTACAAAACCCACTTAATGCGATGCAATTCATCCACATTTTGATCCCGAATCTGGAGATCATGAGATTTGTCTTCGTTTACCTTTGGACTGGCTCTTTCGAGAAACCAACCCACTTCAATTTTGTCGTAATGGTCTTGCATTCATGGACCAGTCACTACCTGGTCGCGAAAGGACATTACAACGGCCACAAGCATATAGCTCAGCCAGTATTCCATGCCCAGATACTGATTCGACTTGCAATTTCCTTCTGTTCCGTCTTCCTCGGTTTGCATTCGAGCGAACGGAGATTGCGACGTGGCTGCACGATACCCTCATCCCACCAGGCAGCCGTGCTGCCCTTGTCGGCCTGGGCGGGGTCGGGTGAGACTTCGATCGCGCTACTTTTATGCATCTTTCTTTCTAATTTGATACATCAAGGAAATCCCGGGTAGCCATCCAGTACGCGCATCACATCCACCAACAGCCACCGAGCACGTACGTGTTCTGGGTGCATGCCGGCAAAGAGGCCTATCGCAGCATCGCAGACCGGCTGCAGCTGCCGCGGCGCCACGATACCGGTATCAATATGCTTCGTTTAGTGCACGACTGGCTGTTTGATGTGGATAATGGTCAATGGTTAATGATACTAGATAATGCGGACGATGCCGATGTAATCAACTCAGCAAACCCCTATCGGACGGCGAGGGCTGCGTCGACACAGAGACCGCTAGCGTCACTCTTACCACAGAGCAGCAACGGCAGGATCCTAGTTACGTCGCGGAGCAGAGATGTTGCTGAATGGTTGGTAGGCAAGAGCTTTCGTGTTCTACCGATACAGCCGATGGATAAGGGTCAAGCACTACAGCTACTTCAGAATAAGCTTCGGGACAAGTGCGAAGATGAGGCAGCTGCATCTTTAGTCCACGCGCTCGATTGTATACCTTTGGCTATTACGCAAGCAGCCGCATATATACTCCGGCGGTGGCCACGAACTTCGGCCTTGGCATATCTCGAGGAGCTTCGAAAAAGCGAGAAGAAACAAAGCCTGCTTCATAGGGATCACGGTGATCTCCGGCGTGATGCAGAAGCGACGAACTCGGTAGTATTGATATGGCAGATCACGTTCGAACAGATCCAGCAGGAGCGGCGGTCGGCGGCGAAACTGCTCTCCACAAGGCATTCCGGAATGGATACTCCAAAGCTACTATATAAAGAGGCATAAGTACGAGAGCAGTAGTCACAATAGCAGTGGTTATAAGGGTGGGGATGACGATTATAACAAGAAGGAGCCAGACGAATTGAACGATGACCTAGAGACGCTTCGAGGTTACTCGTTAGTGGATATTACCGCGCAGCAAGATGCATTTAAGATGCATGCGCTCGTTCAGCTTTGCACGCGTGTCTGGCTCTCGTCGGTTAATAATATAGAAAGCTAGCGGCAAGTATTTCTACGGGTTCTATCAGAGGAGTATCCAACTGGGGATCATGAGAATGGACAAGGTGTCCTGGATCTGCTCCATAGCATCAAGGGTTGTAGGCCCGAGGAAGTCACCTAGAATACTTATGATTCGTGATAGTTTCTTATCTGGCAATCGTGTAACCAACGCTGTTCGTATAGCACTCCACAGCTCTTTCTCAACGGCACTATCGACAATTGTCTTTTTTGCCGACATATATTGCTTGTCGATTTCATACATTTTCCCTGCCGAGGGACAATTGCTAACGTGATTTAGAAAGATCGATGCCGTGCAATGCTTCAAGCAACCTATGCAAAACCAAGGGCCCTCGACATTTGTATAAATCGTTAGGGCAGTGAAGGAGGAGGACGAAGTGGGTATATAAAAAGGGGGGAAGAGGCTGTAAATTACGTTTTGCAAAATGATGTCGCAGCTTCTAGCGGTCGCCGCAATCCTTTGCACAATTGAATTTCGGGCATGTGGAATCCCATCGCTTGAAGATATTATCCAAAGACGCTTCTAAAAAGTCTTCGCTATCGCTATCGCTATCCATAACGACCACGGATCTGGATTTTGCTTGATAGCAATAGATTCGATCACAGAGCACTCGGAACAGTCTTTATCCGATGCCGAAGCACCACTCACGTGACTTTGTCGGTACAGCATCATTATCTAATACTAATTTTCTCGGATATTGGGCAGCCATTGGGCTTCCCACTGTACCTCCTACTATATCATGCTGAATGCAGGGTACTGGCAGCCTGGTGCGGCTCAAACAGGCGGAAGCAATTTCACGTACATCAGCCAGCATTACACCATCTTAATCCTTATAATTAAGCAGTAAGTCCGTCGTATAACTATTGTTTATTTCATGAAATTATCGTCTTGCCTGTCAAGCTTGTTGATCAGGTCGTGATCGAAGGTAAAATCCGTACTGCAACGCTGGGAGCCGCTATGGGCTGCTCGAGGCAAGTTTGGCCATTTAGAGCAAGCGCCTTTCACCGCAAACCTCCAGAACCAGCTTTATTTATTATTAAAATGGTGTTGGTCGCAAAGCGCCGAGGCGCAATGCTGCAAAAGGGGACCGAAAACACACTTCGCTCTATTTTGATCTATTCACGACGCGCTCAGGATCATCCCACTGTCGACTTCTCAGATTCCAGTCTAGACCATGGACAGTCCCTTAAGGCGCCGTTTCTCCTCGCACCACATGTAAATTGGTTCTTCGCTTTAGTACGCATCATCGCCCCATCATCAGATTGGCAAAAATGGACAAAGCCAGTCCTGGTATGCGTAGATCATTCCATACTCTAGCGGATCATAGCGATATTGCTCGTACCACGCTCCAGCATCGTGCCCACGGACGGCGTTCGATCGAAGAGAAAGCCCAAAGCCAGCATTATCTCCATCCATAGGAGGAGAAAGCCCTTGTCAAGTTCCTAGTTCAGCAGGATACACTTAGACGCCCTATCCGGATCAAATATCTTAGCATGAAAACATTTAACCTTGCCGATCGACGACGGGCCCCGACAAAAAGACCACAAAAGCCTCCCGGCAGGAACTGGCCACAGTTAGTCTACAAACGCCATTCAGAACTCAAGGCTAGTCGGAGCGGAGCGCTAGACTAGAACCGTTAGGATATATATGACAAAGTCGCACATTGGTTCGAGGTGACTCAGAAAGTCTTAGAGGACCCGAGTGTCTTGCCGAGAGGGACTCTGTCCCTTTCTCCTTCCCGTACGGTGCGTTGAATTTAGATCTATTTGCCGTCATACCTAGGTGCCAGTGAATCCAATTGGATCGGTGAGCCCATTGAACAGAGATAGATACTGAAAAAAGCGACCGATGATCGACTGGAACATGTAATAACTGAGTTGACAAGCATTTGTGCTTTACGACTACGTAGCCCAACGAGACAGCTAACTAACTCATTTATGTGTAACCCAGGCAAAATTTCGTTGGTTCATTGGGGCAATCAGATGTATAAGATACAAAAGGACATACTTGCACTCCGCCTGTCCAAAGTCGGGATAAATCCGTTTCCTTCTGTGAAACATCCTCCGTTGATTAATGCTGTCGGGGTACGTGTACATTATAGCACGGAATTTTCATGTGCAATTTCCCCGTCTTTTTTTGTTCCTACCTTCACTTACCCGAAACGTCATTCTTGCCAATCTCTCGAGATCCTCTCCAGTAGTAAGATATTTCAGCTATGGATAGCGATAAGTGCCATTCCTCCCCGGAGTGTTTCTTTAACAAGAGCGTTCAACCTCAAAAGACACCTGCTATTGAAATATACTATTCTATTTATACCCGGCAACTCCGAGAAAAAATATGTGCTGCACGCTGGTGCAATAGCACGCTTGTCTCAGCCTTTGCATACTCTGGTCAGCGGGATAATTGAAGGAAGCACATGAGAGTCGCGTTGAGTGGCTGGATGTCGATTAGCAGACGTTCGTTCGCTTTAGTCAATGGGAATACACGGGTACTTATCTGACAGCCGAACGAGACATCGTTTTACGAAGTGCCGATATCACGGTTGAGGTGACGCAGAACATGTTCGCGCCAGAGACTGCGACAACAACCAATAGCGATCCGAGCATGGTGCCACCTACTAGCGACTATCTGTCTGCTCAGAGGATACCACGTCACCTAAGCGCGAGTGATGTCCCGCCCTCGATTGCTGCAGTGTTACGGAACGGGTGGACCGTCCGCTCTGTTCGGAATGTAAGAGCCGTACCGATTCCCTGCATATGGACAAATATTAATGAACGCAGTGTCCAACTCTATTCTTCCGCAATAGGCCTCCAGCAAAGTCACGAGAACGATATTCTATTACTCCTATGTTTTTGTGCTCAGGCCGGCCCCGTTGATGATGTCGTACACGACTGGGTGATCTCGGCGAGTGGGAAATCCTTCTACTCTGAGGCTCTGCAAGGATTCCGACAAGGAGAGACGATGGAGCAGACAAGTGTGAGACTTTTTAGGCTTGCTGAGCTTCCAAAGACGTCTCAACGAACACCGCAAACAAATCCGACAATACACTTCTAGCAGCTATCTCGAGGACTTCAATAAGCATTTGGATGGCGACTGGCCTGAAAATGGCCGAGCGATCCTCGAGAATATGGCTTTCAGCCTAAAACAAGAGATAGACCCTGAATCATGCTCTCAGGCTGTCCGGAAACTCTTCGACACAATTGAGGAGGATCCTAGGTTCTCGAACCTCCACGACAGAATCGAGCGACCTGAGCATCCACCCAGTTCGACTAAACTGGAAGGGGCCCCACTACTCGGTACAATTTCGGCAAAGTACTGGAGCTCCAAGTCCAAGAACCATTTGAGCCACGATGCTGCCTGGACTATAGTCATGGAATTCATGACCGAGAAGAGAATCTTCATAAACAACGGGCAACCTTTGCAGTTTGTCAATCCTTCAAACCCTCGACTTCCCAATAGTGGATGCAAGGGCTTTAGTCACTTTATTCCTTATGTTCCTACTCGTTTACCAATGTAAATACACACATAGACGCAAAAACCATGCTTATAATTGAAATCCATTCTGCTAAATGACAGAGAAGCGACTCTAAAAAACTTACGGGAGGGTATTACCCGACCTAATATGTGTATATTGTGCAAATAATCCCTAGTATACTCGAAGAGGGCTGCAGCCAGTAGCCAGATCGGTATCCAAGATTGCGTCGCGGTGATGGCGCGACTGATAATCCGTAGGTCTGACCACGGCGTCAGTGCTCGCTTCCGCGTCGGCTCGAGACTAGTCGATTATGCAATTACTTTTCCACCATCCCAAGCTCAGTTGAGACGCTGTTACAGTATAGCAGTGCAGGATGCCATCCTGACTGCTATCCTGCAGTGGCACAGCCACTGCCACAGCCACGCTGTGGCTGTCACCATATATAGTCACTCATCCACACTAAGTGTGGATGGGCATCAACGAAGACCTGAACACCACACTATACAGCACCATCAGTGACTAGTATAGCACGTTTAGTTCGTTGACCTGACTGCCATTCTAACTTGACGCTGGAAGTTGCAGTAGAAGTGACATAAGGCAACATTCTCAGCAGCTTGGCATCCTTGCAAGTAACGGCAGTGAGTACACATCTTGGATCTCCCGAAAAAGACTGACTATAACCGATTTGAGTGACTTGCAATTGTTTTCTCTAAGTCGCACGTGCAGGTATCGTCTTGTGTGTAGAAAATTCGACCTTCTCGAGATCCCCATAGGTTGACGACGAAAATGATTTTGTTCTCCATACTCACACACATGAAACTGAGATTCGCATCCGAGGCTCCACAACAAATAAAACTCTTGGCTATCCCCGTCTCAGTCTGATATGCGATTACCCTCTTATCAACAGGGGTAGTCCTCGTTGGGTAGGTACTTCGACGTTGTTATGATGGGCACCAAGTCGACCTCGAGACCCAGCTCTTTGAAGACAGCGTAAAGTGACATATCGGTACCCTTGCGGGTCGTGAGCTTGTCGCTTGCGAGTGGATCAGGCGAGACTGGACGATGGGTCCCGTAATTAGGCTTGAGTTCCTCGAGGTCCACCACCTTCGAGATTGTGGTTGGGTACACGTGGACACAGAAGATGCCCAGATCGGGATAAAGAGGCGGAGGCTAATCTGCTTTACGTTGTAGCAGATAATCATGATGAGCTGGGAAAACATGCTGAGGCGGAGGAAATGCATCGGGAGGCACTGGAACTGAGGATCGCACTTGGTCTATGTTCAGAAGGTATTTAGCCGCAGCCTACCACTTTCAGGACCAGATCCACAAATAAATGTGTTCACCACCATCACCATCACTATTTTGTCGGGCAGAAAGATGTACTGCACCCAACTTATTTTTAATCCACAGCTCGAGTAATCGAGCGTCATGGGCATTAATGTTAAATCGATTTCGGCGATCAGATTTGGATACATCGTGAGCAATCTCCAATCGGATCGGATCTGCCATTTCTGATATTTTTGGCAGCTCTAAATATTGACCTACAGTTTTAATCTGGCATAATTATCCACAATGTAGGCATCGGAATTCCAACTTTTTCAGCCATGAAGTTCGATACTCCTGGGTATTTTACGTAGTGCAGTTCGTGCCCTGCCTACAGTATTTGTTTACACTAATAAACTTAAATATCGCTCTTAATGAATTTGTCTGTTCCGACTGCCATATTAGCAGGACACTTCCTGGTTGATCTATGGACCTATCGACGACGATTGCAAGGTATTGGTTGTCACCTGGGTTCCGATGTATTCAACAAAGCAATGACTTACATGTCAGCGCTAAAAATGCGTGCTGATAGGACAAAAAGGTAAGAGACATTTTCTTTGTCTTTCGTATCTTGGCTTTAAGCTGGAATGAAGCATATTTGGCATTGGCATTTGTGTATATCAGCCAGACCCATTACTTTGGCCCGCCAAGGGCACCCTGAACTGGTACTGTACTCTAAAAAAAGAAGAAGAAAAAGGTTATTTTTCATCACTGAATAATCATCATTCTTGTTATCCTATCACGTCTACCACTCAAAAATGAAGCTCCACAATAGTAGCTAGGCTGATATTGTGGATATAGACGTCATCCTGTCACTTGTCTATTTACAAGTCGTACACATATACGCGCTGGGAAAAACTAGATGCAGATCAAAGTGTCAGACAAGATGGCTCCAACCAAGCCTGATTACCATCGCCAAGCGGTGACACGTCTTCCTTCGTCTCCTCAATGCCAACCAAAAAGCAACAAATCTCGCCCTTACTGATAAGAAGAAGGAAGAGATCGAGCAGAAGATAAGTCAAGTGAAAATCGACTGGCAGAACTCGTGCAAAAAAGGGATGACTCACATAATTTCTACTTATGGATCAGATGAATAGCTGAACTCGACCAGGGGCCGTATCAACGCAGTCATCCCGGGCGTCAAGCCGAGTGACCTTATTAGCTAGCCATTAGCGGGACGATGGGAGCGGATGATAACGAGTTCGCGTCCGAAACTTTTACTTCGACTGTTCTTTTCTCACTTGGCAGAGAAAGATGGTGTACCGCAAACTCACTTGCGTCAACCCTCAGGTTGGTAATCAATTACCGTCTTACTTGGCATGCGCTTTGCCCTACTATTCAAAGTTTCGTTTCGAAAAAAATTAATTTTAAATTATTCTTATCGCTTTCTTCCGATTTGTTACTGGCAATGTCGCTCGAATTGAGTTCGAGGTTGGCGGTCTGTCGCTAAGCCGTGCGGTGCAAAGGTACATAAGACATCCCTATACAGGGAAAGGAGGCGGAAGGTTCATTTAGACGGGTAAGCACCACGGTATAAGCTGAGTCGATGATGTGCCGGTACTAATTTATCCCTTGCTGCCTCATCGCGATTGTCCTGTAAAGACCGCTCAAAGTCGCTTTGCAAGTTCTCTGCCATAGTCTCTATCTGCGACTCCAATCGGTCCAAGCGGGAGGACATTTGGCTAACTTGAGCTAACAAATTGTCGACGCTTTGGGTCAGGCGTTCCAACATCAACAAAGCCTTGTTGGACTGCCACTCTTGCGATGCAGATGAGCTGCTGCACTGCCGCCGTCTCTTTTTACTGTAAGCTTGATCGAGGCCCGGCTCTGGCTCGGCAACATGGCCTTGCACCAGAATGAAACCAGCTGGGTTGTCATATTCCGGAGGGTTTTCTTCGAGAATCTGACCCCCTTCACCGGCGTATAGACTGTTGATATTCGAGCCGCGTGGATCGCTCCTGTAGCCCGCAGTTGGACTCGACACTTCGTCACAAAGCACTCGAAGCTCGGATTTTGAACATGTTCTGGTTGGGATGTGGACATAAAATTCGGTTTGGGTAGCCAGAGCACGCACAGATGCGAAGTCTGATAACCCATGAAGCGAGGCGAGGTCTAGACTGTTGGGCATCACAAGAGATCCTGACCGGCTGAGTGTGAATCGTAGACAGTGTGTTTGCGTTTGAAGCTCTTTTTGCGCTAGGCCACTAGACTCTGGTTCGTCCGATGAGACTGATCGAATGGATTCCGGAGCAAAGAAGATATATGACTTGACTAGCTTTTCTCGGGCCGCAACCGTAAATGGGATGAAGATGCGGAAGAGACCAGTATGAGCGTCCATGTCGATGGCGAAATGTATCGCTATGAAGCGCTTTCCCTCATTGCAACAGCCGAGGGAGCCCGACAATCCGTCATCTCCAGTCCACATGATAAGTGCTTTGTTGGCCTTGAGATCGATGCTGTTGTATCGACTTTCGCGTTGAAGTGGACTTGGAGGTTTCGAGTGGCGACGTGTCTCATCACTGCCTACCGAGTCTGTTTGATGGTCGGGGAGGTCCGATGCTATGGAAAAGTCAGTAGGAGCGGAAGCCATTCTAGATCAGCGCTGTTTCCGAGTTTTAGGGAAGAGGAGTTGAAGATTATTGCCCCGTTCGTCAAAGTCGGAACGGTTTCCCACCCGCCCAGGCTTTTTGGGAGCAGCCTTAACTCAGTGATCTGGAGGGGGGCGGAAGAATAAAAGATATCGAACTGGGAATTAGAGATAGACAGCCTGATCGTCTCCGTCAATCGTGAGTTCCGCAATCCTCGACGCCCCGGTCCTTTTCGCGAGCGCACTCGCAAAGTGGGAGACGGAGATTGAAAGCGTTGAGTGCCAGAACCGGCGCGTGAGAGAGAGAGATACAAGGTTGCCACGACAGTTGACCGGACTTTTTGATGTTTCTGAAGATGCGGGAATTGACTGAAGCATGCGGAAATAGAGGGCTTGAAATTACTTATGGTGGCTGGCGGCTGCCTAGATGGAAGAGGTGGTTGGTTAAAAGCGGAACCGATGAGGGCTCGGTACCGGAACATATTTTGTACGCGCTAGACGTAGGTCTCAATGTGGTCTATGCCACGATATTGTTCGAAAAATCTGTCAGCCAATCAGATGCTCTCGTTTCCAACTTTTCGAAACGGATTTTTTGACTTTAAACCACCCCTATACCTTGAATATTCGCTTGATTCAAATTAATCGATATAGTTACATGTAAAGATTATAATGTCGGGTTCCTAAGGTAAACCTGAAGTATAAGTGCTCAGTGGATTTATGCCAACAGGATGTGCTAGCCAAGGGGAGTCGTCAAGCGCAACGAATGCTTCACCTCTGGGTAAGATAGATGCTTAGATTGATCACTGAGGAAATGAATGTCTAGATAGATGCAGAAATCTATCCTCATATACCATTTTCACTAGTGGATCTCGCTTCTACAGTGCAGGTTCGCCGAGGGCTCCAATACGTGTGGCTCACCTGCCAAGCCGGCAGCTTAGATGCAGCTGCTGCCAGCTGCTGCTTTGATGGTCTCTGTCTGCGGCTTCCGGCCGCGAGAAGTTTCGCAAGGGCGGTTTCAATGATGGTCCGTTCATTCACCCAATTCAAGTAGGATTAACAAATGTTGCAGAAAGATACTAACTATGAAACCACAGAAGATATGATCACCATGGTCGCTTGCGGCCACAGTCTCGGCAGCATTCACAGCGTTGACTTCCCGGAAATCGTCCCCGGCGAAGCGGCGTAGCAATCGAGTCGCTGGTTCGTGTCCGTTTAAAGCGGCAGTAGCAAGCGGCGAAAAGCCGTCCTCATTCTTTGACTCAATCCTAGCACCAGCATCGAGCAGTACCTGCACGGCGTTTGCGTGGCCCTTTCCAGATGCGCGGGCCACTGATTAATTGAAGATCTAATAAACAGGACACTGTGACAACGTCCACAACAAAGGCCGAGCTCCTCGTTTTGGCACAAGCTGGCAAAGAAACCTTATTCGTCAGTCGCTTTTTTCGTGAATTGTCGATAGAGCTCGACGATGCAGCGATCACTATTGAGTGTGATAACAAACAAACGATCAACCTGATCAATGCCGAGATGGCTCTTCTCAAGACCAAATTGCGTCATGTGGACATTCACAACCATTGGCTACGTCAGGAGGTTCAACGAGAAACCATCCGTGTTACCTTTACTGAATCCAACAAGATGATTGCAAACGGGTTGACTAAGAGCTTGCCAACGGGCAAATGGAAGGGAATCCTTCAACAGATAGGATTAGTATCAGTTCCTCAAGATTCAACCCCTAGATAGATGGCGGTGAGGGGCATTTCCTGCCTATGGGCAGACTATAGCGGTGGTGTTGGTATAGCCGTGAAACGGGTGTTATGTGCGAGGAGCTATTCTCACTTTCACGTCCCCAAGCCCTTTCTTCGGATAGCCCACCACTCGAACATGGTGCATAGTCAGATCTTGTTCTATTGTCTCAAAAAGTCTCATCTCAAACTTCGTGACGATTTTGGCGATCGTTAAGTATATCTCAGCGTATGCCATGCTCCAAGAAGGACGATGATAAGCATTAGATCGAGGACAAAGGAATGGTGGTTGAGGAACTCACTTGATACCAAGACATTGTCGACTGCCTTTAGAAAAGCTCACAAGAAACCTGGTCAAATTTAGACCTTGTTGCTGTGCCTTCAACCATCGATCGGGATCGAATCGCAGAGGGTTGGGGAACAACGACGGATCTGTATGCACGAAGTATGAGATCATACTGACTGGCGTCTACAATATGTTTAGCTTATTCTCACCGCGCATCTTGGATTTGGCTCTTACTCCTGGTGGAATCCTTAGACTCCCATACTGGAGTGATTCGAGTCGTGCTACTCGAGGCAGGCGAATAAGCACTCCGTGTGACAACCGCACACCTTCCAGTATCACGGCTGTCTACAGTCGCCAGAAGATCAGCATCTGCTATTATCATCTTCAAGGCTAATGATCGACGTACAAGGAGAGGAAGTCTCTCAAGCTTTGCAGCCGATTGCAAGTGATCAGGGACTTTGAGCAAAGTACTTAATTCTATGTGCAGTCGTCTCAACAGGTACTTATTCCATCAACAACTGGAAAACAATCCTGCTTAGTACCCTCGCCGTCGTCTCCGAACCCGCGATCAAGAACAACATCCCCTCGTCGACCAGGCGGGCAATAGCCTTTTGCTCGAGCGGTGTATCTAGGTCTTGAAATGCGGTGAGAATAACCGATTCTGTTCTTGCGTCGGCCCGTTCGACATTTAATGACGCTTCGATGTTGCAGAGCAAAGCAGCCTTCCAGCTCAGCAGGCAGGCCATTTTGGGCTGAAAGAGGCTGATCACCCACAACGGCAGCGCCTTCACCGCAGTCGCGACCTTGGGAAAAAGCCTAGTAAACTGGAATGCGCCAGTGAGGCCTAAAATGGCTTCCTGTAATGGGTGGACGAAACCAGGGCGACCAAGATTGTCCTCGTGGGAGCCGAAGAAATATTGCGTAATAATGTCGGTTGTCAGGGCCGAGAATGCCGAGTCCGAGCTTACGACTTCGTCTCTGTGAGAATACTCGTCAAGGCGACTGCACAGGCGGTCGATCCTCTCCGTTATGATTGGTTCCATTTTCGATATAGATAATCTCGAGAAGTAAGGGCTCAGAATCCCACGGCGAAGGCGGTGAAGGTCGTGGTCAACCGTTGCCACGCTGGATTCTGGGATCGTGTAAGACGCAGTCATAGGGGCCCATTTGTCGATCTTGCGCCGGCTGCTTGCGTATATCTGGTCATAAAACATTGGATCGCTAATATGCAGCTCGTCGGCATTGATTCTGATGACAGGGCCTGCTTCATAGCATCGATTAAATGATTACAGCAAATCAAACGGCCTCCTGCAAACAACTGACCATATTCTTTGTGCATTTCTAGCATCTTCCACATATATTGTCCATCTCTTAAGACATCGTAATAGAACTCATATTCGCAGCCGATGGCCGCGATCTTGGGCCCGGGAAAGTCTTTGAGCGGGTGGAAATGCAAATTGTATAGACTTTTCAAAACCCAGTGCACAGCAGCAAGAGCTACAATGAGTGAAATAATCGGCTGAACCGAGATGGCTGCAAACATTGTACTTAGAATTCCTGGCAAATATAGCATCGCGAGACCGTACTGTAGAGACGAAGGAGCAATACAGAAAATCGGGAGCGTTTGCAAAGAGATATTATATTTATATGTACTGTATTGTATGCGGTACCGATATGACATATTGTCCTCCGAACATATTACCATAAGTCAGCCAGTTAGATATCCCTTGCATGCATAGACACGTTTGGAACATCAGCGCCTGGCAAGGGTATTTACAGGTCAGTACCAGATATGGATCGTCCGTGCCCCGAAAGAAGAGAAGCGAAATCCAAAGGGAGGGAACTTTCGACTGCATCTGTGATTACATTTTACTTATGGTACAGAGACAATCAAGACCGGATTCTCCTTGTTGTCCTCATCTCGCTACTTCGAGCACATATTGCTGATATTCCATTGCATAAGAATCATCCACCTTCGTTCTGTTTCAACGTTGAAAGCACTTGCGGATAGAAGTTAGGATTGGTTTGTAGCGCTGGTACTTGGGGCTCACATAACAAGAGCAAGAATGCATGATGAACGTGAAGCACAGTAAAGGATACAGTATAACCTTCCTGATAGCTGAAGAGGAGGGAAGAGGAGGGAAGAGGAGGGAAGAGGAGGGAAGAGGAGGGAAGAGGAGGGAAGAGGAGGGAAGAGGAGGGAAGAGGAGGAGGGATATAGCCCCACCTTAATGCAAGGGGGCAAAGGATGCAAGGATGTGGAGTGGCCTGTTCAAGGTGTATCCACCACCCACATGTGGTGTGCTTAGGACACCCTATCCAACCGCGCTATGGACCCTCCAACCGGAGTGCATTAGAACATAGCAACAAACTCTATGTGCATCCAACCCCTCCTTCATAAGCCTTCTCGTTTAAACGACCGAAGTCGCTTCAAAAAGATTCTCAAGGAAAGCCCTCGTAAAGCCAGGTATCCTAAAGTACGAAAGCAGTAGATCTTCCACCATGTCTCTTTCTTCGAGCTCGCGCATGACCTATCCTGAGAACCGTTCTTGTCAGAATACTCAGACTGCGCAGGCAATTGCGATGCACATAGAGGTGCGGTGCCTCTGGTCTCGAGTGGTCGAGATCCAATACGACGCACGCCTCCGACGGCTTCGATGCTGTAGATGTTGTTCTCCACTAGCAAACATTAGACTGATCAGAGATTGATGACTGGATAGTTACGGTTTCGGAGGCATTCACTTATGTATATGTATACTGAAGATTTTCGTCTTTTACTTTCGGTTAAGAAGAGGGCTCTTTCCAATTTTGCTGTAGCTCAACTTAAAAAATGGAGCCTGTCCAAAATAAGGACTTGGTATCTATTTTCTAACCTTCAGCACTGCCCCTCCGGAGTCAGTAGGTCCTTGTGTTGTTCTTGTTCTTTTTTTTGCAATGTTAATTATAGCTTAATCGGCCTTTACGCGAGCTGTCAGCAACTATTGATAGTCTGGACGAGCTCTATTTCATGTATGTATTGGGTTATATTGTAGATAAAATGTGTTTCATGCAGCATAATCCTTCCATGTTCACTGAAAATAGCGGATGTATGAAACACAACACACACTCACATTGTATAAAGGAATAATCGCTCGCAGATTGAAGTGAGCGGTCCTACCTACTTTCTCATATCAGTTTGGACTTCGTATATTCATATAAGAGCGTGCCAACTCAACATTCCATTATGCATGGTTCACGGATGCGCGAAAGTAAGGCTTCCTGGTCTGACCAGTCTGCAGCCGGCAGACCTCCGACTGCACGCGAATGCTAGGTACTCGCACTTACAACAAGGAAACAGGATATGTTTCGGTGGAACGCAGAACGAAGCATAGATCGGCTTATTCGTGCAATACCGAGGAAGATCGGAAGCTTCAACGCAGAATTGATGCTGCTAATATCGAAATAGACCGTCGTCCAATCATCCCGCGCCCTAATGTGAAGAAGCAGATTGCCAAAAATAAGAAGCATGTTCGTTTCGTGGAGCCAGAAGTTTCCGAATCACCAAATGCTACTAGCGACCACGAAATTTTCATTCAGGCAATGGAGCAGGTCGATATCCGGCGAGAACGTCGTCAAGCAAATGGCCGGTCTTATTGTGAAGCTTGCGGCAGGCTATCTTACAAGCCGAGGATAACCGTTGTTGATTTCTATTGAACTAGGGTCACGCACGGGTGACTGCTGATACATTTGTCGTCTCCCGGGCTCCCTTGCTGACGGGGATAAGCATCAAAACATGTACCGGGCCAGTTCTGGATCGGCTGACCAGATATATAAGCCCCCCTTTCCCCCTGCATTGGTGGGCGACCTCACCATTATATACGGCTCCAGTGACGCAGTTGATCTAACATCATCGGAAGATCTTGACGAATACAGATTCACGGTGCTTACTGTATACAGTATACTTTAGCTTCATCATGCCTGCTTTCTCTTATTCTCTGAGATCAAAGGACCAGCGCTGCAGATCGATTCTTAGTTCCTTGCCAGCTGATGAAGAAAAGTACCTGATCGACGCCTGGGCAGGTTATACTTGCCAACAACTATCGGGCAGTGGTGTCAGTATTGAAACAAAACAATGGTGGATGTCGTTTATGCAATGGAACATCACTAGTACGCGCTCTAAATAGTGATTACGCCTTACTAATAGATACGCAGATGATGGGCAATTCTTATTATCGATGCTGGAGGCCGCCGCGGCAGAATCTGGTCTCCGACAGCTTCGAAGAGAGCTATCGTCATCTGTCACTCCTCCTCCTCCTCCTGAGCCCCAAAATACCCCGACGGAGGTGGAAATGCGCGAGGTGTCAAACTTGATGTTTTTACTTGGCCGTTTCAAAAAAAAGGCCGCGAGTGCATCAAACAACATGGGATCACAAAGACCTCGTTGCTCTCTGGAATTCTCTGCCATGGCGCGGAACCGAGTCTAGAAGAGCTCCAAGCCTTGGAATCGACTTTACGGTCCAACTACGATCAGCTGAGGCCAAAGGAGCAGTCTGAGAGCAGACTGAGACGCCTGAAACAGGAAGTCTTGAATATATTTTTACGCCTTTTTCAACTCGGAAATCAGGGTCATTGGGTTCTGGCCGAAGAACAGGTTATCCAAATCCGAGACTACACGTATGATCCAATACTCGAGTACGAAGGTAGCTACGCTGCCGACCCAGACTGGTGGGAAACAAAGCTTGCAAGGCTGGCCGAAAAACTTGAGCAAGCGGAGAACAATCTGTTATTACCTACAACCGCTCCAGCAGATGCCATTAATGCATTGCACGAACAGTTGACTCAACAAGGCAGATTAATCGAGCCACCTTGTGCGATTTCTGTAGGGGATTGGGTGCAACAAATAGCGCCACCGTCAAAACGATCATTTGACATGGTCGAATTAGAGGAACCCGACACTTTGCGATCTGGCAATCCGGTAAAGCGAAGGAAACTGGCAGAAAGTCAAGAAAGGGTCGAGAGATTATCACGGCCTGCAGCCATCGTACCACCACATACCTTAAGCGGAGCCCATACAGTACTTAGGGCAGAGGCACCGCGAAGGCGAAGTGTCATGCGTGAGAAGCCGGATATGAGGAGTCGAGTGGGATTGTCTGCCAGAGGGCAGACTGCGCGTAAAGGGAATCTCGTGGGTGCTGGCACGTCTTCAAATACGCAAGAAGCAGGCGGAGTTCAAACTTCTAGATTCGGGCGGATATTACGACGACCTAACCGGTATGGTTTCCCAGACCCGAAAGTTGCGAGCAGGTCACGATAAGGTGCATTAGGAAAAGTGGCAGCTTACTATAGTTGAAAGGCTGTGTTTGCCTTAAAAATCATTAACAATCCATTCCTAGATCACCTAATGCTTAATACTATGCCTCGACGACAATATGCAATTAATATACCCCGCCATCTAGCAAAACCAGCTTAATTCGTTCGCATCACGGACTACTCGACCAAGCAAAATGGCACTTAACCTCGCAGATTCTCAGCATAAACTCGCCAAGGCCATGATTGAAAGCAAGCAGTGCACGAGGAATACGTAAAAGTTGTATCAGAACGCCCGGAATGCTTAGAAAAATATCCTAGTGACGAGATGGGAAAGCATCTTCGCACAGCGCATGCCTGGAAGGCTTGCCCCTTTTGTTATCGAACCGTGTCTCGAGAGAACAAGCATATCGAGGAGTTTCATGTGCCTAACTATAAATCATCATTCAGACATTAGAACATTCAAAAATAAGATTCAAATAAATAAAAAAAGCAAACTTGTCGTTCCTAAGTGTAAAACCAGCTTTTTTATTTAATGATTGTTATATCTCTTTAGTACCCTTAATAGAGTCAATTCACAAACCTTCTATTTTTTTTTTGGAAACGAACCTATTCCGTTGGGTCCGTGACACCGTAGTCTTCTTCATGTGGCTACGCCCAAACGAGTATACGTCGACAACTGGAACAGCATCAGGCGCGACTTCGACTGCACCAAGTGTCCGCCAGGCAAATGATCGCTCTCTGTCTGATAGCGCCATCGGTAGTATTGCTGTTGGAGAAGCAGCCCTGCTTGTTGCTATCACCGCTCTTCTTTGGCTCTTTACTCGCGACAGAGGTTTCGGGAAACAGTATCAGAAAAGCACGGTTGAGACGAATTACATTAGCCCTCTAGGAATTCCGGCTCAGCCCCCACAGACGGACAGACACTCATCTCAACAAAACACGAGCCCGGCTTAGTGGCCTGGGTCGATCAGATAATCCGGGATATCGTATTGCTTTTCACGGTCCCGGTCTTCGTTCGCAGGTGCTATCGACGTCGAGTTTACGGGAGGGCAGGCAGAGCCATGCAGAGGGCACCGCCTATTTAGACCGGACCTCGCTTGCTTGACTGTGACCAAAGATGGATTCTTGTGCCTCTTTGTGAGATCTGAAGGGTGGTGAAACTGGGGTATCCGTGGGACGCTGTTGCGGGTATAACCATATAAGGGACTGTATGTGGATTTCAACGCCGCCAAAGGGATCATTTTACAGGAGAGAAATATTCTGCGGACGAAGGTGTGGCTCTCAAACCGCAACATTTATATGACGAAGGCAAATACAGTTCTTTCTTGCATTTATTCGTTACGTAATTAATGACTCGAACGTCTGTGATACTTGCCAATCAGCAGACAAGCTTCTCGGATAACAATTGGAGGCTTTTGAGATGCTTATCCTCAGTATTCTCATCGCCCGATATATCTAAACCGATAATTTCTGGTCCGAGGTGGTTAATTGCAGCTCGCTGTTATGATAATTAATAACTTCGCACCGGCCGTGGCTACCTCAAGGCAAGCTTTTCAAGTTAGAACTTTACATAGATGCCGCCAGCGGATGCTTTCAAAGCGACAAAAAGCTTCGTTCCCGTGGTGATGACCGCCATGGGCCTCTCCACTTTTTCCACCAGCTACCTTGCATCTTAGTATCACGCATCTTTTTAAGGTGGCCACTTAAGGCTTTAACCTCCTGATCGTGGTTCACGGATTGGAGATGTTCCATGATACTTGTTTGAAACCAATGATGGTGTAACCTTCTTGGTCGGCTTTTACACAGGATCGTTTAGTGATACGTTGAATCGGTGGCAATTCCAAAAAAAAGTTTAAGAGAATAACTGGAAAAAGGAAGCGGACTCCAGGCCACGCCTTCAATTCGAATGCCCGGGACGAATAAGCCGTTAAATACGGTTGTCGTTCTTATCCTAAGGGAGTGGTCCTTACTAGGGTCTGATTTTCGTCACCGCGACAAACGAAAAAGCATCATGTTTGCGCTGCCCAACTACACCAGTTTTGTGGCCATCATTGGGCTAGGACGCGCCAAGGAGGTGCTTATGCCGGAACTTGATTGGTAGGGACCTATCAAGGATCATCTGGATGCCAATTTGGCCTTGTTCAAAGCTCAAGTGCATGCCAACCATTTCCTTGCATAGTGGCGATCTAGAAACCAGCCCTTGTAACATTTAGGCAGGACAGCGGTACATGGTATTCATCACCGTCACGGTCACTCATGGGTGCAAAGGAATTTGATCTGGTTTGACGGCGCCGAGCACAAAGCTTTGCAATTCGCGACATAGGCTCGCATTCCAGTCTGATCTTATTTCGAAGTTCGTATAACGGCAATTCAGACGCTACGTGGTGCTTTTCAGCGAAGATTCACTACATAAATAGATATCGCTATAGCTTTTAAAGGTCGTGAATATGACCGAGCTAGGAAGTGTCTCTGAGATAATAGTGGTGAACGCCTTCTCGACATCCGATTCCAGACTAATCAATATCAATAATAATAGTCTAGGCAGGGGTAGACTGTAGTTTCGTGCACAAACCTCTTAATAGCACAGCACAGCTGTTTACTGTATCAAATGCGATCAATCTGTTGCCAGTTTTTCGGTAGCACCTCCTTACCAAAGTTGGAGTATCAAATAGAAAATAAAAATCAGGCCAAGGATTATCTCTTGGGTGCAGCCTGGCGTAATGAGAATAGTCGGCGACACTTAAATTTATAAGTTTACCCCCGCATTTTAAATTCATTTTTTTTTACAGTACCTCTCAGAAAGCTTGCTTGCACAAAGCATACGGCGAAAGGTGGCCAAAGGAATGGACTGCCCTCTGCAAACACGCGCTCGGCAGACCGACTTTGTCCTGCACAGGATAGAGTAAACTATCATTGCGCATGGCCTGACAGTCTAACTTAAGTACTGCTGGGTCAGATACGAAAAGAATACAACGAAATCGCATCTTGGTATCGCCGGTTACCAGAAAACTGGCCCAGTATATATACAGTAATTCTGATCTCGACCAGAACTCAATCATTATGCAATTTGAAATCATCGAAGACTTCCCAAACACAGAAGTGGTCGTCCCTCTTTCGCCGTACTCTGGAATAACTGCATTTGCCTCTTCACATTGCAAATGTTCCTCCCAGGTTTCCCCTCCAGCTATTTTCAACTCTTCCCAAAAATATCGGCCTCCAGTAATCCGCATGTCTATCCCTGCCTATCAGGAGATGGGTCCATGGCAAAGTTCTGCTTCGAACGACGAATGTCTTGATTTTTCCAGTCGAATCTTACAAGACAGTACAGGCCTTCAGCTACAGGAAAGCGCCAATTTCCCCGGTATATGCATGACCCATAGCCCCATTTTCTGGTCCCCGGAACCTACACAGCACTTTGCGCAGCGACGATTATACCATCAAAGTGGAGACTCAGGTCTTTCATACCGCCATCAGACAGGGTTGGAGACGTCATGCGACCAAGACGGTGTCTTTGCCACAAAGTTCACACCACACATATCTTTGCCCCAGATTGTGCAGCCCCACTCTAAGGCGCCAGGTGATTCGACTGGCATCGTAGATCTCACGGACTCTGCTGTGTCAGATTCTAGCACATCTGCTGTACTAGATGACGAAACGGATACCGGTCTTATTAAAGCCGACGAGCTCGCCACGCCGACGCAGCTTAGCGAAGAGGATGAGAGCACCGGTGAATCATACTCCACATTGCTATTTCTGGCCCTCAACAGCCAAAAAGGTCATGCAATGACGCTTCAAGACATCTATCAGTGGTTCCGAGACAAAACAGATAAGGATACCACAGAGCAGAAAGGATGGCAGAACAGTGTGTGAAGTTGCCATATTCGGCACGCAACAGCCCCTGTCCTCTCAGCACAAGCTCAAAAACCGGAACCAGATCAAAGCTATGATCGTATTCAGTGCTATGGCTATGATATGGCTGGCACTGAACACTCGATCCTTTTTCGAATAAGGGACAAGATTGGCAGAGCTGGAATAATCTGGATACAGGCTTTTACTTAAATCATGTTCGATTTGAAATGGATTATTCAAGTCGACTGTGCTTTCAAAAAAAACTGCGCAAGGGAGAAATGGCATGTCAGATCCATTACTAGTCCAGTCGTGGATACTGCAGTCGAAGGGGGTTCTGATACACATCCCACTTGATCTATGCTCATGAGGTAGTTAGCCACAGCCATACCTTTCAGGACCAGATCAACAAACAGCTGTTCACAACCACATCGTGTTGGTCATTAGCAAGGTCTTGCCTAGATGCATATAAAGGGGCGCTACAGTGAATGAATTATAACGAAATATATGGATCTTGACTTCAGATTTCCTATTCCGGCCCGGTATATTTAAGGCAACAAATCAGAGCAATCATTACATCTGATTTTAGATCTCTCAACTATCAATTCACGTAGTATTTCTACCATTTCCGTTCCAAAAGTCAGTCCATAAGACAATACGAGATAGATATTTTCGCCCCTTTCCAGGCACGTTTCAAGATTTATCAAGCCAAAGTCAAGAAGGATCGGGTTAGCTACATGCTGCAATGCGGCGTCAAGCCAGTTATCAGACGAGAAAATGCTAGTCCAGATTCGGACATGATACTCGAGAGCCGGAGTTGAAGGAACAATCTTTGTTTCTATCGCACGACGAATAGCGAATGGTGTCAGCCTTTCAGCAATTAGAATTTGCAAGACTTCTATGTTTTCGACACCATCCAGATGATTATAAATCTTTCGTGTTCCGAGACGGCGAGGTAATACTGCCCTTAGCGACTTTAGGAGCCTTCACCAGTCGTCTGCCCTCGCGACGCCAAAGGCTAAGTGGAACGACTTGCAAACTTGCGAAGCCCCATCTGTGTGCTCGCACAGTCAATCACACTTGGTCAGTTCAACCGAAGGGCCAAGGACTGAGCCCCAAATGCTGCAAGTTATGGAAAAGGAACTAGAAAAATTAAGGATTGCGTTCTCTGCGCTAGAAGAAAGAGTCAAGGTGCTGGAAGATGAGATTGTACATCTTCGTGGCTTAGCGGCACAAAATCAAGATCCATAATAAGGTATAGCTCATGTACCGAAGTCAATAGAAGCACCAAGATACCAGGGCCGTAGACACGGAGTCATCTACGTATCAAATAAATCACTGTCCCCGCTGTAAACTAAAATCTGCATTAAAGAAGCTTTTCTTTTTCTTTTCTTCTTTCTTAAAAAAATATACAACCTCTCGATATAGGACTTTTTGCCTAACCCGGAAAGAATGGTGATCGTGTAATAATATGTCGGGGCTCCTGGCATTCCTGTTGCTCTGGTTTCCTTCTGCCGTCGACTTCCTGCAAGGGGACGTGTTTGCTTGTCCGTAACATCACTCCAATAGCGTGACTTAAGCACTGCCACATAACGACCCGAGAATAGAACTTGTGTCTATTTTCGCTCTTGAAATGGCTGTTCTTTCCATGTTTCTAAAAAAAAAAAGAAGAGAGATTAATAAAAGGAAACTCTTGATAAACCATCGCAGCACGTCCATTATATATATGCTGGCTTCGAGGCCGGCTGTAGTTACAATACTGAAAAGTTCATAGAGATTCCTAAAACCGAACTGCATAAGACGTAAACGTACGAAATATTGCTCGCCCTTTATATTGGCAAAGGAGTCTCTTGTTTAATCGAGATAGGACACAGGTTTCCTGAAAGAATTAGTTATCGCAAGATGCCAGGCCATATCCATACGCAAACAGACCTACATGGGATGATCTGGGAGAAGTTACTTTTCGAAGCATGCAGGGGAGATCATAATTTACGGTTGATGGTAGGACATGCGAACTTGTTGGACGACTTGAAGAGCACAATCAAGCGGAACAACGTAACTAGTAGTGCTGAAACTTGACTACACAGACTCTTATATACTAAAGATTTCCGTTTGTTACTTTCAGTTAAAAAAAATGAATTCTCCCCAATACCTTTATCTATTGCGCTCACAGATCGCGAATACAAAGTGGCTAAGTTACGCGATCTTGATTTTGTGGTTCAGGAACACCCTCAATCGGCACACCGGATTTGTGAAGGAAAGTTGCGACTTCTTCAAGACTCTGCTCTGCTGTGAGTCTGTGAGTCCTAATAACGTGCATTTGAAACTCGCACTCCTAGACTTAATTCATCGATTTTCACCAAAAGTAGAGATCTTGAGATTTGGAATCGAGGTCGAATAATTGTATGTAGTGAAGTCTGGAGCGCCAGCTTTTTGAGCCTTTCCAAGTGCGCTCATGGTAGCACTTTGAGATTCTGGCCTTCCCAGGATGACGATACTCTGATACTCTGATGCACTAATTCATCGCCGGCGAATCGTTTGTAGTAGGAGTAAATATTAAATAAAACGCGGTTGCAGCAAGAAAGATTGAATAGATCATACAAATCGGTATATTCTCCAATCATAAGCAACAATTCGATTGGCAAGCGATCCATGATGATTGTATACTCTAATTGAGGAGAGGGACTAGTGACGGAGTTTTGATACAGGGATTCCACAGATTATGGACTATGGAACAAATATTTATGTTGCAAGAGAAATGGGAGGCGGAGATAGCGTGGAAGGCTGTTGCTTAAGTAGTTATAGCCCCCCTGGCACAGGCTGAATTGAACCATTAAAAGTTTCCGTGTACCTTGTTTTCATAATTCCCTTTTTGAAAACAAAAAAGGAAATGTGGAGAATAACCTATCACCCATTTTTTATTTCATTGTTTCCCTTTCAGATTGCTGTTTCTAGTTTTCTTATCTAGATACAAGAAACAAGAAAAGGGGAAAACCCAGCTATATTTACTTTGAACGCGTGTACGGGGACTTTGCTAAGTTAGTGTACAGTACCAAAGGCCAATGACAGTTAAATTTCTGTGCATTATCTAAAACTGGGAAAGCCTTTTGCGAAACTTCATGGCCGCTTGGCCACCGTGGTGAGGTTCAAGCACTGAAACTCTTATGTACGCTGGGAACCCATGTGATGCATGTATCAAGCGTTGGAATCCGGTGGTTACATTATTACACAAACATCACAACTTTACTGTACCAGCATCGCAGTTTATGTTAAGCAGTCCTGTAGTGGAAATAAATCTACTAGGCATCAAGCTGATACGATGTGCCTTTCTCCGCGTGTATCAGCGAAGGTGGGTTTCAAGGTCGAGCTTTGGCTGTCTGCACCTATTTCATGACGTAGGAATGAAGCTGACGGTAGTTGAACGACAAATACACCTGATCAGGCAGTTCCACAGCGACCCCAGCTTGACAAGAGCAGGTCGTTGAAGACACTATGCCCGAGTGTGCCGCGCCCAGAATGGCAATTCCCTTCCGACGTCTCAGTTCACGAACTTGGGCCAATGTATCTACAACAGGCCTTTTGAGGTGCTGAGGTCTCTCGATGTCTGCACCAGTCCTTAGCCGCTGTTCGTGCTTGCTTGCGAAGCTGACACCGGTGAGCAACGAATCGCTGTTCTCCAGGCTCTGAACACAATCTGCCACCCCCCCCTAGTCTAAAACGATAATGCATCATGTTGTTACTGTCTTTACTTACCGAATTCATTAAGACGCACATGTCCGGTGATTGTGACTATACTCAAAGGCTAGTAGTAACCCAGTCAAATGGGATATCGCGGCAAAGGTTACCAGGATATGAAAGAGTTGGTGAGAGGAGCCCCATATGTCGAATTTGCCAGGATATCGACTCTCGGGAAACTTGAACTATAAAATCACAGCAGTTAGAGTCTATAGCTACCACTTCCGAAGTACATATGCTTACTCCATACACTACAGCCCCGAGAAAAAGAAAGAAAAACTGGGCCAGGTAACCGGGCATTCCAGATTGTTTCATCATTTGCGAGACGCCGAATATAATGCAGCCGTGAATCACCGGTGCAAAGCCAAATATGGCAGTCGCTTCGAACACAAGAGCTCGAAAAAGGCGATGCTTTCGGGTCTGAAATTTAGGGTTCGCCATTATGAAGATGTTCATCGATCCGAGGGTTCCGATCTGTCAATCAAAGCAAAGGTTGGATATGCGAAGCAAACCAGAAATGTGTATGTGGGTATTGACTCACCATTGACCAATAGATAGCGCGTTGCACAGGCTCACACCAGAATATCATATATATCCCTGAAGTAAAAGCGCCCAAATTATAGATCGTTATGCCCACGAGGTCCATTCGTAGCCAAAGCTTTTCTATTTCGTTCGAGTGGTTCATTAAGGTGTGGTATGTCACAGACAGCCCAAAGCAGATGACAGTACACAAGAGGAAGAAGGAGAATGCGAGGATATCAGGGCCCTCTATGCTCGGATAAAGGTGCTTCAGAATATACCACTCGGCGGGCAGAAACATGATTGCTGGTAACAGATGAGAATATAAGTTGGCCGTCTCGTTGTGAATGTACAACCAACTCTGGAAAGAGATCCGAGCAGAGCCTGAGATTGGGCGATAGCCATGACGAATGAACTCATTGTCTTGATGCCATTCCGGCAGCTCCTCAAATGAGATAAGTTGTACTTTGGCAGGCCTCGATGCGCCATTGTTCTGAGCCAGTGCTCTGGGTGAATCAGGCCATCTCTTTTGCAGAGACGAAACTCGATAACGGGAAGTAGGTGCCATTGTAGTTGTATCGAGCGTCAAAAATATGCGTCGGTTTGTATGAGATTGTTTCAGATGGAAGAGGCCGACGATGCCCCTCGCAGCCAGGACAATGTTGTGAGCGTTTTGGCAGTCGGTATCGCATTTCGGCCGGGCATGCGAAAAATTGGAAATACTGTAAATTCTTTCCGACCGTGGATTGTCATCATGGTCAATTTTATGTCGGGGTTGAAACGAGCTGACAAATCGAGATGACAATCACGACGCCCTTCATTAATCCTTATTTCTGGCAGTCTGCTTACATATATTAACAGCACCGTAGACCCTACACTACCCCGTCTTTCAGACACAGAATCATCTCGATGTATACCACGGCGGCCACGGCTCATTCTTTTACTTCTCGATCTCTCCGTCTCTTGATGACGCGTATAAGCTGGAGGAAAGTATATCTGACGCAATGTCGTTCCGTTTGGCCTTTTCTTTATATAAGGGAACGCCTGGCTCCTGCCCGTCGAACATCGGTTTCGTCGACTGGATTTTGGAAGCGGGTGCAATTGTCCCACAAAGTTGTGACAGATATTGCCCTACTGTTCGATTTGTTTCTGCCGGCTTTGCACAGAAGTCTGTGTACGTACTTAGGGGGTATGCTGCTGCTATACGCGAATGTCGGAAAGGTATGTCGCGATACTGCTCTTACAGTAGTCCTTAAAATCGATCTAATCCAGCGGAACAGAGAATAGAAAGCTATGTTTCCATTGGCTTCAAACTCAACAAGCCATCCTAGGAACGTACCTGAGGCAATGGTGGAATGATACGGTCGTTGCCACAGAAACCAAAGAAGGATCCGAACCGATATGATGGATTCGAGGATATTTACAAGTATACGATCCCTCGACGTCAGGGTTGTATTGAGGCGCAATATGATAGTTAGTTAGTAGTTAGGAACCATGAACTTGTCCTAGTCAAGACACCGCAACGTCAAGGTCTCATAGGCTGAGCAGAGGATCTATCGATCGATGAATTGAAAAACCTTTCCTGCCCTGATGATGGTGAAATAGAGAAAGCAATACAGCACGCTCAGTTTCCCCTCCCGCTGGACTTGAATATACCTACAAGCGGCACTATGGTTGCTAAGATTTTCCGGTAACTTGGGTACTCGCTGCGGGGTATCTTCTCGCTCGTCTTCAGCAGTGTCCAAGCTGGTGCGAGGCTTTGCCACAGCTTCTGTAAGCTTGAGTTCACTGCGAATGCGTCTTTCAGGATAACAGCGAGAACTGGGGTTGAGGATGTGAAGATTTCGGACCGATCGCATATGTACGCCAGCAACCCCACAACGATAATCGCCCATAGGATGTTGGAGGTAAACTTTATCGATTCGCTCCGACGAAGCGATCGGCTGGCTTCTTGTTGGCTCTCTTTGAGATCTTGTTCGTCACCCGAATTGCTTCATCTCGTAAGAATATCCCCATCAGCAGGAATTGGGGCGGGGATACTTACAAACTATTTTGAAGCTCAACTCCTTTCTCCCAATTCTTTTGCATCGCCGCTTGCTGGCCTGAGCCGTACTTGATGGAGAGATTGGCGGATATCAAAAGAACAGGGAGGAAGATGGACCATGTCCCAAATGTTGGCCATAGCACCGTGACTTGTTTCATTGCGAACGAGGGAAGCTTGGTTACCAGTATAGATAAAACTGTGTCCAGACTGCTGTTCTTTCTGAGGCTGTCAAGTTCCCTTTTATCAAGCGGTAGTTGGAATAGCACGTCAAACCAAAAATTGCGGATGAAATCTGAAACATCCTTCCACGAATATTCGGCAAGGTAATCGAAGCAACACGAGGCGCCATAGATCCAAAGCATCCTTTGGTCTGATGATAAATCTTGGGCGAGCCATGGCAGTACTATAGTACTGATGGCCGTGTCCGTTAAAGCGAAACCCAGAGATAGAAATAAAGCCAAGCCGCAACGACCAAACGAAATAGGTTTGCGGGTCGAAAAGGGACGCAATGGAGAGATCAAAGCAGAAATTTCCGTACTCATTGTGCAAAAATGCTTAATTCTTCTTTGCAATACGAATTGCGAGACGAGCTACAAAGCTGATAACATAGACCGGAAATGCTACAAGAAGGGATATAGTCGTATGCCAACCCACTGATAGACGGGGAATTTTCCCACATATGTACCATACCGTGTCGGCACATTCCCGCATGCCCCCCCATTCCGCATCAATGCTCGACTGCATCCTAGGAGCAGCGTGCAGCGTGCAGCGTAAGGTACTATTGGCCCAGGCATGCTATAGTTGTTTTATCGTAGAAAAAAGTTATAATTTTAAGCTCTGTATTCGCCACTTACATCATCTTCGTAACGCTCTTTATATCAGATCACTTAAGCGTCAAAATAAAAGCGTAACTACCGCCAAAGGGAGTTGTTGCATATAAAACATCTAGAGAGCATTTCGCTTTATTAAAAACGTCTGGTATTCAGCCCTGGCGTCCTCCCAGACAATACTGTCATGTGTGCTCCCTGGGTTACAACTCCTGATTCAAGGTCTCCTTCTCCGCGAAATTGACACATATCCTTATGTACATTCTCTTTTTGATTTGTAGCAGGTCACCGCGTAACCCTGCCGGGACGGTCCTTATCTTTTGCCCTTTCCCGTTACCGAAAGGCAAGTGGCTGCAAGTGGCTGCACCGTATGCTCAAGCAATAGCACCTTCCCCGCTCAATATGTTTGATGTATGCCAGTGATTCAAGGTTGGAGAATCCCTTCTCAATGTCGAAAAATAGCTACACAAATGGAGTCATCTGCTTCGTCAGGGAAAACGAATGGTGCTATAGTATTTTTTTGGAGCCTTTTAATCAAGATTACGAAAAGAGGCCGACGTGGCCGTTGATCGGCAACAGACACTATATTAGCAGAACGTGTATCCCATCTTGATGCCGAGGAGACTCTCCATTTGGCGCCATATATATGCATTTATATTATGTCCTGGGCGTCCTGCCGACTTGGATTATACTGCTGATATGATGCCACCGGTCGCCGCTACAGGCTGAAGACGTATCAATCTAGCTGGATTACACGCAATGGCCGTCCATAAATATACACACAAAGAAACCTAGGAGAACAAAGCGCGTCAAGGTCATTTTGCATAAGCAACAGCCTTGGTGCGTTTCTCGCACTTCTAGCAAGAAGAATCCGTGCGTATCTCTTTTTCGCATTTAAGATTGAAAAACGCTTCAGGACTTATAAATATAATTGGTCATAAGGCAGCCACTGCCTTTTCTGGATCATGCAAACATATAATGCAGCCTCTAAATTATTATAATCTAGAACATAGTACGTAGGCCTAGGCCGGCCTTTCATTTCTAGTGTCACTTATACTTCCCGAGACAGTCGTAAGCGCTCCTTATCACAATGGGCCGACATGCATTACGGCATGGGGACATATGCGAGAGAGCTTGCAAAATAGGCGAATCGATATTCAAGGCGAGGCATCGGGAAACAAGTAAAGATGTCTTTTACTTCCGGTTTTACCAAGGTATCATGGCAAAGGCAATATCACGTTCCACACCAATCAATATCTCTAATAAGTAGCGTGGAGGGCAGGGTTTCATTGCAGGGCCTGGAACCGCGTACTTATGCCGGCCGCCCTATTATCCAGCGCGAGATATTTTCGTCCACGGCAATGAGTTCCTCCCACACCGGTCAGGGGGCCAATGCCCTTCTTTGGGCCCGTTCTGCGGGGCATCAAATGGGTCATATTATCTTGTCATCGGGCTTTTTCCCTATGTGCTTAAGCCGGAAGGAGCTCCGATGTACATAATAGCCCTAGGCATCATTTCATGCAGCTACAGGCATTAATAGATATAGGATTAGCATTTGCTAGTTACCTGGTAAGCGCCTGAAATCACAGGTAACCAGGTGACTCATTCCACGCATAATGCATGATCCTGTTTGGATCCCCCTCGATGATCTTTTTGGAGCTCGTTTTACCCTGCTTATGTGATGCGTCGTGCGTTTCGTTAAGGATCTTGCGATCATTGGCGTTTTGCGGGTACGCGCGGGACCGGCGGATAACCCAATAAGGATTTAAATTTCCTGTCCACGTTGCGTCCCTCCTCCTAAGCTTCCAGAAATATATATTAATTCCATAAACGTTGAGGTAACCAAGAGAATACTCGCCAAAACTGCGTGCCTATCTTCCGCTTAGCCAAAGGGATAACCGTTAGATACTTTTTAGGATCAGAAATCTCGTCGAAATTGATTTAATACCGCTTTTCGAAGGCTGCCTTTGTTTCGGAGACATTGCACTGGCGACTGCGTATTCTTAATATCAGCTATTCTATTTTAAGAGTCACTCATGGGTGACTGCGACAAGGCCTATATATTAAAAGGGGCTGGGTACAGTACGAATCAGCCTTATGCAACTCGGTGGCTGGGCTGCACCTGCGTCCCACAACTTCGCCCTGCGTCTGTGTCCTCTAATCAAGTCGAGGCTCCGAGCGGTCGCCATTCAAGCCTTTTTATGCATAGCGCAAAGTGGAGTGCCCGTCGATCCACAACGCAAAAGCGTCTCCCAGCCTAGTTAGCGCAGGGTCAAAGCCTCTGAGCAACTGGCTTGGCATTTGTGATCTTGACTAGTCTCGAACGTTGAATCGCCATACTACACAGTACGTACATATTCGAGGGTGCTCATTCTTGATCATTTCGATCGAACGGGAATATGCCCGGATTGAGCACAATCCTTTATAACGGACGCAGGGTGGCCCTCGGTTAGCGACCGTCTTACATCATAAGCCCTACTGTGGGCGTCCACCGCCTCGAGCTTTGCTAGGTGTGCATATAGGGGCAAAGTTCGGGCGTGCAACGACCGAAGCGGGCATATAACCAAGTCTTTCCGTCTCCTGGAAAGTTTACGTTCCAAAGGAAATCATCTTGTAAATCGCTGTCCGACTTCGGTGTGGCAGATCACAAGTCCCCGGCTAATCGAAAGCAACCAATAGCGCAGAGGGATATGGTTATGAAACCCAAGGCAAGTTGTTTACCATATACAGAGTACGTCTGCAAAGACGGGCCCAAGGTCCATAATAATTTCGGTTTCGCGGGCGTCATATCTAATATCCAAGGATGTGGCCCATGGCTATCGGAGTCCTTGCCTAGGATTATGCCTCTTGTCTTCCTTTTTACGTTAGCGTGACGTTTTTTATATATAATTCATTCGTTATAGCTGTAATTGCGTTACATAATCCTTTACTAATACTTGTTAATACGTATTTTTATGTCGGGAGCAAATACTGTAACCGGAGTTCCTTGGTTCCAAAACACGTAATTAGCCTAGCAAAGCATCAAAGTAGTGGTGGGTCGGAATTTAGTAAGGCGTTTCGTATTTTTTCCTTATTTACACAATATAAGTATATGTTTGTATACCGATATTGGTTCCGATTCTCGCGCCTTTGATTTCGGTGTATCAAATGGAATTTTGAATGCTTTTTATGCATAGCAAGGCGGAGCTTCGGTGAGCTTTTTGTAGTCCTAGAAACTGCTTTTATTTAGAACTTTTATTTACACTTTTTAGTATGAGCTTGTGTGCTCCAGGCAGTGGCAACAAAGCAAGTGGGATAAAGAGAGTAGACTGAAATATGCTAAGGTCTTTTGTTCCGAGGATCAAACAGTTGTTGAAAAGCTTCGATCGCTAAAGATTATTCTACGGGGACAGCCAAGTGCGAATTAAGCGGGCTCAGATTGCTTTTAGGTAGAATTCTATCCAATAGCGCTGGCGGCGAACTATGCGAACCACGATTGCGGCTCAAACTACGGCAGCAAGGCAAACTGTTGCATATGCTAGTTTAGTACAATAGGCACACTACTTGGTGGCGGTCCCTAAGGCAACATACTCGCCTTGTATAGGACGCGAATTAAATGAATTTGCCTGATGTTGTTGAATCATAAATACAATACGGCAAGCCTCAAGTCGGTGATGGAGAGTATCTTTTGACCTATTTAGTTAGTTGCCATATCAAACATAGCGGAATCAATTGCAATTGCACTTGCAATTACTGATTAGCGCATGCTATTATCTCGCCTAATCTTGTCTCATTTTCTTGTTCTTGCTGGACGCGGTTTCCAGGAGGGAAACACCATTTGACCGCGAGCTGTTCAGAAAATCAAATTCTCTCTTTCTTTCAGTCGGTACGTCATATTTTCCATTCGCGAGAGAATGCAAGAAGACATGTGATTAACGTATGCGAAGCCAAGTTTCCACAGGCCACAGAGACTTGCCACGAGTAGTAAAAGTGCCGAAAGAGAAGAGGAAAAAAAAAAAAAAGGCTGAGTGACTTGTTGTCCTAGGAGCTTTCCCTCGGCAGGAGTGTGGCCACTGCAGGAGCGCAGTGCTGCCTACGAAAACAGTTTGGTACACCCAGACCGCGTACTTATATCTGGTACCCGAGGCTCCAGCACGTTGCGTTCAGAATCGCAAGACATGAGAACTTCAATGACGGGAAGAAAATCCGACATCGACTTTTCATTTATTAAATCGCTGCGGCGCGCAAACCAGTTGCAGTGTCACCTTGGTGGTGGTTGCTCGGTCAGATTCGCCGATGATGATGCAAGTATAACAGCTCACTACACCAACAACCATAAAGATTTACTGGAAAACGACAAAGCAAAGCTGGCGCAGCTCATTGTGGAATGCCGGATGTTCAATCAGAACAACGGGAAAGGTGACCATCGCAGGTATATACTTTGATTTCTTTTTAGCATACAATTCGCTGACCGGCTCCCAAAGTAATCAAACGAGCTCAGCACCACCTTCGGGGCCTTTCACCGAAGATCAGTGGTACTCATCAGCCCCAGGGCCTTCTTCCAAGGACTCCAAGGCTATGGTCGACATATCCCCTGAGAACCAGCCAACTGCAACTCGCTCCAAGACTGCCAAGGCTCCCTCCCAAGATCCTGCCTTCAGTCGAAGACAGCAGCCATCTTATCGTGAGCTTTATGATCCGAACAATCCTTCGAAAGAAACAACTCCTAGGAGACTCCAACGACGAAATAATACGGTCAAAAAAACAGATCCTCATTCTCGTTCTGCGTTCACGGAGGAACCTCTATCTGAGGACGAGACCGTACCTCCTCTTATCAAGCAACCAGACACTAGACCGATTTCGCAAGAGCAATTGGTCGCAGAGGTCAAGGGTATATATGCTGGGCTCGAGATGGTCGAGAGTAAATGCATCGAAGTCGTCAATGCTCAGAGTTCACAGACTGGAGCCAAACTCAACAATGAGCAATGGCAAGCCTTGATAGCTCTGCACAGAACTTTGCTCCACGAACATCACGATTTCTTTCTGGCTACGCAGCACCCTTCCGCGAATCCTGCTCTAAAAAGGCTGGCCTCCAAGTAGTACGTTCCTCGCACCTCGAATCTTGACCCAATCTGCTGACTCCAATTTTGTAGCGCTATGCCTGCCAGGATGTGGCGCCACGGGATACACTCATTTCTCGAGCTCCTTCGGCATCGTCTACCAGCATCTCTGGAGCACATGCTTACCTTCATATATCTCGCCTATTCGATGATGGCGTTACTATATGAGACGGTTCCTGCCTTTGAGGATACGTGGATAGAGTGCCTAGGTGACTTGGGACGATATAGAATGGCAATCGAGGACGACGACATTCGCGACCGAGAGGTTTGGACGTCTGTTTCACGGCATTGGTATTCGAAGGCATCAGACAAATCCCCGGCTACTGGCAGGCTCTACCACCACCTCGCTATTCTGGCTCGGCCTGATGCTCTCCAGCAGCTCTTCTATTACACAAAGTCTCTCTGCGTGCCCACGCCTTTCATATCGGCTCGGGATTCGATCATGACGCTTTTCGACCCCATCTTGAACGCCACAGCGCGGAAGTCTCGCCTGCCTGCAATCGACTATGCTTTCGTCAAGGCACACGGACTCCTGTTCAGTGGCAATTGTGAAGGAGACTTCTCTGGTGCAACGGAGACATTCTTTCAGGACTTGGACAACCACATTGGTAGAAGCACCAGACGTTGGATGGAGGCAGGGTACTACATTGGAATCTCCAACTGTTGTGCGCTCCTTTCATATGGGGAAGATGATAACTTCATATTCCAGACCATTTGTCCGCCACGCACAGATGACCCGGCTGACGTTACAATGGAAGAGCCTTCGGAGATGCCCGAAGCCTTCAACCGGGCTCTGCATCTCACACGCGGTACGCAAGAGGTGGTATTCCGACGATTGGCGGACCCGAATGTACTCCCTTACATTCACACAGTCCTTGTTTTCATGGACCACCTCACTTCCTACCCATCCGCAATGGGTTTGATTGAGACGAGTTTCCCATGGGCCTTGGCGTCTTCATTGTTGAATTCTTTACTTCTGTCCTATCGCGACTACGAACGCATCGAAAGTGACAACTTCCCCATGCCCGAGAAGGAGCTTCCGCGGCCTCTCCCGGAGGACTTTGCGATGAAAGGGCTGCTTTGGGTTGACAAGTATTATCCGAACGATTTCTTTTGCAATGACAAGATCGATGACGATGAGAAGTACTTTGAGGTAGCATCAATGACGGAGGAGAGGATCGAGCGAATTCTCTGGCTGGGATACCGCCTAGCTAATCACAACAAGTGGTTGACATACGACGGGACATCACACAAATTTGGAGTCACAGCTGATTATGAGTCAAGTCCAGCGTCAAAGTCTCTGGACCACACCTTGTCCACAGATATGGACGACGCAGAGAAGTCTAGTGCCTCGGATATGTCAGAGACACTATCCGAATCGTCAAGCATTGTCACACCAAGGAACATGGATCAGGTCGATCAGTGGATGACGGATCTATAAGGCTTCTCAGAGTTTTTAAACCCCATTGAACGAGCGATTCTATATTTGAAGTGTACTTTTTTGGTCTTCCAACTCTGGTTTTACGATGTTACACGTCGGCATTCCCTTCTGTTGTGATTGCAGGATTACACTTTTGCCCCTTTCGATTCCCATCTGTCCCGAAACTAAAAATGCCACCTATTATTATCGATATCATAAGCTTCTACTAAGATATATGGGTGTCTAAAATTTGTAGAGTCTTTCTCGAAGCACGCCGCTGGTATTTTGATGGCTTAGCCCGACCTTGCAGTACACTGAGCCGCGCAACCGACACGCTCGGATAAGCGTTCAATCGCAGTAATAGTGGCAAGTGGTCTTGGAGGGGGCCTGCTTCATAAGCTCGTTGTCACGCCCCATGGCGACCAAGGATCTGCGTTTATCTGTATGGCAATGCAGAGAGGCAGCCCTGAAAGCTTTTCCGATCTGCTCTTTCGTATATTTTTCGTTCGGACTAAGACCAAGAGCATGGAAGGGGTTGTACTGAAATGAAAACTTCGGGAGCTTTGACATCTTGGCTAACGACTGACGACCAAATTGATATATTGTGGGTGTTACTCGGGAAACATGGCCGTCCCATGTTACACTTTCTGGGAGAATCTTGCACACCCCTAAATGTTTCAAATCATTTATAACTGTCTGAAGGCCTGATACAGTAGCACGTAGCACGTTGAATAAAATCTAACTATACGATTTATTTGATTCGCGATATGTTGGTTTCGTCTTCTCCACATCGTCTATCAAGCGACATAAGCCGGCTCATTCCAGAAGGGGTAGAACATACACTAGAGATTAGATAATGCTTGTCAACTTCTATTCTCATACTTGAGGGGAAAAAGGGGACACAGAAAAAGCGAAAATAGATACAAATCCTATTTCCGGATCACCACGGGGTAGTGCTTGTTTTTTTTTTTGTTTGTTTTTTCTTGGATTGATGAGCTACGCTACATAACGAAGAGCGTATCAACTATCCCGTTGAGCTCCGCCGTTTCCTAGGAAAGGGACCATTTTCTGTAGAGTGCATAGCCAGTTGAGGTGCTCATCTTCAGGTAGCTTCCAGTTGGTCGGCTAGTTCATGCTGGCAGAGGTTGGTCATGGACTGGACGCCATATGTATCGAAACTACCTCAACCTTACAGAGCGACGGCTCGTTCATCATGCATACACCTTCGAGGGCTGCAGCCAAGTCGATGCCCAAGACTGCGCCGTGGATCTCATTGCCTCGCGTGGCAGTGGTAATGGCACGACTGATCGTCAGCGGGTCCGATCATGGTATCAGGGCTTTCGTCGTTCACCCAACAGATAGCGATGGTATGAAGCCCGGTATAACATCCAAAGTTTTGCCCAACCGCTCCGGCTCGAAGCCGGTCGATCACGCAATTACTTCATTCGAACACGTCAAGCTCCGTCCGACTGCGCTGCTGGGCGCTTTCGAGATATATGGTGACGCGAGAGAGATTTTCTATCGCCAGATTCGAAGAGTCCATGTCGGTATTGACGAGTTTGAGAACTCTGATATCCAATTTGTTCCCGGGATTCATCGGGTGAACAAACTGTATATCAGGACGGCTCGTTGGGTAATTAACGTTAGACTTACGAAAAAACCTGCCGCCGATGTGGTCAATGCATCTTTGTTGTGTCTCTGGTTTAGAGATTCACTGGCCATCTCGGGAGAGCCCGGCGTTTCATTGGTTCTTGTATTATCCATTCATCGTGGGCGGTTGTTCGTAAGAACTATCGATGCGTTCAGGTCATCCTACTTTACTGCATGATAATATTAGAGCGCCGGCGTCTCATAGTTCGGTGGAGCGATACAACGCTTGGCAAAGGACTTTACTTCGTTAGCGAAAGTCGGCTATTCAGTTCACTACAACCGTGCCTCCAGACATGTATGTAGGTGTGGTATAGTACAGTATTGTGCTGTGCATGATTGATGCCCTAGGAAACTATGCCCGCATGGAAGGGGGAGTAAGTTCCGCCCAAAAAAGAGACTTATCACCGACGCTGAGAATAACGGGGATTCAAAACGGCCGCGATTGGCAGAATGACCAGGGGGCACTCAGATCATTTGAGTAGCTTTATGAACTAAACATTCATTTGAATATCAGCACCAGCGAAATTGTTCTACGTATGTTGAGCACTTATCGCCCGATATTAGTCTTATCTCTTGTGTTTGTGGGTGGTGATAATCCAATAGAGTTGCCACGGAAATCATCAATGGCTACGCGTGAAATATGATTGAAAGTCTGTTCTTCTGCAAAGGTGCATGTTCGTACAGTAACACTAACCCAGAAGAAATGGTGATCGTGTGTGTGATAATATGTCGTAATAAGCACCTATTACCACAAGAAAGGTCAAGCAAACTTGATCGTAGCTCGAACTGCCTCCACGTTTGATTTCCATTTTTTATTATCACGGTACGTCTTTCCGCCCATAAGAAACAAGATGCTTCCTCTGCTGTTTCGTGTAAAGTCAAGCAGGTCTTTACGATAGCGTGTCCACTTTCTGCGATGCAGAACGAAATGCTCTATCGTCTCTTTCACATGCCCGCAGTCGCATTCTGGCGAAGGGACCGCGCCGATCTGGGTCAAGTAGTAGTTGAGTCTCGCTATTCCTGTCCGTAGCTGGACCAGAGTACCAGCTTTTGCCTACAATTAAGAAACTCGGAAGTATGAAGTATCGCTGCCTTTAAGCACTAGTAATGTTTCTTTTACTTATAATGCCTGATAAAGCTCTCCCTTAATCATACAAGCAGTCTCGAGCATGTTGGTCCATTTACCGCTTGTGCCTACATGACTGGAAAAACTTCTTGCTCGAGTTGCATTCCCCGAACTTGTGAACCTCTTGGAGATGGTGAAGCCTGTCGTCCCAATCCTGTTCGGTTAAGTAACGCGAACGATTAGCATCACCGCTCCGAAAGAATTCTTCGCCGTAATAGCCACATACGTCAGCTTCACCAGGGCGGCTTCTGCTCTCGTGGAATGCTTTGTTATAACCTACGAGATGGAGCGCTGAGTATGACCAGCTGTGCCGCCGGACGTGCAAGCTATTTCGGTGGCGTTCTGCGTTATTTTTATTTTTAAAACGTCTGCTGCAAAAAGAGCATCCATACTGCTTTTCGGCAGTAAGGGCACTAGGCGGATAGTTATCAGCAGACTGATATTGGAGCAGATTGGAGCCCCATAGCGGCTCGGACGAGGTATGGTAATAGAAACTGCGATAGGAGAAACTCACCTTAGCTCTTCCGCCGTCTCAAACTTCTTTGGTTTCTTTAAACAGCACTTGCACATATAAAAGCCTTCAATGCACACTTCAGGCAGCGTAGTCAGTTTTCGCGGCGACAGTCCTCCTGGAGGCCTTCGACCAGATGGTTCCACGGTGGTATGAGGAAGCGACGATTTGTATAAGTTGGTGCTTCGGCCAAGGGATGGCAGATTTTTTGGGATAGTAAATCTAGGCCTTGGCGAAGCCCTAGAAGCGCCTTCTCGATGTCGGAGAAGCTCGCCGGCGCCAGGAAACCCTTGCAAGCTGGATTCCTCACCCAACGGTGAAGATGCCCGTCGCTTTTGCCCAGCAGTGTGATGATCCATTTGTGATGTAGACATGCCCGCATATTCTGTGGGGAAATCTGCGTCATCGGGATAACTACCCGGAGTAGAAATAGGAGCATCGTCCGCTAGGAGCCTGCTATTGGCCATGCTCGACTGTTGAGGCGGCGAGCGATCCAGGTCAGCATGCTCACGGGTGCCAAAGCTCAAGGCCAACGCGCTCCGTACTGGGATGGCAGGACCCTCGCCTAGCTTTTGAATAGGCAGTGATGTTGGCCCACGTGGATCGGTAGTAGTTTGGCGTGGCACAGTCTCGTTGAGAGAGGTGCTGAAAGGGCCTCTTCTTGGAGGTGATCGCTTGTCCAAGGCCCTCCGACTATCAAACTTCTTCAGCATGGATGCGTCCATGTCACTGGTAGGCTTGAATTTGAATTGATCGTGAGATACGAACATGGTCTTCGCTCCGGCATTCTGATGGAAGACCCTATATACGCAGGATATCGTCAGCAAGCATATTACAAAGACTGTACTTGAAACAATTTGCACTCCAGCCAAACTTACAAAGGCGATAGTAATGATAGCGGGCCCTTGTTGTTGCCCGTGTGCCTAATCCCTGGCTGAGGCAAATCCATATATACTCGCAGAAGGGTTTTGGGCGGAAACTGTAAACTGTAATATTGGCCAGTCTCGGTCTTGCCTTTCAAGACTAAGACTAAGCCTCTTCTCTCTTGTGACCGGGATCGATTGAGTAGGTGCTTGAAGCCAAGCCTTCGCCAGCAGTCAAGATATGTCAAACCAGCTGCATGTCCTTAGGCATCAAAGGGACACGCTTTGCGTGGACGGCAGCCAGGAAAGAAACTATTCAAATATCAATATCGATGGTTACAAGATTGGTACAATTAACTCACTCTCGAACATCTTGGTGATCTGGCTCTCAGCCACCTCTTGAAGTGCCATGACTGCGGCAGATTGAAATCGCATATCAGGCCTGTAGTATCCTGCAATTTCACGGATGAGTCGCAGAAAAGGCGCCTTCTTTATCAGCAGGTCGGTGCTGGTCTGCAACTTTCTGATCTCACGAAGAGCCACGGCTAGGAAAGGTCAGCAATTGTAACCACCGAGATGGTTACACCATCCTATGCCGGATTTCATGCTCTTGTGTCAAGATGGGGATCCACACTATTGCTCAACTCTTACTTTCAGCCGACAGAAGGGTGAACAAGGAAGTCGCACGAACTAGCTACTGTATGGCTCGGTACGGGAACAACAATCCTTAGCCGGCAGGAAGATTGGGGAGTCTCGCAAGACTGGGCTCACCAACCCCTACCCCACACCCGGCATATGCTGACCTTGATTTCATCTGGTGCGTCCTTATGCGACATTCGACATCGGGTGATGAGAGTACATTTTTATATGGCCCTTCCTCGAAGATCGACTTCCATGCCAGAGAACGAGGGATCAACCCACTGCTGTCCAAACCACCCTTTTGGATGCCCGCCGCTTCGCGAGCTCGTACCCCGATCGGACTGTACATTTATCCGTCTTACATTCTGTGTCCGATGTGTTCGTACACCTTCAGGAAGGGGTTGCCCCTAGTACTGATGCAGAGACCAGGTGCGCGCGTATTGAGGCTTGCCTTTGACATCATCTCGAGATTGAACAATCATGCAGCTTGTCAAGCAATGGGTGCTACATGATACAGGAGTTCTTTGTTTCGGAGTGCCTCACAAGCCTCCATGCGATACATCCCGGAGAGTCGTTTAGTGTCAGGGACAGCATGTCGAAGCGCTTCGCGGAAAGCGATGAAAGAGGATCAAAGGCGCCATATTTCGTCTCTTGTATATTCACTGTGATTTATTGTATTGACGCTGCGTCGTGGCTTATCAAGACCCCCACCATTGAAGAGGGACACCCGTTGTTTTGAATACACACGTTCAAATGGCTACAACCCGCTTCAATTCGATATCGGTCTGTTTGACCTGCTCATGGCTTACTCACTGAAGGTAAAACTACCACATTTGCCTTCCCTCCCAAATCTCCCTTATCTCGTGTTCGCTTGGCGCATTTCTTTTAATAGCTTTTTGAGTCGCATCACTGATGTTAAGAGCTGCTTGCTGGCATCCGGGCACTCCGGTGGAACCCTAATTCAGCTCGAATCGCAGCATGCAGGCCTAAAGCGAATGGGATCATGGATACACACAAAGTTGCAATGGAAAGGCAGTATACCGGTCCGGTTTCAACTGACAAGCCAACCAGGTCGGATAGTACTTGTCCTATCCATACCATCAAGAGAGTATATCCGCAGGATAAGAGCAAAAAGATCAGCGACACAAAACCGGCTGAGGCTATAACCCAGAGCCAAATGCGCGATCGTCCTGCAACTTCTGCGATATGGAGTAGCGCGAATAAAAATTAGATAACTAGCCTTTGCATTCACATTACAATCCTGGAAAAACCATGGGGTGGAAAACCAAGATCAAGGCTGAAATGACGTAGCACGACACAAAAAATACAACCGACGCCTAAAGATTTGCCTAAGGAATACCCCGCAACGGAATGAAAAGAAAAATAGAATCCATCGAGCTCGACAAAGTGCAGAATATCAGCCAACACAAGGGAACGGAAAAGATGAAGACGCTGTCTTGGACACGCAGGAAAAGCTCAAAGATCTGGCATACTCTGAAGATCCAATAGACTCTTTCGTAAGCCTTCAGCTCTCTGAGTGAGCTGTATCCTTTCTGACCTTCGGTTTTCGTTCTCAGTGCCTATTCGAAGTAACTCTTCATCAGACAACTCTGAAACCTTGGCGGGGGAGAAGAGTTCCATAAGTGGACCGAGCATGTGGCGTTCGATTGTCTGACGACAAACATTGTCAACAAAGCCACCGGTGTGGCTACCACTGTCTGAACAGTCCCGGTTGCTTCTGACTTGCACGAGATTTGAGCCGCCACCTGCACACTGGGCTTGTTGAGGGTGGTTTCGTTTGGGGCACGCAAACCAAGAACTTGGATGGGCGCCAAGTCTCCTGTCCTAAGTCTGGATGCGAACGATTATGGACTGAAGCTGCGCTGCAAACATCGTTGCACCAAGTTATGTATGCTTCGTCGTCGATCTGTCTGGTATTGACTTCGGTAATATTGTATGAGTTGCAGAGTTTTTCTTTGTAATCTTATGAGAGCTTTTCAGACCGTAAGCTCCGAACATATTTACGATGACTATTGTTTGTCAGCTCTGTGCAGCCATACAAAACAGGGAAATCTGCCCAACTTATAGTACGTCCTATAGTATCGTTCCCATACTGTAATCCAGCCCGCAAGATTCTAGAACAAACACGAATGGTTTCGAATGGGCATGGCATCGCTTCTATTGGATGTCACTTTGTTTTACGCTTGTTTGCTACTGGGACTGTTTTAGCCGGCGGAGGTAAAACGACAGCGACAACTTCTGACATTAAGAAGTTTCTTGCCTACCTGAACGTCAGATGTTTCGCTCGTAAGAATCTCCGTTTTTCATGGGCATGACGGCCAATAAGACGCACGTATACCGAGGTATACTCGAGTACGATCATTAACTCGGTAGATTTCACAGAAAATATGCCCCTATCTGGCAGCAGACTACTCAGCACACCGTTACAATCGATTCGGACGGGGATGCAGCATCTCCGCAAGCGCAGTAGCAGCCAGTGCCCTACCCGCGATATCCGACAATGATCGCGACTTGCGACACGCGCTGAAACCACTGTCATGGTAAACCTGACATTTTTGGTTGCTGAGATAAACTCGCAGCATCGTCTTGTGATCAAGCTCCACAAAACATCTGCAGATCCGAGGTGTTTCACTCTACGATTAAAGTCACCGATGCCGCCTTGAACACCTGCCCGCTGAGTTTGCCCTGGTTACGGATGCTGAACTCAGGACGAGGAAAACTTCATTACTCTGGTCTGGCACCCAACCCAGGAATTTGACCTTAGCTTAGTACTGTACGTTTGGCAAGATGTGACAAGATGTTTTGTAGCTCTAAGGTATTTCGGTGTTCGATGACTGTCAATCTGAATGGTTTCACTCATCTTGGGAATCTAAGGCAATTATGTAGAATCTATACAGTACAAGGAATGAAGTTTAAGCAACGTTGAAATCATTATGGTTTCAATACTACTGGCTCTTAACATGCTACTTTATCGACTCCCTTCACAGCTATTCAGCGGGATGCAAAGGCTGCGAGATATGTCGCCCACGCCTGACCTATCTGCTAATACATATATCATGTTTAGTATTTCCATTTAATTTAACTAATCATCCTAGCACTATACCGATCTATCCTGATTAGCAGGATCCCTCACCGTCCTTGACCACGAAGGCCGGTATTCCAATAACCGCACCAGTATGCCCGCTTTTCTGCCTCTACGGGCGTCTACACAAATATAAAAGTGCAGGCCAGCTACCAACTTGCATATTGCTGATTCGAACCCAACCCCTCGGCATGGTGGTAATACTCAAGGATCGAGCGCCGTCACATTTTATCGCGGTCACCTGTGGGTAACTCTCGAAGTGGCATAGCTAATGTCAAGCATATTTGTTTTCAACAGCGTCTTGATACCGACGAAACATCGAGTTTATCGCTTCGGAAGGCTCTGCGCTGTGTGGTTTATCTTTACACCCATAGTATAGGAAGTAGCGTGCCCCGCGCATCATTGTCTCCTGACACGTACCGAAAAAGGAATTTCTGAGCGCTACTGGTTATCATTCGGTTGCCGTTCGGATCTGGCTTTTTTCGCTTTTTCTTTTCCTGCAGTTTCTTATGTCTTGATTATTCTTAGCGCATTCTTCAAATTTTCCTATCGTCGCATATACTGTGTAGAAAAAAAGCCACTATAGTCCATTTATATATAGGGAAATACATGCACTGTCCACTGCAGCGCGAGATTGATCAACGCCCGGGAATTTGGTTGTTTATTTCACTTGCGGAAATCCGGATCATAAGGGGCTCGAGGAAGGTAAAAATATTGTTTTCCCTTCCCCCCCTTTTGTTCTCGCTCGTCATTATCGGTGCGTTGCCTTTTTTGCCCCTTTGTGCTCGTCTTTTGTTGCACGCGGCTGTCGTCGTCCATGCAGACATCACAATCCCAGTCAAACACGTCTTAGTCCATGTTGACATCGTTTCACGTTGGTATATTCCGAAATAAGTCACATCTGTCAGCCTCTGAGCCATAAAATGTAAGCCGGACAAATTGATATCCCGATCTGAATACAACCCTGTTATTTATTCAACGTAAAAGCAACTTTGATAGGTCGTAATCGTACCACGCCCCCACTTTAAGAAAGCCTCGCAAGCTTACCAAAATGATTAATGCAATGGCTTTCCCGGCCACATAGATTCGGGCTTTTACTTCATCCAATAAGCGACGCAGTCTAATAATCTGATGCAACACCACCAAAAAAAAAAAAAAAACCAAAAAAAAAAACACTGCACAATATCATGCAATGCGTTGGCGCAGGGGAAAGTGGAGTATTCCGTGTGCGTACGGTAGTCACCCGCGGGTGACCGTCTGGTATAGCTCGGTTACCAACAAATGGGTCCTCGGATCACGATGCCCTGGAGAGCTCTATTGCTATTCACCTTTTGTGTGCAGTGGCAGGCTGTTTCGAAGCTTGTGCAGTTTACCCCTGTTCTTGATGCCCGTTTTTGATGTTGACCGGTCTGGAACGATGGAGCGGCATGTCAGACATGTTAAACGACTACCTCGTATCTCCTTGTCTTTATCCTTGCGAATAGAGCCCGGATTGCCTCTCAGTCGGTGCATCTCCAATCAGAACTTCATCAAGCTAAGCAGTTCCGTTGACTGCCTGGGTTGGAATGCATAGTTCGTCGGCCGAGTGAGAAATGCATACGGTCAGATCCGTATTCAACAAACTCTCAATAACGGGAATATCGCCAAAATTGGACTACAGCTGCAGGATTGAGGGATATCACACCGGTGATTCCAGATCCTTAAGTTTGACAAGGCCTTTCAGGAGTCACCCATTGGTGACTGTGACGAAGATCATGAAGTGTCGCGACCCTGCCTGAATGTCACAGGGGTTTGGGTTTTGAATCGCCACTATGCATGGAAATGGTTGGCATGCACTTGAGTTTTTGGAAGCCCAAATTTGCATCCATTCCTTACGGCAGATTTGCGTCGGGAGGTCCCTACCAATCAATATCCGGCATGAGCTCCCCCTTGTGGCGTTCTTTGCATTCCGCGGTGAAGAAAATTGATCCCTAGTAAAGTAGGTACCTGCTTCTTTTAAATAGAAACGATAACCGTACTTAACAGCTCACTTATCTACAGGTGGATGGCATGGCCTTGCTTGCTTCTCCTTCTATTCTTTCAAGATCCTTTCTAAAGACGACCAAGAGTCCCTATGGCTCAGCGGAGCGACGATCGAGACTTGAGACGGAGTGCTCGTCTGGCGGCGAAGCCCCGAAAGAGATATTCTGGTTGATCAAAATCAGCAGGTTGGGCGCAAGAGACCACTAACTGAGGAAGGCAAGATCAACATTCCACCTCATTCCTGACCTCAATAGTGGAGGCACTCCAACGTTCCAGACCAGTCAATGTCAAGAATGGGCAGCCAGGGCAGGGGTGAACTGCATGAGCCTCGAAGCAGCCTGCCATTGTAAGTACAGTTGGGGCTTTCCAGGGTATCACGACTAGGATTCTCTTGGTGGCGTAACCGAGCGATGACAAGTACAGGGTCACCCACGGGTGACTACCAACACGGTCGATCTTTAAGGAGTCCTTCACAATGATTGTTTCAAATTTTCATCTTAGCGCAAAGTCGTCTCCCTTTTTGTGGGAAGTCGGGGAGAACAGTACCATGGGGAGCAGCCCTTTGATGGCACAGAATTCGTACCTCACTTATTGATCTTGATCTCGTGCGATATTACATATAGGATGCGAGGGGTGCTCCTCGATCGGCCCTTCGGCCTTTTGTAGATCGAATGCAAACGAACACGGCCCTTCCTAAGAAATCGCCCTGCATAAAGGCGATCTCTTACACGCAAACGAGCTTGACTGTTCCTATTGGAATGCATGATGTTATATAGTGTCGTCCATGCATCGTGTCCAGTGGTATTGCATTAGATAGTCGGACTGCGTAGATCATTGGATAAAGCTGGAAAGGCCATTGAATCATGACCTATCAAGGTTTCTTCAACATCAAACGCATAACAGGGCTGCTACCACACCGCTCTGCGGACTCTTTGTCTGTTTTACATTCTATGGTTGTCTAGAATCACCTCGCCAAGGGATCGCTGGTACTGACCAACGACCAGCGACCCTTCTGTGCTTCGATGGTATACTTTCGTTCTGCTTTAAGGGAAGTAACGTATCAATATGATATCGGCCACCCGCAAAAGTGTAAACCCTTACCGGGTAGATTTCTCTTGCGGACCAAGAGCGAATAGGAGATAACGAGGAAATGTGAATCCATCTAATAAGCCAACAAAGAGGTCATGGCGACCCGAGGATCGAGACCGGTCAAGATCACAAATGCCAAGCCAGTCGCTCAAAGGCTTTCACACTGCCACTGACGAGCTACACTTGTCCTGGGACCAAGGGTCGGGTCCGGTGGTGCCACGACGCCTGCTTCCCATTTTCCCATCCCTAATTTCTTTGCATCGCGGATCGCTAAGTCACTCGTGAGTGACCCTTAATATGGTTTAGCACGGCTGTGCCACCTAAAAGTCATAGTAAAGAGCCCCACCCACACTACGTAGTAGATACGACCCTGGAGCATGCAATGGCGCTGGGACGCTCGAGGAAGCCAGCAGTGGTATCGTGGCATGGCAGGATGTCGATAACGATACTTCTGTCCGCTTGTTCCAGTTTGCTTATACTGGCGACTCCATCCGGCCTTCGGACATCATTTGAGGCACTTTCCTATCCTTTTTTCTTTTTTACATTGTCACAAAAGCACTCTTTATATGCGACAAAGGCGGGATCCCGGAAAGTCGCTTCGAGGCTCCTGCAATCAAACCCTGCCACTTATAACAAATATTGATTGGTGTGAAACGTGACATTGCCTTTGTCCCTATGCAAAGCTATAGCTAGGCTTCCAAAGACTGGTCTCTCTACTTTCCCGCCAGGAACAAAAACCTCCGGAATCTACCAACTACTTGCAAGATTTCGATAAACACATCAAGGGTCAGAATGTGAGGAAATTTCTGACTGTGTTTGAGAATATGGCCTTCCCTATGAAACTGAATTTACCAGAGCAGTGGGATTCATCGGTGTGCGGTCTCCTGGACCCGGTACCGGACAGCCCGATCCTGCAGGGCGACAAAACTTGGGATAAGTACTGGAAAGCTAAAATACGAAAGGATTGAGCCACCAGGAAGCGTGGAGTATGGCATGTAACGGAGCCACAGAGAGTCGAGGTTTCCCGATGCACGATGAATCACCATGGGATTGGTCAAGCTCTCAAGTGCATTCGGACTACTAGTAACTTTCAATACAGACTAATTTTGGTGTATCGGATCTGCACTTCTGTCCAGACGCATAGTGTTAGTAAAGTTTGCTCGAAATATGTCCGTAGCATTGTTTGTCATAATTTAAGTTATCATTGCCTAGAAAGCTTTACTCAACATCAAGCGTGGGGGTGAATGATCAGTTTGCATGAAGTGACAGCATAATGCAGGAGAAGCCTGTCCAATACGGACTACATACGAGTTTCCGGAATTTACTTTTGACCTTGAATCGCCGATCACGCGCAATATATACTAACTTATGAATAGCATGTACTAACTACAAACAGATCGGATGAAGTTTGCAGTAGGGCGGGCGCGGTATAGACGGTTGATAGGTCCCTACATGATTGCAGGCGACCACCGGTCGAATCGGCCAACAGCTTGGGACCATATGGTCAGTCGGTAAAAAATGGGATGATCCTTGAGGGAGAATCATGTTAGTCTGGGCAAAACTTTATCCAGTTTGAAGCTTTTATACTGCGATATGCTTCTTTTGATAGTTTGTATAGTTACACGGAAGGCCCCTCACACTTTTCCTGTGCCACCAAGGTTGATCAAGCCAGAGTTTCGCGCGTACATAACGGGCATCCCCCTCATCCAAATGCGCTAAACAATGCTATTAACTTACCCGAGTAAATCAAAGCATCGACTTTGATGATTCCTGAAACAGCAGATCACTCATCGACATGGAATCATTCATGATATCACAAGAAGGGCATCAACGTCGTTTCGCCCATCTCACTGGACGATCAGACAGTGTCGCGATTTCCACAGTCGACTCACCATCTGACGATGTGATCCGTCCGCATGGAGACTTGACTTGGAGCCTGACGAGCAGTGACCTTATCGAAAGATTCACAGTGAGTGTCCATGACCATCCCCCGAACCTTTGCAGTTGTGCTGATACAAAAAGACACGACCAAATAATGTCCAAGAGGAAACAGTACTCGCACTCAGTACACTACTCCAGTTAATTTCTCCGGGCGCACAATCTCCCCACACTCCAATTGTTCCCGACTGGGTTATTCGACGCGTCCCATCGTGTACCCCACACCAGCTGGATGCCCTGGATCGGATCATGCAATACGAAGGTGGAAGAAGGACAAACGATGTTCTAGACGGGCCGACCCCGATCTCACAATCTAGTTGTGAGCGAAATATTGCAGAAATGTATTCCCTGTTCGAGCTATCTGCTCCGGAGAAGATCAAGCCAATTGACATCACCAATCTCGACGAATGCCTGGCTGCGCTTTGTGCTGCGCTGCATCTTACCAAAGAATGGCTGGTACTATACAAGGCACCAGAATCGACCAGGGGTTCATCAGACGACACCATTGCATATGTGGTATCTTGTGGCGGACTCTGGGGTACCACGCGCGGCTGGGTACGCAGCAACATCGGAAAGCCTAAAAAGCTCTTGAATGATCTAGGCATCGATGTATACGCAGATGTCAGGTCTGTATGTTCGCAAGACGTGCGACCACCGTTGCGAGACGCAGCATTGGGCTATGTCGATGGAAGAATTCGTGCTATTCGAGATAATCACCCTGACGCGACACTGATGGTCTGGGCTTGGTCTGCGACTGGCTATCTGGCAGCCTGTATCAACCCACCTGCTGATATCTACATCTTCATATACCCTGTTCTCTCCATGGAGGATGGTCTTACCGACGAAGGCACACAGCGTAGAGCATTAGGGGGAGATGCCACTGATGAAGACAAGCATATAGCTTCGGCGCAGATATGCGTTGAAAAGATGCAACAGGCCAAACTTTACGTCTACCATTCCATCGAAGATGAAAAAGTTCCTATTTCGCCAGCAATAGACTTGGCTGAGGGCATATACAACGGCGGCGGAAGTGTTAGCATTGATTTCGCGATGGGCGGCCCACACGGAGGATGTGTCAATCACCAAAATATAGGAACGTTCATAGCTGCCGCGACGTCAGGCAAGCTGGAGCGACAAGAAATCGACTTCGCTATGGTACGGGGTGAAGTTGGAGCGAAGAGACCAGTGAGAATCCCCGACTACTAGCCATTGCGCTCGACTGACTAGAAATACCACTGAGTCCAAGTTTCATCAGTTCCTTATGACCGTTACTTTGCTGCGTTCCTGGTTTATGTAACTCTCGTTGTGATGGGGCACCTGATCAGGCCCTTGTCAGTCATAGGTAGGGTTCTACGTTATTGTCAGATGCGGGGGTGTAGAATGGTCTGATCAGGAGGAATTCAGTGATGTATTGATGCATGTTCTGTTCTGACTAGATTGCACGCTTTGTGTGCTTATTTAGGTGGTACCGGGTATTCCCCGGTGATCCCCGAACATCTACGCAGACGCCGCGGGAGAAGGACTCCGCAACTCTTAATACACTTAGTGCTTACCCCCTGCCATCAGAAATACCAAAGAAAGCTCACATTGTACATCCTGCTTCCACGAGATTATCACAACAGGCAGTTCCAGATCAACTCACCTTGTCTGTCGCCTCCAAGCGCCGGGAGTATCTGGTGATAACAAGAAGGTCGTTTCATCAACAAGACGTGGCTTGGTACCTTTTTCTTTCTTGTTTCTACCTACTGAATTTAGTCACCTCATTTCATGGCGGTCTGTTTCTGGATTTCCAAATAGTGGGTGCACGCATAGACCCAACGAAAAATAACAATGCCCTAAGCTCATGACCTCACAGGACTCGGTATCCAAGTCTCGGAACTCACTACAAACAACCATTTGGAGCAGCATCTCTTTTTTGCTGGCTTCGTTGGTTGGTCAGCCAATTTGGCAAACGAGCTACCAATGCTTCAGCCAGAAGCGGCTGTGGATAAGTACTGTCCTTTTGTTTACTCTTGGAAGCTACATTATCACGGTCTCGCAGCTGCCATTCCTACTGCTAGGCCGCATTTTACAGGGTACTGGCGCAGGTGGAGTCATGTGCATATCTTTCATGGTTATCACTTAAGCCTTTGCCGGGACAGACCGCAGTTTCTGGACGCCTTTACTGACACTTCAGATTATCTTGGGAAGCACCACGGGCCCTGTTGTGAGCGATATTCTTTCGCAGGGGGGACGGTGGCGTTGGGTGTTCCTTGTGACCATCCTCTTATGTATTTCGTCCTGTCTCCTCATGGCTGTCGTAGTTCCGGGAATCAGCCAGACCGGGACCAAGAGGGTGAAATGGAGTCTCGTTGACCCGGTGGGAATTGCGCTTCTAAGCAGTTCCGCCGTTCTTATTTGTATAGCTGTTACCTGGTGTAGGTCACCTTATACACGGATCGAGGCACAAAAGGGCTAATATTCGGTTTTAGGTGGCAGCACGTATGGCTGGGCATCCAACATCACCATAAGCCTACTCATCCTCGGGCTCCTTGGCGTGATCGGCCTACTGTATCACAATGTGAAAAAGAAAGAGCACTCGCTTTTTAGAAAATCGCTTTTCTCGACAGCATCAGGGAGAGCAGCATTCGGTGCTGTTATTTTACATGGTTCGTTGTTGAGCTCGGTTTTGTTTTTTTGGCCCGTCTTCTTTCAAATAACCCGGCAAGACTCTACCTTACTTGCGCATATGTCGCTGCTGCCTTATTGCTTGATAATGGCACCAGTAGCAGTCGGCTGTAGTTGGTTTCTGATCAGGCATGGAGCTTATAGGCTATATCATGCAATCGGCTGGCTGCTGATTGTTGCAGGCATATCTGGCCTGTTCAACTTGGACAACAGCACAGCGATGCCCGTCTGGATCATAATCGCATCGATCGTCGCTGCCGGGTTAGGCATTATATGGACGGCGGGCAGCATGGCTGCTCAGCTTTGGGTGGCAGAGATCGATCTTCCATACGCTGCAGCCACCCATCCATTTTTCCGAACCGCTGGGGAGACCCTAGGCATCGCTCTGGGCAGTACTGTCTTCCAGAGCTCGTTCAAGACAGCAGTTGCAGAAGACCCGGCGTATCAGGATTATGCTGATTTTTTGTCCCAGACCGCTTCGGGCGTTCTGATGGCGGTTGAACCGTCCTTAAGTACGCAATACCCAGATTTGAGCAAGGTGGTTGATATAGCTTACCACGGCAGTTTTCGAAATTTCTGGGTGTTCTTAACAGTATTAGCAGGTGTGGCCTTTCTAGTGAGCGTCGCCTGGATTAGAGGTCCCGACGGAAGATTCTTTTAGTTGGTTAACCACCACGAAACTCTACACGATTTATAGCAGGACTTTTGGATCTAAAATAAGATTTATTAGAGTTAATTATGTCTACCTTGTCGCTTCTGCACTCCTGACACTCGCCTTTGGTCCGTTAACTGACACAATAGATGGGGTGATTGCACGAAGAATCTCCAATTGTTGAATGGGCTTACCGACCCAATTGGATTTATTTGCACCTAGGTATGACGGCAAATAGATCTATACTCAACGTACCGTACGGACCATAGTAAGAAAGACAAGAAGATGATGTTCAGGCAAAGTAATTAAGGTCAAGTTATCAAGGATGACGGAACTTGTGACAGAGAAGATTGAAGAAAGAGGGACAAGAATTTCCATGCTGCCAACATGTGGTATTAATGCTTGGACAGCCGCCATGCTCGGTGCCATGCTGGAGATAATTGTCCCCACGAGAAATAGTCCCGTACTGAAATTTAGAACCGGAAGCCGGCCGACAAAGTCTGAAGTCCGGCCCATGAGGACCATGAAGACGGCCTCAGTCAAGAGAAAAGCTGTTGCGGCCCACAACGATTCAAGGGCCGTTCTATCAAGGTCAGTAGCGACTGCCTATGACCAAAAGTCAGACAGTCATACTGATTTCTCTAATGCTTACCGGTATTGCCACCGCTAGAGCCGTGGAGTTCATGGCAACTATAAAGGTGAGGACCATAAGGGCTGAGAAGGCCAGCTTCAGCCGACGGTCTGCGCAAAGGGCTTCTGCCTATTTTGATTATTGCTAGGAGCATCTAGCTCTGGATAGTCTAAATCGGGAGATGGTTAGTATGTAAGAATGAAGAGAATACTTTCATTGATATGGCAGGATTGACTCAGACTTATCGTTGCCATTTTGGAAAAAAGATCACAAGTGACTTGAAACGATTCTGCTCGACGGTTATCTTATCTGTCTATAGAGTGATGGAGGATTGGAAATCCTGCTTGGGACTGCGATGTTGTGCAATCGTCTTCGAAAAGGGCTTACAAGAAGAAAACTCTTCTTGCTATCGCCCTCAGTATTGATCTTGAATCCAATGTCGCTAGAGGGTGGAGCAAACGGCCGCACACCGAAGATATGTGGGACCTAGCTACGGCTTTTCGGATGTGGACACGACAGTTTAGAGTTTGCATCTGTACTCGCAATCCGCAGGGGAGGGCTACCTAAATTATCCCGGAATCGTACTCTTATTACTTCTGTCGTACTAACGTAGGCAGTACCTACCGCAGATCACCTGCTCGGGTATATCAGAATGCTCTTCAGCACCTCTCTTTTGGAGCTCTTCAGGAACTTCTTCACAAGCTCCTCGTTCCCGTTTCCCCTCCACACACATTGGCTCAGGTGGGAACTTCTCATATATTTCCTCTCTTCTACCAGAGAGACAACGACGTGCCACTACCCATTGCTTCTTTAGAACAACAACATCAAGAATCAATAAATAGTACCAGCACACCCGAATAAGCTCTCGGTCATTCTTCCCGGAAAATGATACCGCTTGGACTATATCATTCGATGAACTGGGCTTTAATTGTTTTTTTTTCTCTACAAGAAAGCTCTCAGGGATAATATTGTAAAAATAATTCCACGTCTACATCAGAACATGATGTCAAGGGTTCTCGGGATCGGCGTAAGTTTCGGCGCAGTCGAGTTAAAGCTTCCGCATCAGGTTGTTCAGACTGTGATGTCAACTTGGATTCGTGTTACAGTAGTTCGTAAGGCCATCGGTAATCAAGATAAGGAGAGTCTAATCAATACTGTAGAACTTTTTATATACATAAAACTAGGAAAAGAGTCCTGATACATAGTAGAACCCCCCTCCTTCCCCCCAACTAACCACTTTCCTAAAATGTGGTTATATATAGAGATCTGTTACGTCTGTAATGATCGGACTATGTACTCCGCATACTGTCGATGTAGCTTTGATTCTCTTGATCAGCTCCCAAACTGATCTGAATCTGATCCAACAAGCGATCATGCCATATTGTTCCTAGCCCGGTGAAATGATACTGCCTGCCTGAGTGATTATAGTAACTCGCTGCCTGCTTCAAGTAGCAGTCGGCTTGCAATCTATCACCTTGTCGGGTCGCTAAATTGCTGTGTCCTGTTCCCCATCCACACTGGTGCGAGGCCTCTTCCGCAATATCCCACCACCTCACCGGGTAAGAGGTGTAAGCAGCATGGTGGATAATGGCGATTCCCGTGGTTATCCGAAAGACATTCATGTTTCCTACTCTTGCCAAATTTGAATGGCTCAATTGCGAATGGAGCTCATGGAATAGAGACAACGCAGACACGCGATGATCATTCCTCTCTGGATTCTGCATCCACGCCATAAGTTGTGCTTCAGCAAGTGCAATGCGAAGTCGGGTAGCATTTCGACCATGTAAATCTTCACTCATAAGGGCCAAATCGTTCAACTCGTCGTTCAGCATTGCCACAGCGTATTCTGCGCGACCAATCTCACACATAACACCGGCAAAATGTGAGGTTGCCTTACCCATTCTGCGGGGTTTTCCGGGGCTCTTGAGGAATGCCTCGAAGCACGACAGAGACTCTCTGAAGAGCCCTTTGTATCGTAATATTATCCCTCGCCGGATAACAGCCTCGTCTAGTTGTAATTGCTCAAGTGAAGAGATATTGTTGATCTCCAAAGCAGACAAAGTGTCAAGGATTGTCAACGCCCCGTCATAATCGTTTTTGTCCTGTAGTAGTTGCGCTTCGAATAGAGCAACTTGGCAGGCAAGAGAATTCGACCGTTTGTTGACCTGTAGACTTGTTCCAGGAAGGTCGAAGCCATCAGTGGTCTTGTGGCTCGGATTGATACGCCTCAAATTTGAGGTCCTGAGACTGAATATGGAAATCAAGTAGTCGTATGGGCCAAGAACCTGTCGAATCAGGCCCATGACCCGATGTTTCCAGTGCATGTCCCTGAAGAACGATGCAGAAATGTAAGCCTCTACAATCGTCGAGATTTGAGAACAGCTCATCATCTCGCAAAAAGACGTGTCTTCGAGGTACGACATGACGTGTTCGAAAGTTGGCAGTAATAAGTTCGAAATCTGACTATGACTAGTCACAGTGTCAGTCGAGAACATATAGACGGACCTGGCAGCTTACTTGAAGGGTGCCAGTGACATGTGTTTGGGAAAAGCATGCATGACAAGCATAAAAGCAGTCATTCTCGTTGCTCTTTCATCAACAATACTATCGGGAGTGTAAAGCGTGCCGTATTCAATAGTGAAGTATTCACTTGAGAATTGATCTTTTCGACGTGTGATGAGGCCACGTTGTTCCAGCGTCATCAAAGCTGTTCTGCATCTTGCCTGGTCCTGAAGTACCATTGGAAGGTCTTGAATTTGTCTGAACGGCTCCCCCTGAGTACTCCACGTCATGGGGAAATAGAGGTCCAGTAGTCTGGTGGGCAATCCCTTGTCTCCAAACAATGCAAGAATTCGCCAAAGAATGCCGAGATCATCGTCCACTTGTATCTCTGGGGCTTGAGATATCGTTGGAACAGCATTTTCAAATGTCTCCAGGTCTCGAGAGCTTTGCGAGAAGACAGCAGGACTGTGACCAGAAGATGGGTCCAAGTCATCATGGCTAGAGGACAGAATCTCAAAATCATCATGGTGAGAGGTCTCTGAGCTTTGAGAGCTTTGCTTATCTGTCCCATGACCGCCATTGTAAAACATCTCTGAGGAATGGTGACTCGGAATCGGCCGCAATTTGGCGATGAGCTGTTGCATCTTGGGAGGCGCCATCCTTCCTGTTCAGTCTACTCAGATGGCGTAGCGTATTGGGCCCGTACAGAACTACAACAGCAGCAGCACTCCATTTGTACCGATTCCGATATCACTGTCACTCACGTGCTCACATGGGCCATTCGCGAGACGCACTTTGACGCTAAAAAGTCTGCTCCACCCTGGGCTACGCAGGCCTCGAGGTTCTATAAGCAGGATCGCGTCCGGCAGGAGCGAGGCGAGTCCCAGAAGGATTATTCCGCCACTTGGGCAGAGCTCTTCCTCGAAGACGAGACACACTCGCTGGAACGACGCTATCGTCCGGAATTCTCGGGGTCAAATGTAGCAGACTTGTGCGTGAGTCTTGGCGATGCTACGGCTAGACAGATCACCGATCATCTGGGGAAGTTTGGGCCATTGAACACCGACATGGCTTCGTTACACGAACAACAAGAGCGTGAACCGTCGCCAGAAGCAGAAGAGGAGCGCCAAGTGGAACGCCCCCCAGGTGCGGAGCCTTTGGCACACCGGATACATCCAAATGTGCGTCAATTTGTGCGTCATGGCGTTGCAAACATGGTCCGGGGCTATGGTGATTACAGGCACTGGTCGCCTGACTTCTACCCGACGAAAGTCCCCTGATGAGGCGACACGTAACTTAACAGGAGAGGCAGTATCAAAAAGCTTTAGGTGTTTGCAGAACGATTCAAGGAATACCAATTATCTAGAAAAAGAAAAAGGGAAGAAAAAAGAGGACCGTCCACGGTCACAGTTCTGAATAGTGTTCTAATGTTTGGTGACTGAGTCGTGTTTTGCGTGTTTGATGAGAAGGTAGACTCTGAGGCTGTTGATCTGGACTCTATCGAAATCATGATTTAGCGCTACTTTCTTGCCCTTCGACGGCACAGAAATGGAGATATAACTCTTGCTTCGTACTGAGAATGAATTGCATTTCCAATATTTGCAACAATTCTAGAATGTCGCAAAACCCATGCTCTCGGGTGTTATACATATTAACCTCAAAACTGACTCTAGATGTTTTTTGCAATGTTAAGCTACGAGATCCACTCCAATCCTGCCTTGCCTGACTGTACATCTAATATGGCTTGCATTCCTTCCTGGACTTCCTGCACCAGCCACCTTCTTTGCCTTTTTAGATCCGGCTCTACACAATTTACATCAGGAAGACTTTGGTGGTCGAAACTATTAGATTAACACAGAGCTGATCTTTGTAGCAGCATTCATTCGGAATAAGAGGGAAGGGTACACGGATACATCGGATACAAAACGATAGACAATTCAAAGTATCATAACAGCTGCTTCTCAGACCCACGGAAGACCGCGACAAACCATCCTTTCCTTCTGTAGTCTAATCATTCGACTTGCACATCCTATTCTTGTGGTATCTTGTCGATTATTCGTGTGTAATCTGTGCCCACTCATGTTGTTGCATTGTTCGAAATCGAAGTACAGCATCGAAATACAAATTTTGAGCATTTGCAATTGATTAGGCGAGACCCACAAGGTCCTACCGCTAGGGCTACTATTACTCCCGGGTTAGTCTTACAGCTTCGCACTTTGATACAGCGATATGGTAGCATATTATTATTTCGAATTTCTTCTCGCGATCCATCTATTGACTTCGGTACATGAGCTATACCTTATTATAGAACTTGATTTTGTGCCGCTAATCCACGAAGATGGACAATTTCATCTTCCAGCACCTTGACTCTTTCTTCTAGCGCAGAGAACGCAATCCTCACTTTTTCTAGTTCCTTTTCCATAACTTGCAGCATTTGGGGCTTAGCCCTCGGCCCTTCGGTTGAACTGACCAAGTGTGATTGACTTTGCGTGCACGCAGACGGGGCTTCGTAATTTTGCAAGTCGTTCCCGTTGGGCTCTGGAGTCGCGAGAGCAGACGGCGAAGGCTTTGAAAGTCGCTGAGGGCAGTATTGTTGTATCCTATTACTACTGGAACTAAAGGAGGAGTTAGACGTCTCATCCAACGAATTTCGGAGTGGGAGGATAGCCTTGCAATTAACGCAGGGCCTTCCGTCGTGGCACGACATGATGCCAAAATAAATGCTACAGTAACTTTACAGTATGCTGTCGCAAGCGCTATCGGCTCGGCTGAGTCGGGTATAGCCCAACTGGTACCACAAAACCTGACGGTCGGCACGACTTATATTTGTGTTGGCTATGCATCCCACGTCGATTGCGATCCACTTCCGTTCAGAACAACAAAGCAGGCTCGAGACATTACATACCTGGACCCTCTTATGTTGCTAGCACACTTAGCGGCTTATTTTCCACGCTTAGATATCTTTCTTATCCTTGCCATCTCATTCTCAGGCTTATCGGTTTTATTCGCGCTACTCCATGTCGCAGAAGTTGCAGGACGATCGCGCATCTGGCTCTGGGCCATAGCGTCAGCCGTTTTCGTATCGCTGATATTTTTGCTTTTATCCTGCGGATATACTCTCTTGATGGTATGGATAGGACAAGTACTATCCGACCTGGTTGGCTTGTCAGTTGAAAATGGACCGGTATACCGCCTTTCCATTGCAACTCTGTGTGTATCCATGATCCCATTCGCTTTAGGCCTGCAAGCTGCGATTCGAGCTGAAGTAGAGTTCTACCGGAGTGGCCGGTTGACAGCAAGCAGCTCTTAACATCAGTGATGCCACTTCAAAGGAGACTTTAGGCAACTACCTAGGCTGGTGGCAACTACTCGAGCCCGTCTCATAAGTTGCACTAGTATCAAGTCAGCTACAGAACACGAAGGGGAGAAAGAAATGCGCCAGGCGAACACGAGACAAGGGCAGTTTGCACTTACAAATATTATAATATTCTTATTATATGCTTCCGATGATCCGGTTATAGATACGCTACGTAGCGAGTTTAAATTCCCTTTGCTAATACGATGTTTACCCGCAATCTTGTTGCGGCTGACAGTCGTATACGTACTACACACAACTATAGACTATTCGAAGAATCAACTAAGCTTCGCGACTGTGTGACATAGTGACTTTTGGTGTAAAACGGCGTTGGTATGGATATAAGATTTCTATCACAGCTGGTTCTCAGATCCACGAAACCCGCGACAAACCGTCTCGTTGAAGAACGAATACCATCTTGTCAAACGTAGGTGCTCTCAGGATCAAATACTGTGCTGTTCATTTCGAGAATACAGCACTTTCAAGGGATGACAGTGCGGCCAGGAAGCTGCGTGCGGATGGGACGATCTTTCGAAAGAATCCTTCATTGTACTCATCCGATCTCCAGGTGACAGATGTTTACCAGATGGTCAGCCATTTCGCCCAATGCTGCCTGAGAATAGTGCTCTATATTTAGCTACAGTCCTTCCCGAATCGTAAGCTCCGAACTGTATGACATTTACGATGACTATTGTCTGTAAGCGCCGTTCACTCCCTTAGATCCCAGGGAAATCTGCCCACCTTATAATACTGTACGTCCTAGATAAGCATTGTTCCATTTGTATAGCGCGCAATGCTCTCCAGTTTACGATAAGATAGTTAGCCCAGGAGGAGCACCCAAGATGTCGGACAGTAGTGGCACACTGATGGACATTACATATGAAGACAATAAACTACTGCAAGTATCGATATCTCTTACATCGGAATTTTAGCTTATTCTTTCAGGGGATCGCAAACTCGAGCCATCATCAGCATCGGCATGCAGCACATACCTTTTGTTGTTGATTTGTTGCTGATCCGGTCAGTCAGCCCGACACTTGAACAGTCCTGGTACGATTCAGCCTGTTGTGATTCAGCCTTGGATCCCAAAGTCTTTGGACTTTTCCTTGTGTGGCTTCAAGATAGAGCATCACTAGATATCCACTTGAGCGAAGATCCCAAGACTTGGTTCGAGCTCTACATGTTCGCAGCGCACCATGAGATCGTGGAGTTGCAGAACGACACCATGGATAAATTACAGGACCTCTACCTGGAACGAGACTCGTTCATCAGATCGAAAGAACTTATTGAAATCCCTTTCCAGCAGAACCAGGAAAGTCATGGAGCCCTGAGGCGTTGGTGTGTCGCTATGGTCATGGGCGAACTCGCAGAAAAAGATGAGGTGGAAAATTTGCTCCTGTCATATTTTGAGATCCCTGGCTTCATGAGCACCTTTCTTGAGAATTTACTTGAAGCAACTCATAATGATCGCGATATCTTCGAGGATCCCAGAGAGCGATCATCATCATCGGCGGGGACGGACGGGAGTTTTATCCCTTTTAATACTGGGTTCTTGCCTCGGCATTTTCATCGCTGAGATAGGAGAAATAACAAATTCCGATAGTGTTTCCTTTCTTTTTACAGTCCCCATCAATCCATTTGTCTAATGTTCGAATGCTTGCAAGTTGGTGTGTATATGCAATGATTGTTTTTTTCTGGAGTTCGCACTGGATTTGGGGGAACTCCTTCCTCCCCGATGGCCCAGTCGAGGAGAAGGTCTACCCTATACCGGATGCCTCGTCGGTCCAAGCAGCAGCAGGCGGCGGTCACCTCGATATTGTGGAGCGGCTGCTGCAAGAGCAGGCCGACGTTAACGCCGCCGCCGCATATTATGGAAAAACGGCGCTCCAAGCAGCAGCAGGCGGCGGCTACCTCGATATCGTGGAGCGGCTGCTGCAAGCGCATGCCGACGTCAATGCCGCAGAATATGGTGGTGAGACGGCGCTCCAAGCAGCAGCAGGCGGCGGCCACCTCGATATTGTGGAGCGGCTGAAGGCAGCAGGTGCTTTGTCATAAGGTTGATTCTCAGGTTGTATTTTGATAACACGAAATGCGAGAACTGCACACGATTAATCAGACTGGCCGGAAGGCCTGACTGCCCATGTTTGTCTCATGGTCAATCGATTTCCTGGTTTTCTGCTTATCCTAAAACACGACTTGGCACAGCCCAAATCATAGAGAATAAACTAGTATATTCGTTTTATCGAATCCACCAACTACTATCCACAATCTAGTCTCTATTTATGTCCTATAGCTGAGGCGATCTGTTTAACAGTGAATACCATTTCAAACACTATATGATTCCTCTTCTATTTCTTATATCTTTGCACAGGAGGGTGCAGGGGTAGAGTCCCATATATAGTAAATGAATATTGTCGTAGAATCGTTAAGAAGCTGTTGGTTTTGTTGATTTGATTTCTAAGGACTAGCCTTATAAGGTTCCCTCGCTATTAGGGCGCCAAACGCCACCTATAGGCAGCATGTGGACGGATTTTTAAGCGCTAACTATAGGCTCTTGGTCGATCTGGTCGACCCTTGAATTATAGTAATCTTCACTGACTTCGCTTGGTTCTGATTGAAGTCACTTATGATACAAGAGTTCTAGCAAATCATTTGGCCGGCAATAATCTCATCGTAGATCTCCAATCTTAAAGATTTCCAAGATTTAAGGTGATAAAGATTGACCCTTGAAAAAAGACAAACATATCTTCGCGCTCATAAAGGCACGTTGACACTTGGAAATAGCCCCTGAAACTAGCGCTATTGCCAGCTCATGGTATATGCACACAGGATCACAGACAGCAGTATACTGTTGAACTTGGGCGGGCAAGGTTTGTAGCGGATGATTAAGACGCCCTGTTATCTAGGAGAAAAAATTATCAAAGACACCGTTTGTCAAGGATTTCTCTGCGTTCTAAGCATGCGCGCACGCTTACATGCGTTGGTGCTCAAGAAGGCCAACGCCTGGGAATTAGCCCCAGCTGGACTAAGCTGCAAGTCAGATCCTGGAAGCTTGCCACGCTTTGGTGGACAAGCTAACCATTGAGACGCCGCCCTGCTACCTAGGAGAACAAGACGCGTTTCTTCCCACTTTGGGACTGTTGACATGATGTCCGACCCTTGATCAAAGAGCTTGTGCGTTCTGGGTGCGAGAGAACACTGCTGTGTCGCACGATGTCAGCACTTAGTGTTTCGTTGTGGCGCCGAGTTGTATATCGGGCTTGTGCTGTGTGCTCTGGCACTTTCCCCAAATGCATGATGGATCATTTCGTTGTTGGTGCGCGACCGCCATGTTACCGAATTTGATTGGAGCATAGTGAAGCTCCAGCGAGCGTTTCGAGATTGGCTTCGATCAAATGCAATGGTAATAACAGTATTAAATACAGATCATCATGAACTTCGTATCGTACTACGATGCTACTTCGATCATCTTAAGCAGCCAATCCACGAAATAGTAATCAGAATCCATGGTCGATGTGATATTAAGGAGTCAGACAGGTAGAACAGAACGATTGAGGTGTATACAGTATGCCAGACAAATAGCAATAAAATGAACAAGATGGGGAAAGCCAGGCTTTATAGTATGCGTGCAAGCCAGTGTGCTCTCGACCCGGATTTGCCGACTATATTCCCCCAGCGTAATACGCAATGGTCTGCGACACCGCCACGTTTCTGACAGCGAAGGAGATGATGAGTCATTCCAATAAGAGTGTATTTGTCATTCCGGGCTCCAGATCACGCAAGGGATTGTACACCTTGTTGCGCGCGTACTACTCCCCGATTGGGAGGGTGATCTACTCCTCGCCGACTGGACGACACGAGAGAATATAAGCTGGGATCATATCTGCGGCTGGTCCACATGTTTCGTCATGTTTGGGTTTCTGATCATGAAAGTGCGTGCAATACAACAAAGGTCATCACCCCAAGATTCCGGTAGATGTGCTTACTATTGTGGGATTCGGGCGCGATCTGTTCACTATGGCCTTCGTATTGTTGTACTCTAGTACTGTACTGTACTGCGGTACATCCTATTTACACTGCGTACCATTGACAACCATGGCAGCTTTACTTTACGACATAAGCAGGCTATAAAACATGCAATTGAAGCAATGTAGTAATTCAAATTTGCACAACTTTTGAGCAGCGGCTTTAATTTTGGCGATCGTTAAGTATATCTCAGCGTATGCCATGCTCCAAGAGGGACGGTGATAAGCATTAGATCGAGGACGAAGGAATGGTGGTTTTGGAACTAACTGGATACCAAGACATTGTCGGCTGCCTTTAGAAAAGCTCACAACAAACTTGGCCAACTTCAGACCTTGTTGCTGTGCCTTAAGCCATCGATCGGGATCGAATTGCAGAGGATTGGGGAACAACGACGAATTTGTATGCACAAAGTATGAGATCATGCTGACTGGCGTCTATCATACGTTTAGCTTATTCTCGCCTCGCATCTTGGATTTGGCTCTTACTCCCGGTGGAATCCTTAGACTCCCATACTCTTTTGTCAATTTCTATTTTTCAAGTATGTACATACTGTACAACAATCGATCAGTTTATTTCGAGCCTTTTACCTATCCTCAGTTGACCCATTTCGAATTCTATTCGTTGAATCATTTCCGGCACCAAGCGTCTATGATGAAGAGCCATTGCTGCCATCGCGAATTCGTTTCACTTCATGACCTCGCGCTGTCTTGATTAGGACAAGTTTATGGTCCCCAATGTTGTAGTCGCCGAAACTTCTGTGTACGGAAATAGTCTCACACATGTCAAGAAAATGTTTATATGTAGTACATAGCGAGATACAAATGTACTTGCAATGTATAAAGATTTGTGCTGAGAAGAAGTAAGATGACTGCGTAAGGCAATTACGAACCCATTTTTCCACAACACAATGAAGTATCTGCTGACACGGCTGAGCTAAACTGGTAACTTTCACATATTTATCTCATGAGGGTCGTTACGAAAAGCCAAAAGGACGCTTGGAGTACCGGTACGTACTTCCTAGGACGGAGTTCTACCTGAGATAACAGGGCTATCCACGTTGTAGAAGATGCATTTGGAAGCTCGGATAATGAGTACCAACTATGTACCGAAAATGACGGGACATGGAGCTGGAAAAGAAGAAGACGCAGGAGATGGCCCTTACAGCAAAGAGACATGCTAGCGTACCCACACTCACAATCGGAAGTTGACGCATTGATGGCAACGACTTGCTTACCCTTCGGTTGCCCCTTGCGGTGGCCGGGAAACCCCTTATTCCTTCTGCATACATTTCCCTCACTCTCTCAATCACTACTACTCAATAAAGGATGAAAAGAGTGGCATTTGCTTCCTGGACCTACGGTATGACCGGACTTTGTCTTACCATCACATTATAGCACATGATAGATCCATGGCTGCTTCCAGCTTACATAATATCGCGGCCATGGACCAGGTCATGATAAGCGTGAACTTCATTAGTCTGCCCGCTCCGGCGGAAAAGCACGACAAATCTGCGGCACCATACAAGTTTACCCGCCGTTGCGACGGCGCAGTGAATGCGGTAGTCGACAGGCATACACCCACTTGACTAGGACAAGTTCATGGTCCCTAACTACTAACTGACTATCATATCGCGCCTCAATACAACCCTGACGTCGAGGGATCGTATACTTGTAAATAGCCTCGAATCCATCACATCGGTTCGTATCCTTCTTTGGTTTCTGTGGCAACGACCGTATCATTCCACCATTGCCTCATGGTTAACCGCTGCCACCTGGAGATGGGATGCATATGTACAATGGAGAAATCTTTCGAAAGATCGTCCCATCCGCACGCAGCTTTCTGGCCGCACTGCATCACGAGTGCGCTTAATAGGAAATAGTATCAGTCCAGTATCGAAGCGGATATCTGATATCCAGAAAGAGGGGAAACAAAGAAAGATTAAAGACAACGGGAACCGAAACCAAATTCGAAGATTACGTTGGCAGTGTTCTTAAGGGAAAGCAGCACACATACTATATACAGCCACACTGCTGGGGTGAGGGTGACCTTGTCATTTTCCCGGTAATATCTTGACTACGGAGTGTGGAGATACTTAAAACAGCTTGTTAACAGATCCATCTCATGTCAAACAAGTCCTTATGTAGGCTTCATCAGTACGTGATATTCAACAAATTCCTCGCCGTTGACTTCCACGATGTTTCCTTTGTCGACATAAAACCCGGAGAGTGGTCCATTCTGTTTGCGATAATAAATCCTGTTAGCGAAATGGAATACTTGATTCTGAGCCAGAGCGCCACCCACTACCGGAGTGGGATGCAAACCGCTCGCCTGTCGTCGCTGCCATTTTAACATTTCTTGCCTGTGTAGTTCAATTTGTCTTCGTTGACGAATCCAAGCATCTGTGGTACCAGGTACCACTTGGAGATGCTCATGATTTTGGTGTATCTCGGTCGATTTGGGTTCGTTAGTCCCCGGCCGATCAGGCTCACTGCAACGTTTGTGTGGGATATCTGGCAGAACGGTTTGAACAGGACACGTTTTCGTTTCTGAAGCTGCGTTGTAAATTGATAGACCTGAACCGTGTCTCACGGATAGTCGGCCAGTAGAGGTGATCTGGCCGTAAAGGGCGAGTTTGCTCTGATTATTCTCATCATGAGAACAGGATCCCATCCCGAGTACCGCGGGAAGATTGCTAGCCTGGTGTGCTCTGTCTCGATTCTCTTCGTTCGTAGTGGAGACCACGAATGGTGTTTTCTCTGGCCCAACTCGGCCTGGGGAAAAGGACAGCTGTTCGGTCTGAGGATACCCAGGAGGAAGCTGCTGGAGCTTTTGATCAATTGTTTGGCGTTTCGAACTGGCTGAGCGCCTGTGTTTTGATCGATTCCTTGTAACCACATTTTCACCGGTAACCACTCCGGTAGGATTATGTACGGAACAGTTCTGAACATATCCTTGCAAAGCGCTGCGACCAAAGCCCTTTAGATGTGCCTGAAGTGCTATTCGCTCAAAGACGGCCCAGTTGTAAGAGGGGGCGCTTACCTTCTCTCCAGTACGGGTCAGCGCCTGAATCCGAAAATCAACGTAGCCGCGTTTATCGACGGATCCTGTGATAGCATGTTTCCGCGTGTCGTCTGGAATCGGAGAGTCCAACCAATATCCTAACAAGACCTCTCCTTTGAGCCACGTCGTGCCACGGATTTGCACCACTGTTTGAGGGGTTGAATCGACCGATTCGGCTTTTGCGAGTTCGCCGTTTTCAAACTTGTCCTGAGACTGTTTATGTGTGGGGTAACGTGATGACGACATCTTGGCATTGGTTTTTTGCTGGCTTGATGTTTCTTGTGCCGAAGAAAGTTCGTCACTATCAGTTATCGTCGACGGTTTTCTTGTCCTGGCTGATATCTCGTCGTCGGATGTATCTAGATCGATGATCGCTGGTTGATGCTGATTCTTTCCTCCACCCACATGGAATCCGGGGTGTGGCCAAGTCTGTTCGCGATGGGAGGTTCTGTCGGGTTCATACAATACTTGAGACTGAGCCTGAGGGGCACCCTGGACTGGAAGAGGAGCCTGAACACTCGCTCGACATATCTGACATTTCGATACTCCTTTCTGATCTCCTGCTATATGCTGTTGTTGACGAATCCAAGCATCTGTGGTGCCAGATAGCACTTGGCCAAGATCGCGATCCTGATGCATCTCAGCGGGCTCCAGATGGCTGATATTTGATGGAGGAGGTTCATGGCGCCGTTCGAGCGATGGTTTGTTCACTTGTGTATCTGGTAGAACGATTTGAGAACCTCTCTTGCGGCCGGACAACCCTATCGAGTTCCTAGAAGATGCCTTCAATGGTGAGGGCGTGTGGACATTCACCAGACGTGCACTGTGTTTCCCGTTTTCTAGACGTCCTTCACCGGCTCTTATGGCGCTTATGCAACTCATATGAGTGCGTTCGTAATCTCCTAAGATCGAAATAGGCTTGCCAGAGCATTCGGCTCGGGAACATTGATCGTTCGTTGTTTGTGGGTCCATCTTGGAGGATAACCGGCCGGAGGTGATATGCCCATATATGCCGCTCTGCTTCTTATTATAAGCAGAAAAGGCCGTCACATGAACGGGTGTTGAAAGTTTGCTACGCTGATGTGCTCTCTCCTGTGCTTTCTCATTCACGGTGGGACCAACCATTCGTGTCACCTCTGCATCAGCTTGCTCTTCGGAGAAGGACATTGGAGCGGCCTGGAAATGCACAGTAGGCAGCTTGTAGGAGATAGGCGTCTGATCAATCTTTCGGCGTTTGGATTCTCTGGGGATGCAGGGTTGTAGTTGGTCGCCAGTCATAGTCCCTTGGTCAGTAGCCATTCCGGAACGAGCATGCATCAGACAAATCTGGACATATTCTCGTAACTCTTCCCGTTCAAAGCCCGCGAGATGAGCCTGTAGTACTACTCGCTCCAAGTAGGCCCAGTCGGAGGATGGAGAACTGATCTTCTTTCCGGAGCAAGTCAGCGCCTGAATGCGAAAATAAAGATAGCCGTGTTCATCTAGAAGTCCTGTGACGGCATGTTTCGTCGCGTCATCTGGAATTGGAGAGTCGGCCCAGCGTCCTAACAAGACTTCCCCTGCGAGCCACGTTGTTTCATAGGATTGCGCCACTTCTTGAATAGCCAGGCTACCAATTCCGTTTATCAAAAGCTCGCTTCGTTGGGAATCGTTTTGGTTGGTGTTTTGGTCCGAACGAGATCTTTTGCGTTTAGTATCACGCGATGCTGATGTCTTGACAGTTGTTCCTGTGTTGCCTTGTGCCTTGAATACTTCATGACTACCAGCCATGGGACAATGATTGCATGTGTAGGCTGGCACCTCATCGTCGGACGGGTCCAGAATGATGGTCTCATCGTCTGAGGTGTCTAGATCGATGATCATTGGTTCGAGTTGTTGTAATGCATCTTGGGCGATGGATTCCAAACTCTGGCATTGATCTTTGACCTGTTGACCGTGATTCACCGCTCGGAAGTCACTTGGCCCCACCTGCTGGGATGCCTCCTGGCTTTTCATGTGAGACCGAGTAGGAATACTCGAGGGAATAGAAACCCTACCCGAGGGAATAGATTCGAGTTTGGTCGCTTCCTGGTTGGAAGCAATCGGGAAAACGCATTCCAGCCCCGATCCCAGACAACCTGAACAATTGCCATTGATAGAATTCTCTAAACCGCTACATCGCTTCTGAAGGACGTGATGAGTACAATTTTCAATCGAACATCACGCGGCTAATGCTCACCTTGCGTGCGCGGCAGGACCCACAGGCAATTGATACTCGCTGCTGCGTCGTACTCCCCGCTCTTTGTCTGAGCGCAGCTTGCCCTTGCACCGCTGGGATTACCGGGAAATTGCAATAAAGGTGATCAGTATTGTGGATGGTTGGCTGTGGAAAGTCCACCCGAGGTATTGAGATATGTTTTGTAAGCTGATCCGGACGATCAGGGTCACTAGTTGTAGCGGATGTGGTGTTTTGTGCCGAAAATGCTTGCCGGCAAGCGCCAGAGAATATCCCTTGGCGGAATTCCACTGGATGCGACGTTTGTTGAGCAACAAGCAGGAAACGTTCTTTGCAACCAACCCAGACCTCTGTGATGAGCTGATATCTTCGCCCAGAAATTGGTTGTTGATCCACGATGCGAAGGCTATCATATGAGATCATGTTCCGGACCAATCCATCTGAGTTCATGAGCTCTGGGGTGACTGGACGTTTATCGTTTTGTAAAGGGTGGATCTCGACGTTGTCCCCTTGGTCGTTGACAGCTGAGAGGCTTACATACAGCTCTTCAGTGAAGTTCTTGATAGGAACGGCTTCACCACCATCGACTGGCCTGTAAATAACGGTCCCCCATCTCAGTGGCTCAATAGAAACTGCGCATTGGTACAAGGACCGTCTGAGCTCGCATTGCCAAGCACCGCCTGCCCAAGTCGATTCTTTTCCAAAATGACCATGGACATTTACCTGAAGTGCCTCTCCCGTATCATTATAAAGAAGGCTTTTAGGCAATTGTCGAGTGTCCAAGGGAGTTGGGACAAGAGGAGTTGAGATGTGGCCTAGCTGTTCTTTTTCCAAAGCAGACATCTTCGAATCTTGTTTATCAATGATACTGGGTAATAAGAAAGACAAGAGGATCAGGCAAAGCAATTGTCAAGTTATTAAGGATGAAGGAACTTGTGGCAGAGAAGATAGAAGAAAGAGAGAAAAGAATTTCCATGCTGCCAACATAGGGTATTAATGCTTGGCCATACATATTGGAAATTTTCGTTGCAATCACACCATAGGTTGTATAGACTGTTCGGCCAGTAAAGACAGACGCGTCGTAACTGCAGCATCCACCAGCGTGGCGATTCGACCCTCGCTCACCAAGACATTAGGCAGGGACCGAAATTTGAAGGAGCGGGAAGTAAAATACCCATGGGCGACCAAGTCAAGGCCGAGGCATGCGATCAGGCCGTTGTAAGTCACTTTCGGCCCTTCCAATTATGGTTTATCTGCCAAGCATCTTGTTTTGACTTTGTTTTTCATGGTTAAACAATTATTATGCTGTATCCGCGGTTAATCATTGCAAATTTCCCTCTTGACGTGTAAGGCATGAGCACTGAAGGTTGGTATCGTTGTTTGCATGACTTAAAATATGGGCCAATCGAATCAAGGACAGTACTATAAAAGCCCCCCCATGCCTTGTGTCAGGGGTTCTTGGCGCGATCGCCGATGGAGGACGGGCCGGCCTATCTATGCCCAACCGTGTTTATGTTATGGAGATAGATGGACGAACGATTGGTGGCCTTGATTCCAGACCAAAACAATTGAGCGCGAGCTTGATCAGTTGCTTGGGGCTATTTTTGAGTGCGACGTTGTTTAGGCAACCATGCAAGGCAAATCATGGTCTCGCTAAGTCAAGGCAACATGGCGTAGCATCTTTCTTATCCACTCGAAATGAGAATGTGGTCATTTCTCTTACCAGCGTCGCTCGGAATGCGAGCTAGAGCCATACTTTGGGATTTCGCAAAATTCCAATCAACATTGGTCAAAACATCTGTCCTAACTATCGCAGTCTATCGAGACTCAAGTTGGAGACAATACCGTCAGACTTGCAGTGAATATATACTGTGCATATGTTTGTTCGCATCACAGCCTCTGTCAGCTCCAGCTAATCATTGTCAACAGAAGAAGACCATCACATCCGATGGAGGATGTATGCAGTATCTTTAAAGTGGATGTTGTCCTCGGCCGATGTTGCTCGTCGCCGATAGGCCAGGGGATGAAGATTTTGTCGATAGTATCAAATGGCAAGAGGGTAGGCGGACTTGCGATCGGGCCTATTTGAATAGGACAGGGATGTGCGAGATGTATTCCTTTGCAACGAACACTTGACAAAAGATGGAAAGACTTGGTTATATGCCCGCTTCGGTCGTTGTACGCCCGGACTCCCCCGCCCCTCTGGTTGAGAATGTTGGAGCTCCTTCGCTAAGATTATTTCGTGAGAATAAGAGATGGACTCGTGATATCACCAGTACAGTTGAATCCCGGTCTAAAGCACTCATCCTGCATGGCTCTTTTGCAGCTTTATTCGCAATTGCATATATTCGCTATAATTCCATGATTTCCCCCTCAAAACATGCAGGATTTTGAATCGGCGCTTATGAACGAAGAAACTTCCCCCTCACCTGCGGATCAAAATTTCCAACCATGTATACAGGAAGAATTCGGACTTGTGATTGGCCTTTTTCAGGGATCGTACGGGAAGCGCAAAATAAAGCGACCTGGCCACGGGGCACTTGACATCATACAAAAGCCATCGTCCGGTGAAACAACCAAGCCATGCTCGTGTCTGGCGAGCATAGGACACCAGCCGCGAGTCAGAGGACTGCCAAATAGACTACCACAACCAACCGTTCTCCTCCTCTTGCTGCGCGCATCTTCACCTTTGCTCTGTACGCGGGGGCATGGACGACAAATAGAACGACGCGACCGATTTGCCTATCTTCCTCCGCGACCCCTGAAGCCAGCCACCCCAAGATCATGCAGCTCCCTCGAGAAAAGAAGAGGAAAGTAGGGGCATGCGCATCGATCGACGTCCTTGAGCCCTCCCGATACGAAACATCTGTCTGACTGGGTAAGTCAGGAACTGATAGGCTTGATCGCCCGACTAAGGCGGCTTACCTCAGGCGAACTAGCTGTCGAGAGTCTTCATCCTTGTTGCTCGCTTTGACCTCTAGACGCTTGGCAGTCTCCCTATATGCCTGGTCGAAACCTGGGCGACTATATGCTGGAACCCAACGCAATAATCCGGCTGATGCTCTTTTATTCAGGACGCAAACTGCAGCGCCTCTGACGTTTTGCCTACGCCTCCTAGCCCTAGCACTGCCAGCTTCTAACAGAGTCCTGGACGCTTCTTCCAGAGAGGTCAACAATATCTTCTTGCCGTGGATCTTCATCGCGCAATCTTTTTCGAAAGTTGTTAAGCGTGTCGCTGAGCGGACGTTTTGTTAGGATTGTGACCTGTTCCTTCCTCCGCTTAAAGGAAAACCCGTCCTGGTGGCTTCCAACCTCGATTGCATGTAGTTCTTCTATTGCAGATAACCAATCAGGGTTCTCCAGTACACGGCCGGGAAGCTGGCGTATCCCATTTTGGCAATCCTGGGCAAGCCGCTTTGCCACGCCCTTCGTCGCCTTGCCAAAGTGTTGAGGGGATTTCCTGTTACCACTTGCAGATATTTCTTTTTGCTTCTTTTGATGCCAAGTGTCTGGACGATCCCACGTCCAATGGATTCAAGGATCAAATTGGCCGTATAATGGGCCTTGAGTAGATGATTGCGCCTCAAAGCTGCGATCCTGATCTCTCCTTGCTTGCTTTAATATGCACTCATCCAGTTTGGCCGTTCATATCAGACCGGCCTGTGCAGTATTGTCTCCTTCATCGTTCTCCTCCGGTGTTAGTATCGGCTCGTCTGTGGATGTTTCTGATGCTAAGGCTGTGATCTAGAACTTCAGGAATAACGCGGTGTGATTCAAAATCTTACTGATTAGCACTTTTGGACCTCACGGTCAACAAGCGCCGCCAAGTTGTAGTAGATACCAGTTATGCCCAAAGCTTGCCTTATTACATAACGCGGGAGGTCTTTTGCAAAAGCACTCAAGCCGCTTTATTTGACCGGTCCCAATCCCTTACTAAAATGACTTACACAGTTATGGGACGGGTTGGATTAAGATCTTTCAAATCTTGGTTCGTCACTGCTGGGCGCTCACGATGTGCACGATAGCGAATTTCCGGAAATATGGAGCAGTTGCACGCGGGTCTCGCCCATTATGCGCGAAGCCGTCGAGTCCGCGTTCAAGTTCCACGCCCTACCAGATGTTGTTGTCATTCTGTCTTTAGTTGGGTGTATTGGCTACAATAACGAGGAGTTTGTCCATTTGAAGTTTCAGGGGCTCTCGGACGATGGCCAGCGCTGCCACTACGGCAAAAGAGGTCTTACGAGACGACCTGGTGACGGCAGATTAAGCAAGAGCCCGCCGGTACTCTTGGAGTGGACAGAAACACTCTACATTTCTGTCTGCCGCGGACCAAGCGAATGCTGTGAAAGATCCGAAAATGCCACTTTAAACACGCGTCGGATATGGCTTCCGCCGAACGGCCATCAATCTCTATCGATAGATGCCAACTTCTCAACATTCGAGGTATCCTTTCATTGGCGATCGGTTTTAAGAATATTTGAAAAATGTCAAGCGAGGTCGTAATCAGCACATTGGCTATAGCACAAAAAGGTGGACGCTGCGAGTTTTTCTACGATGGATCTCGAAAGCTATACCTCTGGCTATTTTTACTACAACGTTCAGGACCATGAATATGTCCTAGTCAAGACACCGCGACGTCAAGGTTTCAACCCTGATCCTGAATATACTTTACCTACGAAACAAAGCGGACAAAAGCATGAAGAGAAAGGAAGTCGCGATCGCAGTAATGACTCTTCATAAGTAAGATTCAAAAAAAAGAAAAAAAGAAAACAGCAAGCATGCCGTTACTTAGTGCAAAACCACGCTATTTCATTTGATGATTATAGTAAAGAGCAAAATACAGATGTACTTGCAATGTATAAAGCTTTGTGCTAAGAAGAAGTGAGACGACTGCGTAAGGCAATTACGAGCCCATTTCCCCACAAAACAATGAAGTATCTGCTGGCACGGCTGAGCTGAACTGGTAACTTTCACATATTGGTCTCATGAGGGTCGTTACGAAAAGCCAAGAGGACGCTTGGAGAGAACATGCATCTGCTTGATGTAATCTCAAAAAGCCACGAATAAGATCAATGAAGCATCCTGGTCAACCTGATTGATCCAACCCTACAGTCAGTCCAGTCGCACCGGTAACGTCGAAAACACTTAATAAAGGCTGACGATGGTAGCAACAATGCAGGTGCCCAATACAACCCAGTTCAGTAATGACATCCTTTTGTTGCCGTCCGATTGGCCCAATAAAGCAGCTAGATCCGAGATAACGGTGTTCGTATCGACGTCGCTTGTGGCCGTGAAGTTCGTCGGGTTTGCTTGCGTAGCGAATGCCGTGGGAGAGCCTGAAGCTGTAGTATTCAGTATCGTAGTTGAAAACGATATAGTTGGGAGTGGACCAGAAATAGGGGTAATAGATTGTGTCAAGGGGGCTATGCCCCATACATTAGCCATTTCAGTAGTTGATCACTGTGCAGAATGAATTTCTGGCTCGACAATTGTCCTAGCCGAAATATAAGGCCAGATTCCACTGGCTTTATGTGAATCAATACGGTAAAATGCGTGTTTCTACATGCGTGAAATGTGAGTGTGCTTTTTGATAAGATCTTAAGTATACCACACTCGTACTGTACAGTATGCACTGCCATAATCTACTAATAGTAGGCATGGTAGAAGTTCTTTTGTTTGCTGTGCTAATAATAAAACAGGTGATACTGTACGTATGGTCATGCACACATGCATACCCACATCCATATACTGTACAGTAGATATATATAGCTACACAATCAGTTCAGCTAATGAACTATTAATAGTTCTGTACGTACTGAGGATACTGTAGTATATTTGACGATATACAGTACAATAAAGAACGTACTATACATTTGTAAACTGCAGTATAAACCGAAGCATGTGCCCACCAGACCAATAATACTACCAACATAATTTTCTCTCGCCCCCAAGCAGACTTTAATTGCGAAATGCTCAACTTATTTCACAAGGCCATTTCCTCATGTCACATGGTCATCGCTCATCTCAATTTAGCACAATATGCACCGTCTGTCATGACTACTGATCCTCAACGCTACCTGACATTAGAACCGAATACCGTGATAGACGAGTCACACTCTTATAAGAAGTGGTTGTCCATCATAATCATCATAATCGCTCTATTGCAGATCGGTAGCATCTTGATGCATATGGTCAAAGAATTGTTTCACCTCTTGATTGTATCTATTTTATTCTACACAGCATTTGTGCGTTGATCATTCGTCGGTTCTGAAAGAAATCTTGCGTGGAGCGCTATCCGCCCCTTTCCAGTACTGATCAAAATTCCAGAAACACTTAGAGTAACGTCAATCCCTGCATAGCGAGCCACCCTGTGTGGCGAGCCAAATGGCAGGTACTTCACTTTCAACACAACTCCCACAACGCTACAATGGATATAATTTCTCAAATCTGCGAAAATCTGATTTCTCGGCTATCCCGAGTCCTTGGACTCTGTTCTAAATAAAAATTACAACGGCGCCGTGGCGTAATCGCTCAGGTTAAGACCATTATCTTTTCGTTGCAACACACGGCCTACCCAACACGATCTCACCACCAAGCTCTCGACGCTCACAATACTCAGTGGGTTATATACGCGTAGGATGTAGTCATCAATTATAGCTGAAGCTGACAAAGGGATGCAAACTAGGTGTTGGTCATTCTTGTCAGCATCCCGACCACGAGGGCGTACAGTATCAGTTGAAGAGATTGTTCCAGCTGAAAGCGAGTTGTGCGTGCCCCGCCACGCTACGACTGACCGTAGCTGTCATACTGGAGCAAATATCCCAGATGGACCAAGGGATACAACAAAGGCACCGTAAATCGAATGCCACACTGTACCATGATAGATTCAATGAATTCCGTTTTAAATCAGCAGCAGCAACCATGGAATGCTTTCGTGCAGCAATCGTGGTCTTTCTCCAAGAATTCATGAACATCACACGAACCTGGTAAGATCAATGCAGTCTATTTGCCCACCTCCTGTTTCAACCACCTAACCCCTAGAAAGAGGTCCACCAGCTGACCAGAGCTATGAGATAATGATATAGTGGTGTTGTAACCCTGCTTCTGTGCTATGGATTCATCATTGACTATGTAGGGAGTAGATGATGCCCTCATCCTATGAGCTACCTTGTGCGAGACGGTACCCTGCAGCGGTGCCTTTCTACTGATCTGGAGGTTTGGTGATGTCGACGATGTTGGCGCCGTTTATCAAACTTCTCGTCAACACTAGGCAGGTTAGAAAGCATGGGCAGCACAGAGTGCGATATACTGACTATTGTGTAACCGTATACGCCACTATACACGCTGCGGTAAATATCAAAGGTCCCATGTTATCTACAGAGGATAGCTTTATGTCTGGTTGGAGAACAATCTGCTTTGAGACCCAGATTTCGGCTAAGAATGAATAGAAAGGATAAGTGGAATCCACGTGTTTTGAGGAATGTAGGCTGTTCGAAGAACATATAGAAAATTCAACACATATATGACACAAAGAGTGCCCCCTCACCCACTCGCCGTCCATCCAGGTAAATACTAAGTATTTTACTCGAATCGACCTTGGATTTATTTTTAATACAAAGTCTTGGTCGATTTGTGTGTTTTATTTTCACCCGGAGGGAAAGCTGTCACAAAGGCGAGAAAAGTTTGCTTTTATTTTCGGATCGCAATGTAGTATACAGGGCGGTGTTAATTCAGCAGCGAGTTATCAAATGAGTATTTTTAGAACCGCCACATCGCGAGCCGAAAATAGGACAAACATGCAATTTTGCCTTGGTTGAAGTCCTCCTCTCGCAAGTGTGGAAACATGGTAATTGATTTAGGGCAACTCTCGTCATACCGATAGGTATAAAATTGGAATCTGCGGTTACGAACCTTCGTATGTTGCCAAAAATAGAATATTTTCGAATGTCTTCACCATCTGCTTAGAAGGTCTCCACATTTGCTTAAAGACTCGAAAACTGGGTGCGTGGACATTCAGTAACAAGGGCCAGTGCATATGATTGAAATGGCGCGCAGGCCAACGACGCCCCTGCATAGTTAGCAGAGATATTCAACGAGGCCTCGGGACAAGCTCTACCAGGATCAATCAGGCTAACAAGCCGCCCAGAGTTTGCACAGCCACATAACCCTTACACATAAAATCGAAGGCTAAAAGCTCACACGTGACTCACGACTTGTTGTTATTTCAAGGACATCACCACATGCCGCGATCGCATCCAATCCTTGGCTTCCACACTGCGACATCTGTCTTCGCATCAGAAATTTCACCTGGAAAAGGGGATTTGATGACTCTTGGCCGACCCATGGTCTTGTTCCGAAAGTCCGCGGTACTGCCGGCCTTATGTTTGCTGCGGTGTCTTCGAATTGTGCGCGTAGAACATTCAGCAAGCAAAGCTCTTTCGTCGTCGCTAAGGTAAGGACTAAGAAGCATGGCCTTAATCCGCTTTCATTGGGAGTCTGCGAGCTTGAGAGGCATTTTGAGACTACTCTCGAGCGAAGCATGATCTCTTAGATGCAGATCTGGCGTAACGAGAACGGTCGACAACGCTCGAATTCATGAGTTAACCCCGCCATTCTATTCGTTTCCTTACCTTTTACTTTGGTTGCACATAGCACACGGCAAAAGGTGGCCAAAAGAAGCAAACACGCGCTCAGCGGACCGCTGCATCTAGTGTGTGCGATTGGCGGCTCGAGGTGAGCACCTTCATAAACTTAATGGCATTCTGGGTAAAGCGCTCGGTAATCGGATATAGCCAAGTAACAGAAAATATAAAGGTGAAAGCAAAGGGGTGTTTGCTTTGGTGCGGCAGGTGGTGGAAATTTTAAGGATTGTTGGCTTTGAAGAAACTAGCTTTAAATGGGTTCGGGCTTGTTGGAGCGGAAGCAAGGGACAGTGTTTATATCGAGCATTGGGCAGACACATATTCAGCAGGGTCAGCAGGCCGAGGAAGTGGAATAGGGATAACGATCACATTTGTTTGCAGGATGACTGTAAGCAGAGTCAAGCATTTTTCTTGCATCTGGTGCCCAGAAATGATTATCTCCCTTGGAGCACTTTCGTAAATGTCCAATCGTGCATTTACGATTAGTACGTACATTAGCTTGATGCGCTAGACAGTGGGACTAAACTCCGGCCCAGATGTGCAAACATCAAATCCACAGGGGATGGGATGGGTCGGGTCGTTTCCCCCTTTGTCCTACCGGTGATCAGAGCATGTTGTAATGTCGTATGTGCATAGAAAATGCTCGCCGGCATGATTCTGCAGCCCTTTACGTCGACGCGTGTGAGTGGTCGTTTCATGCCGCACTGATCCAAGAAGCCGCTGCTCTGATTGGTGGTGGGAAAAGGGCTTTGCTACTGCGGGGTTCATTGACAGCAAGGCTGAGCTGATACGACGGATACGTAGACTCTCTGTCGCCTTCAACAAGATGCATTTTTGAGACGGGTCAACGTGCACACTATCCTTGTGCTAGTATAGTGCGGCGACCGAACGTAACACGCGAGATTTACGTCCCAGAGATTGAACACGATATTTGACTTGTACTGGCGCCGCGAACGGCGGCGGCCTGCCTTGTACGAACAATGCGGCTCCTCCAGCTCCGCAACGGCGAGCTACATCTGACCCGCGACCTGATCCGCGACATCCCGCCCTACGCCATATTGTCGCATACCTGGGGAGCCGATGGCGACGAGGTGACTTTCCAAGATGTGTCGCAGAAGAGCGGGCATAGTAAGCCTGGCTACCAGAAGATCCTGTTCTGCGGACAGCAGGCGGGGCGCGACGGACTGGACCACTTCTGGGTGGACACCTGCTGCATCGACAAGACGAGCTCGGCGGAGTTGACGAAAGCCATCAACTCCATGTTTCAATGGTATCGAGATGCAGCAGTATGCTACGCCTACTTGACGGACGTGTCGACCAGCACCGCGGAGCAGCCAGTCCTATGGCAGCGTCAGTTTGAGCAGAGTCGGTGGTTTACGCGTGGATGGACACTACAGGAGCTTCTTGCGCCTGTGTCTGTGAGATTTTTCTCCGCCCGAGGCGACGATCTAGGTGATCGCAAGTCTTTGCAAAACGAGATTCACAGCATTACCAAGATTCCTACGACTGCATTGCGTGGAACTGCTCTCGGCCAGTTTCCTACCCACGAGCGATTGGCATGGGCTCAAAGCCGCCAAACTACCGAAGAGGAAGATGGAGCATACTGTCTGCTCGGAATCTTTGATGTATACCTGCCTTTGATTTACGGAGAAGGCAAGGCAAATGCAATGGCTCGGCTGCTCAAAGAAGTCAACCAACAGACAGGCGCCTTGAGTGTCTCGAGCTTGCCCTGTCGCCCGCTGCAGCAAGGTAAACTACAAAGGTTTCCTTCTCATATATACTATTCTGCTCGGCACTTTATTCTGACTCCGCACGCAGTAATGAAACAAGAACCCCATTTGATAATACCATTTGGGCAGAATGAAGACTTTGTTGGAAGAGACGGGATTCTTACAGAGCTGATCGTAAAGATCCTGCCCAGCATAAAATCGAACGACTGCCAGAGAACAGTGTTGAAAGGTCTCGGAGGCGTCGGCAAAACACAGATCGCCTTGGAGGCGGCCTACCGCGTTCGAGAGCGGGATCCAAATTGCTCTGTTTTCTGGGTGCCTGCCATTACTATGTCAACATTCGAAAATGCCTATCGAGGCATAGGTGAGGCGCTCGGCACTCCTGGGATCGAAGATGACAAAGCCGATGTGAAGTCGATGGTCAAGACAGCGCTGGAGAAGTTTTCCAGCCACTGGCTCCTTATTATCGACAATGTCGATGACATCGGCTTGCTCGACGGCGAAGGCCTACGAAAGTATATACCGTACAACCGCAATGGATCGATTCTATTCACGACACGCAATAACGAGGTTGCTGTCGAGCTGGGTGCCTCACCGAAGAATATATACGCCATCGGCGAAATGAACAAGGCTGAGGCGCTGGAACTGTTGCAGAGCCGCCTCCAGGAACGGCAGTATCGCGATAGCCAGGCCACCAGTAAGCTTTTACTACACCTGGTATACCTGCCGCTCGCGATCAAGCAGGCGTCCGCGTATATGGCCAAAACAAGAACAACGACGGCGACCTACTTGAAATATTGTCTCGAGTCGGACGAAAAGCAAATGAAGCTTTTGAGTACCGGATTCGAAGACCTAGGACGGTACTCTCGAGAGACGAACCCGATTGCCACGACGTGGCTGATCTCGTTCCAGCACCTTGAACGAACGTACCCTTTGGCCGTAGAGTATCTCAAGTTCATTTGCTTCCTGGCGGAGAAGGATATTCCGACTACGCTACTGTCATTTGGAGACGACGAAGGAGCGAGAGACGAAGCGATCAGCAGAGCATCCGTCGACACTCTCCAGCATGAACAACCTGGCTCTTGCGCTCAGAAGTCAGGGGAAGTACGAAGAGGCGGAGGAGATGCATCGAGAGACACTGGAGCGGAAGAAGTCGGTGCTGGGTCCAGAGCATCCGGACACACTCACCAGCATGAACAACCTGGCTCATGTGCTCCACAGTCAGGGGAAGTACGAAGAGGCGGAGGAGATCTATCAAGCTACTATGAAGCTTAGAACAGAAGTGCTAGGACCGTCCCATCCGTCAACTTTAAGGACTTCCAGAAATCTCGAAGAACTTCTAGCAGCCAAAGCTCAGAATACGTTGGTACAAGACTCTGATGATTCAGAAGACGACGGAGGTATTGCCATATAGTTGGGTTATTCAGTTACATACATGTTCATATTCACTGTTCCCAGCTTTGAACAATTTACTAAATTTCGTGTATATATGATTTCAATTGCCCACGAAAAGACTGCTACGCTCGAATCCACCACACTAGATCCATTAACTCACTCTTGACGCAGCCATTGCTTGAATGCGTCGATGTGAAACTGACATTTTGAAGGTAACATAAGAGAAAAAGAAGAACATGCACTGCATCCTCGAGCTGTTTTCCGGCACGTATAACCATTCGAGGTCATCGAAGTTCTGCTGCTGTCTGATTTATGACCAGACTTTACAGCAGGACGTATGAAATACCTGCCAAGAATCTGGACAGTATCACACCCCTGCTTCGGTACATGGAGACACTGTACTCCCCTGTTGCTGACATCCCTCAGGTACAAACACAGAAGTGGTTCGGAACCTATGCTGACAAGAGAGGTACCAAGATATGCTTTTGTGATCCCTGTCAGCGTCCGTGCGCGAAAGACGAAGAGTGTGTAAAAAGAGGACAGACCTTAATCACACGACTGTAGTTCGGCAACGAATTATCAAATGAGTATTTTTAGAGCCGCCACATCGCGAGCCTAAAATAGGACAAACACGGAATTTTGCCTTGGTTGAAGTCTTCCTCTCGCAAGTGTGGAAACATGGTATCGTCCATCCCTGCGTAGCGAGCTACCCTGTGTGGCGAGCCAGAACGCAGGTACTTCGTTTTCAACACAACTTCCGTACAGTAACGCTTCGGTGAATATTTGGGCAAATTCGATTCTTTGGGTGTCCTATATCCTTGAGCTCCGTCCTAAACAAAAATGACGATAGTGCTGTCGCGTGATCGTCGAGGCAAAATCCACCATCTTTTCGTTGTAACACACGGCCTACTCAGTAACGTTAGATGATGATGATGATGATGATGATGATGATGATGTGTCTACCAGCATTGTCGCACTTCTATTCACGATAAAATTGCTGAGGCAAGTACATATGGGTACAGCTTACATAGTCATATCAGAAGTAAAGAGAAGCCTCAACCAGAGCCGATTTTCGCTGACTGAAGTACTCTGTACTCATGGACGACAGTATTAAGTGGGTCCGGCTGGGGTACATGTAGGTCGGCGCAGAATATGGATCGTCCGTGCTCAGAGACGAGAAGAGAGACAAAAGACACGAAGCCGATTTTGATGGTCTCTGTACGGCCATATATGATACTGCGCACTTGGCTGAGAGGTCTGGGCGGTCTGAGAAGCAGCATAGTCCTACAATCCACTATGGGACCATTGCTTCAGCAAATCAAGTCATGATTAACACGAATCTGCGCGACAAACTCTCGGCCGAGCAGGACGTCCTGTGTTTCGAGATGGAAGCTGGTGGACTTTATGAATCACTTCCCGCGTCTGGTCATCCGCGGTATTTGTGATTATTCAGATACCCACAAAAACAAGGTCTGGCAAGGTTATGCAGCTATGACAGCATCCGCCTACGCGAAGGATTTGTTACGCAAAGTGGCGCCGCAGAATGTCGACGGAGAGCGAAGACTGGCGGATGTCCTCTCTGACGGTACGTAATCTTCTGGGGTAGAAAACACTTCTTTATACTGATTGATAATTAGTTGATTTTAAGCTTGAGAATATCGATTCCTACGTACAAACCACGCACAAAGAGCTCAGTAGTATGTATTCGCATGGATAAGCATTCTGACGATATTATGCAACTATGGAGAGGGGGTTATGCGCAACGGCTTTGACAGCCCCTGGGGAGAGAAGGGTATGCGCAACTGCTTTGATGAAAAGAGAAAAGGGTACTGTACTACTGTAAAGTCTTCCTAAAGTTATTCCCTTGCTGCCAGTGACCATATCCCGATGCAGCCTGTCTCCACATCTAAAGCGCCTTTTCTATCAACGTGGAATATTGCTTACAGTACAGTATACCATCAGTTATACTATGGCCAGTTTTGTCCGACTTCTACTCAATAATGGGGCCTACGCTGATACCCAACCTCGATATTACGGCAATCATTTTTACGTTGCTTTGAAGAAAGGATACCACGAGATCGTATAAGTCCTAGTGGACTTCGGGACTGATATTGCTGCCTAGGGTGGAAAACACGGCAGCGAAGCCAATTTTGATGGTCCACACAACCCGAAAGCCCCTGGTCCGGGATGGACGGAGTGGAGTGAATTCAACGTAGGAAGAGCTTCACTTCTGATACCTTATGTCAACTTGCTGACATTTCATCACAGGGTTGGTCGGTCTGAGCTGTTGTGGCCTCTGTCAGAACGCTTGTCAGCATGATGACCGGTGTTGGGTCATATAAATCAGCAGAGGATAGTCAATTGAACTATACCGACCACGCTACTGCCGTACAAAATAACGCAGAACCCCACTTCAGCCTGACAAGAGCCTGATCAGGTGCCCCATCACAACATACGCACATATCTACGCTTACATCCTTCAGTGAGGCATTCGCATTATATTAAACAAATTGTGATTAAATTGGCTTTGAGGCTTGGCGCCGAGCGGGCAATGGTTACGCTCGAGTTAGGGCTACCTGGTCTTGGCAAACGCAATCTAACAGGAATTGATGACGCAGCGTAACGTGCAATAAATCTTACCGCAATGAAACGTAACGACCTGTGCAGGAAGCGCTAGTGTAGTCATCTCTAGATAAGTCCGTGGCCGCTCGATTCAAAGTCGGATTGGTGACAATTAATGACTTTAAAGATATGTGATGGGGTTGCGGGATCAATTTTTGACGTAAAAAGCGGGGTTACGGCGGGAGCAGCCGACGCTAGCTTATATAGGTATAGCTTTGGCTTTTTCTTTGCGGCCTCCCTTTTTGCATAAAAAGCGGGGTTTGGCACCAAAAAAAACGAATCGAGTTCCACCCACTTTAAGGCGCAGCACAGCCGTTGTAACTAATAATGTGGACATTTTAGATCGCGATCTATACATCACAACCCGAGGCTTTTTATCACCGTGGAACAGCTCGGAAGTGGTCAATCCTATGCGTCCTGACATAATATCAACCGCTAAGAAACACCAAGTGCTAGGACAGCCGTGACTAGGATCTAAAAAGATAGAAGGCTGAAACATTTACCTGGTTTGCCGACTTTTTAAATCGGCGTATTATTATGCCGTAGCGTGGGCCGCAAGCCCGACGAGGCTCCGAAATGTCTTGGGCGTCAAGGCATTCTTCGAGTAACCCACCTTGTATGCACTATATTTTGTAGGATATAAGCAATCGTTTTCGCTGGTCGTCGATAGCGTTGCTATGCTCCTTATAGATCGTTTCACAACAGTGGCGGTCAGCCCTTTGCCATGCGCTATCACGGCATCAAGATCCATAACCAGGTTTTTTACCAATTAATTTTATACAAACGTGTGCTTTTGTGAAAACCTCTAACTATATCGGACGTTGACAGGTACTGCGCCGGCAACATTGCCGGACGCCAGCAGCCGAGGAGCCGACGTACTCCACCGCCTTCCGGGCCATCATGATCTGCTACGCCCTTATGGTGTGCCTATGCATCCATCGTCTTAAGGTTCTACCTATCATTCATAACCGCAAAGAGGCGCCAGGAAGAGGGCATCGAGCGAAGTGTCGGTGGGTGACCACCCACCAAGAGCAGTCGACTGCATACGAATCACTGATGGGACAGTTCTTTGCGGAAGAAAAAGCAGTGAAAGGGTTGATACCTGGCGATGACTGCTTTATTTTTTTGTGCACTGACCGCCTTATGCGAGTCGCAGAATTACCTTGCAGGCTGTCGTTAAGACTTTTCTTGATTAATCGTTGTTCTTTATCCTATCTTCGTACCATTGACCGATATATTTCAGAACAGGCACGCAACTTTCTCTTTACACTGCAAGCTTGAACGAACTTTTGGTTATCTTTTGAGCGCTGCCATCATTATACACAAAATCGACAACACGATACTATCACTTTCAGTCACGATGTCTGAGTCAATAATCAGCATGATTCGGTCACCTACTGTAGGACCTTGTTTCACGGCGCCCACTACTCAAGGACGTTGTAGAACAGTCCACGATGCACTTTGTGTGGTCGAATTCTGTTTACAAGGTCGTGGAAAGCATGCACCACGACAAAACCATCCATATGAGCGGGAACATCTCATCAAGGACAGCAACATTTTCGTATCTGAGAAGTATTCTAGTGGTATCAACTCTTGGAATGACGGCCGAGAATGGATTGATGCCCCAGGGTCCGACAGACCCCACGTTTTCCGGCATACGGAGGGAGACAAACAAATTCCGACCCGTGAGCAAGATGGGTTGACCAGAAGGGTATTCAACATTGCCTACAACGGCATGATACACCATGTTGTGTCATATGATGCTGCAGATTCAAAACACCCTGACGGTACACTTAGAAAAGAGTCTTGGGAAAGTTGCATACCCCGTGCAGAGCTCTCAGTCGTGTCGACTACCAATTCAACCTCGACCACCGAACCATCTCTACCCGTCCTGGCCAAACTTTGAAGTTGCGAAAGAAGTTATGAAGGAGTCGAATGAATGGAGTGTACGGGGCCCCAAAGCTACGGTCTAAAAGATTTGGTCGAATAGTCAACGTGGGCAATAAGACAAAGGTGTCGGAACTTTTTTCTTGGAACTTTTGAAATTATTCTCCTTGATAGTCTAGTGCTGTATATTGGTTACCTGGTGGTGGACTGCTTACCCGCCGGTGCCAGTCCCTCCGATCAGGTCAAACACCTCGCACGGCTTGACTCGGGGCAGCCGGCTTTTCATGCGCTCGTCGTTGAGTCTGTGCATGATTCTCTCGAGGATGTAGATGGTGGAGAGACCACGGACGCCGCCGCCGTCGAGCGACAGCAGGCACAGGCCGGTGGTGTCGCGGGGGTCCGGGTCGCCGCCCGTGCGCGTCGCCGTTGCCTGTGCCATACTCTGTTCCATTTTCTGCTCCCTGGTCTCATCTGCTAGATGTAGAGATAGTAAACAAGCAAGGTCTTATTGACAGTCATTTCTCCACTCCTCTGAAAGAGCTGAAGTGTGTCGAGACACAGACGTGGTGCTTAGCCATCCTTCTCCTCCCTCCTCTCCCGGGCTAAGCGCATACCGTATTGAGCAGTCTGCCTTGACGGAGAAGCCGAAGCATTGCTACCACACCGATTCGTTCATGCGCCAGCAATTATTCAGCTTTAAGGGCCTGTACGTGCGTATTTTGACCAATGTTTTCTGGGATGACGCACATGTGGCGCGGTAAGACCAATCATAATTTGCATTTAGCCGCTCACCTTACTTGTAGCCTTTTATTGGTTACCACTCAATTCAGCGGCTTTTCGGGGCATTGTCTGCTTACGGTGATCTCGAAAGCTCGAGGGCTATCGTAATATGCCACTCCTTGCTTAGCTGAAATTTAGAAACATGCAAACACACATACCCTTGCAGGAAGAAGACGGAAGGGAAGTTGCAAGAGTAGCCCTCCAGGCCTCGAACAGATCCAAGGTAGACTTTTTCACATGTGACTTGATTAGTGCATGGATGCCTTCTACTCGTGAAGTAGCTATATTGCCAAAATGAAGGTGTTGATCAACCCAAGCCTTGACAAGCTTTTCTTTCCAGTCATTCAACCAAGTACTTTTGAGATACGCAACCTCGTTGAGCTATTGGGGAAGGTATTTGCGTTCAAAGTCGGATAGGCGTTGATCGAATAATTCTTGCGTTGGTGATTGAACAATTGCATGCCATGACTGATAGAATTCATTCCAAGCTTCTATCCCTCCGGTTTGGCGTATAATTGTAGGTTGACAATATCGGAGGACTGCTTTGTTTACATGCCATAAACACAAAAGAGAATGTGAAGATGGGAAACAAGCAGTAATAGCATTAATACATGCTATGCAACGGTCTGTGAGGATAGTCGATGGGAAACGGGCACCGCATATCTCGTATATAGACTTCAGTCGGTCGATGGCCCAGAAATAGTCTTCTTCGGTTTCGCCACTTTTAAATGCGAACCCGATACAAAAAGACTTTTGACAAGCATCGACCCCAATCATATCGAGCAATGGCATCCCATATTTGTTGGTTTTGTAGGTGCAGTCAAGTATCAAGACGTCTGGGTAGGCCTGGAGGTACGACAAAGAATCTGGATGGGCAAAGAGGACAGCTGTAACACGGCCATCTTCATCGAACTGAATTCGACTCCAGAATCCTTCTGTATCTAGTTGATTGGCAAGCGCTTGTACTGTACTTTGACCGTCACAGACTGCCCTTTTTGCTTTGGCAATTTTGTTGTAAATATCTTGTTGGACAGCTGTCGTGTTGTACGTCTGGCGCATATAGGTTCTGATTTCTTTCGGAGAGATACCGGCATTGGCAAGGTTGGCAATGGCTTTTTCTTCTTCCGCGGATAACTTTCGAAGGGCTGGATGGGCAATTGGGCTTGGGCTCGGCTCGTGGTTATGAGAAGCAAATCGTGTATCGGGACGATGTTTGAGCAACCAGGTTGTATGGTCAGGCGATTCCTTGGCTGTTACAGAGAAGAGACAGCCAGTTCCTCGTGAAGTTGTATTGCGCTGCCGCTCGATCGATGGATTTGGAGGTTTTGCACGACGATCACACGCGTACGTGATAGTAAGTTTGCCCGTTCTTTCTTTCGTCGACCGACCGACCGTGAACGCGTAGCCCCTCGGAGCTCCCCACGCGTTAATAGCATCGCATAACTCTTGCCTTGATGCGTACTCGGATTCGGGAGGCAGACAGTCATCGGGAAACGAGGCCATTACGGCATTGACTGCAGATGCGCTTAGTAGAATTATCCGTCGACAAATTCCCTACCAAATCCATGGTTCGAGCAGATTACTCCGCTATGGACCGTGCGCGATCACGCCGGCCCAACACTTAAAAGCCTCGTATAAACTAACCTCTAAAACCCGAATCGACGGACAAAATCGATTTTCTAATTTATAGTAGTCAATAATTCACAACGAATATTTTTAATGACAGTTGTTTTATATCAATTACATTTGCTTAGGTTTCTGTGTTTGAAGCGATATAACGCAATAAAAAGTGTAACCATCTTGTAACCATCCGCAGTCAGAACGCAACCGCAAAACAAAAATACCATGCTAATTTAACGCATACTAGTTTAACGCTTCCATTTTACTATTCCTCAGCAGCATCTTCAAAATCCTCGTCTTCCTCGTTATTATTATCGTCTCCCCTGCCCTCTTCTTCACCCTCTTCTTCACCCTCTGCTTCATCAACATCTTCACCATCTTCGTCTTCACCGGCTCGCATTGCGAGCAGGGCCGCCTGTCGAGTTGCAGCCTCGGCGTCCTTTCTTTGCTGGTTTCTAGTACGACGAGCAGGCTCAACAACTTCCGCCGGCTGCTTCTGACCAAACCGCCGCCTAACCGGCTGCTTCTCGGCCGACTGCTTCTTGGCCGACTGCTTCTTGGCAGCCTGTTGCTGTCGAACAGCTTGATTCAACTCAGCGACTCGATCTGCCTCGATTCTCTTTGCAGATCTATACTCAATCTTGTGACCGCGATCGATTGAGTAGGTGCTTGAAGCCAAGCCTTCGCCAGCAGTCAAGATATGTCGAACCAGCTGCATGTCCTTAGGCATCAAAGTAACACGCTTTGCGTGGACGGCAGCCAGGAAAGAAACTATTCAAATATCAATATCGATGGTTACAAGATTGGTACAATTAACTCACTCTCGAACATCTTGGTGATCTGGCTCTCAGCCACCTCTTGAAGTGCTAGGACTGCGGCAGATTGAAATCGCATATCAGGCCTGTAGTATCCTGCGATTTCACGGACGAGTCGCAGAAAAGGCGCCTTCTTTATCAGCAGGGCGGTGCTGGTCTGCAACTTTCTGATCTCACGAAGAGCCACGGCTAAGAAAGATCAGCAATTGTAACCACCGAGATGGTTACACCATCAACTAGAATATAATACTTACTGCCTGCCTTCCAGCGACGTCCACGTCCTTGCGGCTGGGCGACCGGGCCTTTTTTGCCTCGACTAGGCAATCTCTTTGCAGCAGCCTTGCCTCTGGTTTGGGCCTTGCCCTTGCCCTTGCCTTTCTGGCTATAGGTTTTCATTCGCGACATCTTGCCGATTGCGAATAGCGTCTTCGATGGTGATGTAACAATTGAAATGGTTACATTTTACGGTTGGAGATTTGTAATTTGAGATAGATATAAAAAATGCGATTGAATGGGTATCTCCCGAGACTTTTTGGTTGAGGATTGGTAAAAATGGAAAGTGCGAGGATTGTGGTATAATTGATTGTTTGGTGATGAAACTCGAGGAATTCGCAGGATTTATTGTTCTTGCCCTTAACAACAATCGAAATATTTTATTACAGCGATTTCGATTGATCAACTACAACAATCGCGAATTATCACTATTTAGCAGGAAAATCCGTACCTGCCTCTTTACATCTTCACTCTACCGGCGTGCAAACCAGCAATTCTTACACACTCAAATCTGCTGTATCTTCACCAAACTACTACCTTTTACTACCGAACCACTACCAATCAATCGCGTTTCTTTTCGCGATCAATATTTTCTCAAGTCCGACCGTAAATTAAGCATGTAACCATTTTAATTGGTACATCATGGCAGGCGGCAAAAAGCGGAAGGCGGAGGACGAGTTGTCCACGAACCCTCATTCAGTCAAGTCTAGACAGCGAGAGTTGGGTTTGGCACCTGAACACAAAGCCCGCGAGAAGGCTTTGAGGGCGATGAAGCAGAAAATCCGCCGAGATCAAGCAAAATGGGCCAAAAACAATCCTGGTGCTTCAGAAGCCGACATGACCGCAGAATTCGAAAGAATCAGGCAGGCTGAAGAGACCAGTCGGTAAGTATTGTAACCATTTGGATGGTTACATTTACTAACTAATATACAGACGATTGAAGAACACGCACCTGGATCAAGTTTACCAAACAAACTTTGAAGACGCTTTTATTGATTCGGACGAGGATGAAGGCGTCAAGGGTAGTCGTGATGATCGGCTAGAAGAGCTGCGGCTCGCTAGTTACGAGGACACCCAAGTCGTGAACAAGGCCCTCGCAGCCCTTTACCGGCGCATTCTTCTGATTTCTCCAAAGGGCTTGTCTGCAGCTGAGGAAGACCAGCTGAAGGGAGAGTTGGGAAAGTGGATTCCCTATCGCCAGGTACCAACATTCTGTGCCTTTATGAACGCGATCGCCAAAGATCCATTGAAACGGGCGCATATTAAATGCACACTGGGCGAGATTCCCGATATGAGTGCCTACCTAGCCGATGTAAGTATTACGATGGTTACAAAATGGTTACAAACTAATTGATATATACAGAAAATGCGCAAAGAGCGGTTCGATACTTGGAAGGAAGCTTGGCTTCAAATTATCTGCCAGCTTCACGACAAAGTATATTCGTATACATACCAACCTCAGCGCATCTTGGCAGAAATCAACGATAAATCGGAAGTATTTATCGATACACTGCCTCAGATGTCTCTGAACGAATACGAAGTCATCTTTGTCTACCTGCTATCTCGTTATCCTATCCACCAATTGGATGACTGGAAGCGTAAATACCCAGCGATCGCCCAATCAATGAGGGACAGATCTAAATCCCGACTGTAAGTTTTGTTCTAATTTCGCTTGTGTTCGTAGTATTAATTATTGGAATAGCAAGAAAGTCTTGCGTCGACGAATATTTCCAAGTCGTTCAACGACATCCTTTTCGAGATGAAACAAAGCATTCCGACCGACTCGCCGCTTGCATTAGCGAAGGTTGTATTCACCAAAGATCCGAGAGAGAGTCTATCGCATATCGCGCGATTTTATGCGATAACTCACAGAAACTGGGCTCTTAGTAACTCGAAAAGCACAGCCTTGAAAAGGTGTGGATCTCTGAGTATGGATCCACAACAGCACGACGTGCAACATTTTACTACAAAGCGTAGGCGACGGCTTCTTGGGGATATGAGTCTGAAGCCACGAGTCAAGGCTCCCAAATTATGCCTATGATGTCGGCACTATCTGAGATAGCAGTAGTAGCCGTGCTCAGTTTAATAGTGCAAAACGCAAAACTGGGTGAGCGGGTATAATCTGGGATGACGATGCCTTGACTGACACTGGCTGGCGCAGTAATACTCTTTATGCTGGATATGCTGGCTGCGCTACCTAAGCTGGCTGTGATATTGGCACTCCCGACGAGAGCTTCGGCGTCGTCCTGGTTTGGTGGCTCTGTGTCGGTGATACTGTGATCCATGCCTGGCTTCAGATCTGCGCTGAAAATTCTGCCCCGGTGGAAAGAATCGATAGATGGCGCTCCACTACGTTCAAAGTATCGCTCTCCGTTGAGTGTTATATCAACTGTACTGGCTGCGTCAATGGTCTCCTCGGTCTGATCTGTCTTGGGGATGGCTTCAGCCCTTTCGACGGTGGTGTTATTCTCCCTGGGAGGGGGTCCTTCGCCAGGATTCCGTTTCGAAAAACTTCCCTTCACTTTGACGCCCTGCTCCAAATCTATGCCAAAAAAAGTTCTTTCAGGCAGTCCGCCGCGGAAGGTCGCGCTCGAGGCTCATCAACTGGAGGACGAACAGCAGGAATGGCGACGTGTCAGTCTGAGCCATATGCTCTATCAACGCACTTATCCACTTGTCGACATCACTCGAGAATTCCAGGAGACCATGAGTGCATTCCAATGCCAGGATCCCGAATGACCAAATGTCCACCTTCTGGTCATACTTTCGGCCCCGCCAAGATCCCTGAATCTCGGGGGCTATATAAAGCAAAGAGCCGCACATGGTCGCCAGTTCGTCTTCTCCGGACGCCTCGCTGAAGTCTGCCAACTTCAAGTGGAGTGGGGACCGACTTTTCACCATGATATTGGTAGGTTTGATGTCTCGATGGGTGATTTGAAGTTCATGGATATACTTGAGCGGCCGGAGAACTTGCGAAAAGCAGAGTCGTACGTCATCGGGACTTAGTGCAACAATGGCACTCGACTCGTCCAAACTCCCGCCTTCCACATACTCCATGATCAGAAGTGGTGGCGTGCTCTCGATCCAGGCATGTAATTTTACAATGTACTCCTAAACTTTTGTTAGCATTATGATGCGACGATGGCACAGTTGAACTTGCATGGGAAAGCTTTTTCAACAAGTGGACTTCTTCTAATCTCCATCTTTTCAATTCAAGCTGTTTTGCGGCATACTGTACACCTGTCTTTCGGTGAATGGCGGAGTAGACTGTGCCGGAGTGACCGTGTCCAAGCCGGGGGCCAAGCTGATAGAGTGCCTCCGGAGATGTTTGGCTTGTTGATGCTCTAGAGCTGAGTTGTAGATGATCAAGCCCAGGGACACAGGCGTTCCACGCTGCTGGCAGGTGTCGCCGACTTTTGACATTTTCGCAACGGCCGTTAATCGTCACAACAGTGCCATATCTGCTAAGGTTCGCGAGACGCAACCCTAGGCGCCAATCGCATACGATGGTGAATTGGGTCCTGCTGATGGAGCTATTTGCGAGAAGGATGTCGCAAAGGGCCGGATCGCTTCCAGACACGATTCCAACGTTAGAATCGCGTGGTACTCGACAGTCTGTCTCCAACGCGCTCAATAATCACAGATTTACGCAAGATCTCCGCGCGTTCGATGAAAGATTGTGGCATTCTAAACTCGCGAGGAAGAGAAGGTTCCGTCACTTCAAGAACTTTGGTCGTCAAGGGCTCTTCTATATGGCAGTACGCGATGATTGCGTCGATGACCACATCACGTCGGCGATGGTTTCCCTCGGATACAAACGGAAGGTACGAAGGCGAACGCTCCGGCTAAATGCCCGGACCCGGCAGAAATGCGTTGAGTTCGCACGATGGGCACTCGAGCGTTGGTCAACGAGGAGGACTGGGTTCGGTCCCACGCTTTGGTCCGATGAGACTTGGGCAACAAACGGTACGATGTGGAAGCAATGGCTACGGTTTACGATTTTGAGGATCCGAGCGCTTCGCATTGATACGGGAAAAGCCACACACGGATGTTCTGGGGATCATTCGCCGGTCGCCAAAAGGGACCGTGTTTCTTATGGGAAAAGGCATACGGTGGTATCAACTCCGAGAAGTATTGCCATTATATCCTCCCGCTCCTTGAGCAATACAGCCGGCCACATATTGATCTGCATTTTCAACACGATAACGCACCGGCATACTGGGCCTACAATACACAAGATGTACCCGCTGGAAAACAGATCAAGACGATCCGATGGCCCCCGAACAGTCCCGATTTTAAGCCGACCCAGAACATATGGCACTGGATGAAGCACTGGATCGAGATGAACTACAATATCCAGAATCTGAATAGGGTACACCTTCGTGCAGCCGTGCTGCCAGCCTGGCGGCCCAATTGATGACCCCGCATATGCATAGCATCACATGATCTGATATGCAATACTTCGTCAAGGTCCGAGCACTGCGCTGGGCTAAACCCTTTTTGTTATGGCTATCCTGCATGGTACCAGTTGGTCACTTGAAGCATATAAATGAGTCCGGCACTTCTTTACAAATCCATCAGGAAGTTGGCAAGTCTTCCGTGCGTACAACGGATCCCTAGATTCAGCAGGAATAAACCCTGCAAATGCATCGAGAAACTTGCCACCCATTTTTTCGAGTGACATGATACCAACAACCCCTAAGCATCGGTATCACCACCAGTTACAGTCATGTTACACGTGTTCTGGACCCGAAGGTTTGGTCACGAACCGTGCCCAAATGCTGTGAGAGTTATGTTCGCTATGAAATGATGATTTTGTATTGGATCAGATACTGAGTCCATTGGCTCGACATGGTTGTCCTTATTTTCCAGCTGGACGAGCCGATTTAGGCCCGTTCACCTGCATATCCGAAGCATACGTCTCAGCTCGCTGGATGGCGGACGATGTCATGCCTGAAGCATGTTCCAAAAGTTGTGACGAAATAGTTTTCGGTTGGTCAAGCAACACTACCAATATTTATAAGGCTCAGTGCCCATTTTTAGTGTCACTTGTATGGGGTTTTTGGCAGAGCAAGGACCAATCACTTTCTATTGTGCCACATCCACAGTATAGTATGGGGGGCGCCAAGGAATCAAGTATCGTTCAGTTCTAACAAGGCAGACACTACTCGTAGTGTGAGCTTGGGAGGCTTCGAAAGTGGGGCTCGCTACGGTTGCGGTTAGTCGGATCCCTTATCTCCGCGATCCAGGATATATAGAGGAAAGTCCCAGCAGTTTGGCACGCGCTGATATGGCCGTTGTAACGAAAAGCCTACACCGCCTTTTAAGCGAAATTATAAAAATTGATTTTCGAAGCAAACATAGTATTATACGCCAACCACTAGCTAAGCCCTCCTTGTTATTGCTATCTTGTAAGTAAACGTTGGTCACTCATGATGACCACGACACTTGCGTCGAAGAGAAGATCGGGATTCGCCCCACATAGAGCAGAATACTTCAAGCCCATTTGGATATGATATCATATCAACATCTCCCGAGCATCGGTATCACCACCCGTTCTAGTCATATCACACGTACTACGTACTTTGGACGGAGGTTTGGCAAGGGGACTGTGTCCGATTGTCTTTGAATTAGCCCCAATATGGCTAAAATTGCAGACTCCTATTAGCCGTGGCTCTCCGTAAGATCACCAAGTTGCAGACCAGTACCGATTTGCTTATTAAGAAGGTGCCATTCCAGCAACTAATTCGTAAGCTTGCATCTCAGCGCCGCTTGAATGTGCGATTTCAGGCTTCCGCAATTATGGCACTCCAAGGAGTGGCTGAGGGCCGGATCGCAAACTCGTTCGGGAGTAAGTCAATTGTACCAATTTTGTTACTATCGTATATTGTCTATTGATATCTGAATAATCTCTTTCCCGGCAAGCGTCCACGCTGCTAGCATACTCGAGTCAACCAAGAAAGCGCTTCACGATTCTCACGAAGCTTTCACCCTTTTCGATGAACATAGTAATTTCTCGGACAAAATTATGATAGGAAAGGTCATTCTGTGAAACGTCTCGGCTTTCTTCAATGTTATGCAAGCCTCTTTGTTCAGAATCAGCGTTCTTATATGTGCTTTGATGCCCCTGTCCATGGTCTTGTGCGACGTCTCCTAGATTCATCAAAGACTCCAGAGACTCATACGGCTGGAAAAAATTGAGCGGCTCCATGTGATCAAGCGATTCAGGCAACTCAGTTGGCCGTGTAGCTGCCGAAGGCTGCACCCGATCTATGACCGCCGCTGATTCGATGTCTACCATATCATCGAAGTAAATCATATCCCCTATATCAAAGCGTGCGTCAGTTGTCTTTTTTTCTTTCTCTTTTTTTTGCCTCGTTTTTCCATTCTAGAAAGAGATGCGACTTCAACCACACGTTCTTCAAACATATGGACTTACTGAAAAACGTATTTTCTAATGCCGATGGCCTTGCACTCCTACCAGTAGGTGGCTCGGCAGTCAGTGCAGAGAGCTCATACGATGGACTCGACAGGCGACCTTGAGTTTTATTGGCGGCCATGTCTGTTTGCAGGCGGGGCATAGCTGCCTTTTTTGCCCTACGCTCTCGAAGCGCCCGTTGATTGTTACGATTTTGGATTCTGCGGCGTTCCTCCGCATTTGTGGCGTCCGTGTACGACTCCTCGGCCTTCCTCCTCCTACCCATAATCAATACAATATATCGAAGTATGGAGTTGACAAATATGCTGCACTTCAGTTGACAAATATCACTTCTTCTGGTGCCTGTTAAACGTTGAACTTGCTGCTTGTCGATTCTGAACAGCAGACAATCTTTAAGCTGATATACTGTACAGTACTATCAGTCATTTACAATGAATCGAGAAAACCCTTTCTTCAAGCATATCAAGGCACCCTCGCCCCCAGTCCAATCTGCGAAAGAGCTCAACAACCACGAGAAGACGGCGCTAGTCACTTACATCTGGACATCCAAGTCGATCTTGGAGATATGTCATGGCCTATCTCGAGATATCGAGAATCTATCGCAAGTAGTTGAGCAAATGAAAAACAGTCTGGATCAAGTCACGAACACTAGAGAACTCGATATACGCAATGCAATTACTCTTTTGGGACTCAGCAAAGAAGAAGGAGACAAGATTCACCGCGAACTGACAATGGTAACCGGGCACATTGAAAACGACGGAGATCATCTACTTCGACTACTAAACAGCGTAGGTGCCAGCCAGGATATTTGTTGCTCAGACGATTGACATCAAATACAGCACGTCAGTGAAAACGGGTCAGATTGAAGGCGAAAGACGAAAGCGTGGGGCACAGATTGAGTGCATCATGCGCTACTCATTTCGCTTCTCTCCGTGATGACCTATCTTGCATCAGCCGCTCCTCAGACCGCGGAGTCTGCAGCATCTCTCATCCAAATCGCAGCGGCTACACCTGTGCCTTTCGACGTTTCACAGATTCCCGTGATCACCGAGCCTGACGTGATCATTTCCTTCGAGCTCTCGCGCAACTTTTTCCAAAACTTTCGGACCGAGCTCCTTACCCAAGCCTTCTTTGGGAAGAATGCTCGCTCCGCCAAAGTGATCAACTCGACGGCCGGAGATCCAGTGCGAGTGCTTCGATGACAACGGTATCACTTTTGGGGAGAGAAACACTTTTTCTGGCATGTCTAGAGCAGGCTTTTCTAATCGTGATAATGGCGTTGAGGTCACTATAGGCTCATTCCATGCAGACTCACATAATAGCCAACGAAGGACAAATCTTTCGACAGGTTCTGTGTTCAGGGTGGAGACATAGGCTGTATGGGAGCTTTTAGGGATACTTTTCGAAGTTACGGGGGAACTATCACCGACTTCAACGCGTCGGCGAGCCGTAGTCTCTAGACTCAGTCGTATGTCTCAAGGGCAGGGAGGGAGCTCGATTGTCGCTAGTCGGGCTTATGTAGCCTGGGCCATCGAGATAGAACACATCAAATGATAACCGATACCAAGCCTCAACCTCGACTCTACCTAACACAAGAATAGAGAGCCAGTCTATTCGAACAAAACGCTGCAGTCCAGGAACTCAAGCAATGGATCCCAATGACCATTGCTCCAACATCCGTTTCTACGTGCTGGTCCACATCCACCAAGAGCTCAAGGAAATGCGCGCCATTCTGGCCCAAATCCCAGTAGTATTATCGCCTAGGTATCTTTTAATAGCTCCCCCAGTTGACATAAGTGTGTCCACCGTAGTACTATAGCGCAGGGCTGCCTACGAAAATAATTTGGCATCCAACCTTAAAACTTGTTTTATATCGAAAACCCGGAACAAATTTGCGGTATAGCTCCTTAATATTTCACGGTATCAACACTGCATTGGACAAGAAATATTGCTAGACTCGTCGACGTCGCGATCTAATGGAAAATTCGGTTATGAAGTCCACGACGTCGGACTTGATTAAAAGGTAAGTTCGTCGGTCAGTATTGTAAGCTTTCTATATTTGCACGCTTATCATGGTATGGCCGGCTCATATTTCTTTTTCGCGCTTGCTTAATGTTTCTGATACAAAATCAGCCGCTGGCGTCTCGCCACAGAATGCGTAGATATAGACTTTTGGTATATTATCATACGCAGTTTCTCATATCTCCCATTCTTTCAGTCAGCAGTCTGACGGTAACAGTGTGATGAGGTACGGAAAGGGACGAGCGAGGTTGCTGGAGTTCTATTGGGGGAGTAATCGAAATCAATACAGGCAAACGACGGATTAAGAATAACACTACAGACTACAGGGCTTGGACTAGGATCACAGCAGGCTAACTCGCATTACTGTAGTACTTTCAATTTGACTGATCGAATTAGAAACGTATCAACCACAAAAGGTATAATTAGGGTTATTAATATGTACGATAAAGGAATATGACTCTTCGCAAAGGTATCTAAATATAAACCACGACCTACAGTCAATGCAAGCTCCTCTGACTTTCATAGACATCACACAAACAAGCACCTCAAACATCTCCACAAATAGCTTCTGGCCTGACAGACATTACAGACCCGAAGTTCTTGTGATCTAGAGTGATCTGACCAATACCCTTCCGCCCCGTCTTGGAGTGGGTATACAACGACCATCTTCCTATGGCAAATGACAATGGAGGATCCATGAGAGTTACGGTCAACCTTGAGTATATTACTGCGTCAGCAGGTGCGTTGGTGAACAACTTGCCTGTATTATATTTCCCGCAATCAGATAGTTCCATTACCAGCCGTGGCCCGCGAGTAACAGAAACCCCTTACGAATAAAACTAATGATCTGCCCTGTTATACATGATTGGTTCTCCACTAAACATCTGCCATGTTATATTTCGCAACCCACTTTTATCCCAAATAACCTGGATTGTTTTCCATATCCTATCCAATTCTAGCATAAATCAGTTATTTAGGTTATGCAACAGATCCGAAAGTTTCACTAACTGCAGACAAAATAGAGAGATAAACAAAACGTCTTCATCTATCGATGCCCGAGTCTCCGCCCGAGCCTACAGAATCGATATCGATTGGGAGGATTGGGTATGAAGGCGTCTGATCTTTTGACTGGTCCATATTTACGGATATCTGTTTCAGTATCAACTTATTAGCTATATAACACCGAACTTCAAATCTGAATGGAGCAACATATGAATTGAATCGGGCAACTAACAGAGATGGGAAATTGCTTTGTAGAAAGAAATACTAGAATCAGATTGGACTGTTGTTGATATATTAAGCAGAAGAAATTGAGGCCACTTTATACTTTTTCATGATATTATTTTACGATAGGTACGGAACATACCGTGTGCAGCATATTGCATAATCATCCCTATCGCATACCCCTCTCTCTTTTCATCAAAGAAGTTGCGCATACCCCTCTCTGCACAGGTGTCAGAGCAGTTGCGCATACCCCTCTTTTCCCAGGGTTGTCCACGCAGTTGCGCATACCCCTCTCTTTCCAGGGATCTTATGCGTTAAGAGACGAATGCATTGCGGCCCGGTCGGCGGTATCATCGGGAACGGTGGCATTGCGTCTCAGCTGAGCTCGGCATGGTGGAGAAGTAATTACATAACCAACTAGCCTCGAGCCGACGCGGAAGCGAGCACTGACGCCGTGGTCAGACATACGGATCATCAGTCGCGCCATCACCGCGACTCAATCTTGGACATCGATTCGGCTACTGGCTGCAACCCTCTTCGAGTACACTAGGGATTATTTGCACAATATACACATATTAGGTCGGGTGAATGCCCTCCCGTAAGTTCTCTAAGTCGCTTCTCTTTCATTCCGCAGAATGGATCTCAATCATGAGCATGGTTTCTGCCTCCATGTGTGTATTTACGTTGGTAAACGAGTAGGGACAAAAGGAATAAAGTGACTAAAGCCCTTGCATCCAGTATTGGGAAATCGAGGGTTTGAAGGATTGATCAAACTCCTCAGGCCGTCCAAACTGCAAAGATCGCCCCTTGTTTATGAAGATTCTCTTCTCGGTCATGAATTCCATGGCTATAGTCCAGGCAGCATCGTGGCTTAAATGGTTTTTGGACTTGGGGCTCCAGTACCTTGCCGAAATTGTACCGAGTAGTGGGGACCCTTCCAGTTTAGTCAAACTGGGTGTATGCTCAGGTCGCTCGATTCTGTCGTGGAGATTCGAGAACCTAGGTTCCTCCTCAACTGTGTCGAAGAGTTTCCGGACAGCCTGAGAGCATGATTCAGGGTCTATCTCTTGTTTCAGGCTGAAAGCCATATTCTCGAGGATCGCTCGGCCATCTTTAGGCCAGTCGCCATACAAATGCTTGTTGAAGTCCTCGAGATAGCTGCTAGAAGTGTATTGTCGGATCTGTTTGCTGTGTTCGTTGAAACGTCTCTGGACGCTCAGCAAGCCTAAAAGTCTCACACTTGTCTGCTCCATCGTCTCTCCTTGTGTAGAAGGATTTCCCACTCGCCGAGATCACCCAGTCGTGAACGACATCATCAACGGGGCCGGCCTGAGCACAAAAACATAGGAGTAATAGAATATCGTTCTCGTGACTTTGCTGGAGGCCTATGGCGGAAGAATAGAGTTGGACACTGTGTTCATTAATATTTGTCCATATGCAGGGAATCGGTACGGCTCTTACATTCTTAATCGCATCTCTTGTAAACGCTTTCGATCAATGATGTTGAGAAATTTGGACGACGAATGTTGCGCGTGTGGATCAAGAGGGATCCATTTACGAATTATCTTGTACACTTGATCAATATCAAGATCGCGGTCCTTCCAGGATATCCGGCACTCGTCAAGTGCATTGCGCACACTAACGACTTCGTAGTTGAGCAGGTAATATTGGAAGAGACCCTTGCCGTAGTCTGGATTCAGGAAGGCTTCGATCATATGTTGATTAAAACGCTTCCGTGCGAGTTGTTTGGCGCGAATCGGTCCAAACTCGGATTCTTCCGATTGACGAGGTTCTGAAACATCGTACTGAAGTCCTGCATCAGATGCAACTGTTAGGGGAAAATCTGTCCGTTTAAGCCAGTGGTAGCCAGCTTGACTTATCGCAACCTCATGGTATTCATCATCTGAGGTTATGCCAACATCGTGAATGTGGGGAATGCGCTGGAAGGTCGGTCGCATATTATCGAAATCCTGAGCCGTGATGAAGCATCGTGTCCATAGTTCCTCGTCTCCTGTCCTCTCGGAAAGCTCGCAAAGCACGGTTTCGATGACTACCTTTCGATAAACAGAAGATTCAATGGCCGGGTAGTTTTCCGCACTCGCTGTCAAACGCTCAGAAGGTGATGCACGCCTTGTTGGTGACAGAGGCGGTGATAGCGACGATAGCAGCGATGGTGACGATTGCGGACGCGGGGGCGGTATAAGATCGCGCTTTTCAACGTATGGATTTATACCACGCTACTTGGGCGGATCGAGAACCCCAAACATCAGAACCTCGGAGCCGGTCTCGGAGAAAGGTCGTGGTAATGATGCACTTGCACCCTGTGCATAATACAGTCGTACTATATCGTTGTTCTCTGGTACTCTTAAGGGTATATTGGCTGGTAACCCCCATGATTTCGCGCACCCCCTCGAGAATCGTTTGAGAAGGGGTGTGGTTACTGGCGATCAAATTGCTAAGGCCATCTTGATATTCGCATAAAGTGGCAGCTGACACTGTCTTTACGCCCTCTTCGTACTAGACCGAGAATAGGTATTTGGTGGTAATCTCCATCTCGTCACAAAAAGAAACCTGAGATATCGACGGCTTTGGTAGTCACCCGCGGGTAACCTCATCACGAACATAACCACCATCACCATTTCTGCTTTCCCGTACAGGCTTAGGTGGAGACCTAGGGATTCTAAAATAAATACTTTTTGTTTAATCTCCACTATATACCTACGGTAAGTCGAAGTCTTGGAGTACCGTACAATATAGTCAGGAGCAGACTTTGTACTCAAAGCTTAATCCTATGGATCAGGCAGCCTTCTTTTTTGTAGTGGAGATGAGTGGAGATCACATGCAGCCAAGGCAGCCAAGGCACACAAGGCAGACGAGACAGACAGATGGCGAGTGGAAATTTAGATCCACGAGGGCCCGTAGATGTATCAGGAGCCCCCTGTGAAGTAACGTTAACTAAGCTGGTCAGCAATCCTTTAACAAAGATGTCGTGAGAAGCATGCTGTAGAATGTAGGTCTTTCCAGTTGGGAGAAAACTTGTGCTGTTTATTTTAAGAACACCGTCCATTCAAGAGATGGCAAGAATGTTTGTTGATAGAGGATGACAAGCAATTTACTATTCTCAACTCCAGCAACACTTTGGGCTAGAGCCGATTTTGGCTTAATGAAGTACTTATGGATAATAGTACCAAGTGGGTCTGGCTGAGGTGGTCAGCGCAGAATATGGATCGTCCGTGCTTAAAGACAAGAGAAGAAAAACAAAACAAGAAGCCAATTTCGATTGTCTCTGTCATGTGCAAGGCTTCAAGCGAGGAGGGAAGGGGCTGTAAAGAGACTTGGGTATCATGGCGGAAGATTGAAGATTGAAGGATTGCAGTTCTGAAATCATCACAATTATATCAACACTGGTCAGAGCTATACAATATTAATCGATCACGGATTTGCTTAATCTTCAATGGGTATGACAAGCGACGCCTACGTCAGAGTCGTCAGTCGTCAGTCGTCAGTCGATAAAAGCACTCAGATATCAGGGCTGCAAACATGGATTAGTTTACGTATCAAATCACTGTCCCGGCTATAGACTAAAACTTGCATTAGCGAAGCCTTTTTTCTTTCTTTTTCTTTTTTCTGAAAATTGTTTTACAACCCTCCTATATAAGTCTTTTTGCCTGACCCGGGGAAAATGGTGACCGTGTAGTAATATGTCTGAATACGCACCTACTACCACAAGAAAGGGCAAGATGTACAATTTAGCATGTCATGTCACGGTGACTTTTTTTAAGACATATATCACAGGACCTGCTTATGTACATTTCAGCTCAAATAGATCAAACACCTAATCGTTAGTGATCATTCAGGCGTTAGGAATATGAAGATATGAGGTTCCAAAAGGAAAAAAAGCAAAGATGCCGTTCCTGAATGCTGAATCACACTATTCTACTTAATAATTGTCACGTCTCCTCACTGCTTTGATCAATTTGAAACTGCATACAGAAAAATCCACAGTTCTTTCCAAATAAGCAACACTTCGAAAAAAGATTCCTGTATTGCATTGCATCCTACCCAAATTATCCAGTATATCATCTTCGGCCAAGATAAGGCGGCCACTGACGATATTCCGCGCACAAAACTTCCAAAATATAAGAAGAAGAAAGAAGCGCCGAGCACAAATATGTTATCCCAGCCATCTTCATGAGGGGAAATCGATATTGCGGAGCAAATTTGAAACATTGTTGTCGACTTGACCAAGGGAAGAAGACTCGTATTTGCGAATTAGCATGCAGATTCGTTTGAGATAGTGGTGTTTAGCCAGAAGTCTCGTCTTGCCATGGGGTGTGGCCGTGTTCCATAGCCCGACGAGATGAACAATGTTCTCCATAATGAAGTCAGGAATGCAGGCCTTCTTCTGCAACAGCAGCTGGTAAGCAGCCTGAGTTTGTCGAAAGGGCATATGAAATAGCCGTTCTTCCATATGAGTCGGGTTCTTCTGAATCGAGCTTTGGGCATAGCAATAAACATTCCGTTTCCCTCTGATTTCTTTTGATTACGAGATATGTGAGCAGCGGGAAGCAATGGCCTGTCGCAGGTATCGTCTTCTTCAGATTTGGATTTGCGCCCTTGTTAAGGAGCTTTGTGATGAGAACACACCGTGCTTCGACATCGTCGTCCCTCGGAAATTGTGCACACACGATCTCTAGAGGCGGGTGGACAGTCCCATCACCGTTCGGATCGGCGCCGCAGTCCAGGAGCTGTTCAGCTAGCTTCCATCTCCGAGACTCAAGGGCTGTCTTCAGAAGGCTTTGGCGCCTACCGTTCAGAAGAATTGTTCCGTTCACGTTTGCACCAAGCTGTGAAAGCTGGCGGACCGTTTCTCCTGATTCATGAACGGTTGATAGAATATAGGTCAGTAGGCCATTGCTATCACCGTCGGAAATATTGGGATCCATACCAAATTCCTCCACAAAGCGGGCCAAATCTTGGTAGCCTGCGGCTACAGCGATATGGAAAGCTGTAATACCGTTCTAATACGGAACATGACTGGCTCCTAGATCAAGTAGACGCATAGCCACTTTCTATTCGCGATTTGCGAGCGCAATAAATAGGGGTGTTGGATCTGGATTGTGTGGCTCAGGGACCCCGTCAATTGGCACATCAGATCTATGAAGGAAAGTTGCGACTTCTTCAAGACCCTGCTCTGCCGCGAGTCCTAGTAACGTGCATCTGAAGGTCACACTCTTAGACTTGGTTGATCGATTTTCGCCAGTAATAGTAATCTTCAGATCTGGAATCGATGCCGAGTAATTATATGTAGTGAACTCTGGTGCGCCAGCTTCCCAAGGATGATGACGATGCTCTGATGCAGTGACTCATCGCCGGCGAATCGTCTGTAATAGGCGAGAATAAGCTCTTCGTATAAATTACGGCTGCAGCGACAAAGATTGAATAGACCATATGGATCCATGTATTCTGCAACCATAAGCAACAATTCGGTTAGCAAGCGATTCATTATCGTATAATTCAATCGAGGAGAAGTACCAGCGACGGAGTTTTGGAATAGGGATTCGTTAGGTCATGAACCATGGAACTGAGATCTATGTTGGAAGAGAAATAGGAAGCGAGATAGCGTGGGAGTTTGTCGCTTTAAAAGGTTGCAGAACCCTTGACACCATATCCCTTGTAATAGTGGACGATCGCGTATTCCTTGTTGAATATGTGGTGCTTTCCCAACGTGGTTTAAGGCGGTCTTAATTGTGCAATACATTGATCCATGAAACAGTACCCGCCTATCGGTTTTGATAGTCTTGATACGGTACAGTCTTATTTCGAGACCTTCGAAAAACCTTAAGGTCGCACTTATGAGTATATCGGATGCTCACAAGAATGATATGACGAGAAGGAGTGACACAGATCTTGAAACCTGGATTGGAATGTCTAGAGTTGTATCGGTTGTGGCAAGCACTTCTCTATTATCTCGGGCAAGGTTGCCACGTCAAAGAATAGGTCTTGCATTGGCAAACGCACAAACGGGAGACCTCGTCAGCGTTCTGTACGGAGGCGGGGTTCCATATGTCCTTCGAGGGCATGCCGATGGGTACTGGGAGTTTATTGGAGATTCATACTTTCCTGATTTGACTCGAGGTGAGGCCGTTGAGTTTCAGCGACGCAAGGTTTTGAAAGAAGAGACGTTTCCAATACGGTAGAGTCGTTACTCCGAAGACTCGTTATCTGATTACACTCATGATCTTTTTACAAAGAATTCCGCTGCGATGGCAACTTCAATATGCAGGTGTGTGCAAAAGGTAAGCCTTCTGGTCAACCATACATCGACTTGAGTTTTTATAGGCACATCGTAGATATCGAGCTTGAAATGAGACATGAATTACACAGACTATACCAAGGTTTCCTGGATTAGCCAAAGTATAAGAGGTATTAGGGTTTATGCTAGCGGGGAATGCTAGCCGCAAAGGAATATAGTAAACCAAGAATAAGTTCGCTGGAGAACCGTTTTACAAGTGTAGTCGTCAAAGTGTATCGAATACTTCACCTAAGGTACTGTAAGATAAATGCTGAGACTGATCACGAAGGTAATGACTGTCTATGTCGCTACAGTATAGGAAACCCATCCTTTCTTCAAGTGCCTTGGAGTCGATGGACTTTAAGTCCCTGGATCATTGCCAAGGCTGTGTTCCTGTCATGCAGCTGCCCCATAGGTAGTGATAAATGCTGACACAATCGCGGAGATCCTGGCCTTCCTGTTGGCCGGCCTTGCGCCTCTTGCAACTTTCCTTCTTCCGTCTTCTTCCTGCAAGGGTATGTGTGTTTGCATGTTTCTAAATTTCAGCTAAGCAAGGAGTGGCATATTGCGATGGCCCTCGAGCTTTCGAGATCACCGTAAGCAGACAAAGCCCCGAAAAGCCGCTGAATTCAATGGTAACCAATAAGAGGCTGAAGGTAAGGTAAGCGGCTAAAAGCAAAATATGATTGGTTCTACCGCGCCACATGTGCGTTATCCCAGAAAACATTGGTCAAAATACGCCCGTACAGGCCCTAAAAGCTGAATAATTGCTGGCGCAGGAACAAGTCGGTGTGGTAACAATGCTTCGGCTTCTCCGTCAAGGCAGACTGCTCAATGCGGTATGCGCTTAGCCCGGGAGAGGAGGGAGGAGAAAGACGGCTAAACACCACGTCTGTGTCTTGACACGCTTCAGGTCTTTCAGAGGAGTGAAGCAATAACTGTTAATAAGCCCTTGCTTGTTTACTATCTCTACATCTAACAGACGAGACCAGGGAACAGAGTATGGCACAGGCAACGGCACAGGCAACGGCGACGCGCACGGGCGGCGACCCGGACCCCCACGACACCACCGGCCTGTGCCTGCTGTCGCTCGATGGCGGCGGCGTCCGTGGCCTCTCCACCATCTACATCCTCGAAAGAATCATGCACAGACTCAACGACGAGCGCATGAAAAGCCGGCTGCCCCGGGTTAAGCCGTGCGAGGTGTTTGACCTGATCGGAGGGACTGGCACCGGCGGGTAAGCAGTCCACTACCAGACAGCCAATGTCCAGCCTGCCGGCTAACAGCCAGTCCAGACTCATCGCAATTATGCTCGGCCGGCTCGAGATGGACGTCGATCAGTGCATCGAGGCGTATAATGACATCGCGAAGTCGGTCTTTGGCGACGGTCCATCGCCAATGCCTGTCGCTCCTAAGGGCAAGGTCCCCGCTCCGTTCGATCTGGCAGCGTTAGAGCGCGCCATCCGAAAGATGATCACAGCTAGCGGTGCGTCGGAGAAGGATGTTTTTAATGACGGTGCTGAGCGAGGATGTAAAACGTAAGCCTGGCGCGTGCTTTATATTTATAGTTACCCCGTGACCCCGCCGTGCTAATCGAACCAGTTTTGTCTGTACTGCGGACCGCCATACGAAAGATATCGTCCGTCTCCGGAGCTATACTCTCCCCGAAGAGCGCAGCATTCGCGCGACGATTTGCGAGGCCGCGCTGGCGACATCTGCCACTACGACCTTCTTCCAGCCAGTCCGCATCGCGGCCCGCTCCTTCGCCGATGGCGGGCTCGGCGCCAACAATCCGGTGGATGAGGTGGAGGGCGAGGCCTCCAACATCTGGTGTCCGGACGGGAACGATCTCAAACCGCTGGTCAAGTGCTTCATCTCGATCGGGACGGGGAACCCGGGCAAGAGGTCGTTCGAAGAGGGCATGGCCGATTACCTCGCCCAAACGGTGGTCCAGATTGCGACCGAGACCGAGGCCACAGAGACCAAGTTCATAGCCCGGTGGATGAAGCATTTCGACGAAAAGCGATACTTCCGCCTGAACGTAGACCAAGGTCTGCAGGATATCGGGCTTGTGGAGTACGAAAAGGAGGGGGCTATAGAGGCCGCGACAGATAGCTACCTCGGGCACGCGGATCGGAAGCTCCGGGTACGCGATTGTATCCGCAATCTCCGATCGAAACAGAGTGTGTATATCGAGAACTTTGCGTAATTGAGTAGAGTTTTATTAATAGCAAAGGCAGACAAGGCCGACAAAACGCTTTTTACGACCATTATTGCAAGTGTGGTAAATCTAGTTTTTTTTATTTTCCTACTAACTTCGTTAGGAATATGATAAGCGTACGGCGCAGCTATCAGGTATGATAGAATAGCTGTAACTATAAAGCTTTAGAGTGCTGGTGCTAATGCTTTCTGCTCTGGCATTCAGGTTTATCAGCGACCCCGTTCATCGTTCCGTTCGGTCAAAATCACGACTTTGTCGGACGCGGCACCATTCTCGAGCAGCTCATGACAGTAGTCCCTCCGAGCGCAGACGGAAATGACTGTCAAAGGACGGCTATCGAGGGCCTAGGGGGCACTGGCAAGACGCAGATTGCATTAGAAATAGCGTACCGCGTGCGCAAGGCACATCCTAGCTGTTCCGTCTTCTGGGTGCCAGCGGTCAGCATGGCCCTCTTCGAGGATGCCTATCGGACTATTGGGCAAATACTTGGGGTGCCGAACATTGATGACGACAAGGCAGACGTCAAGATTCTTGTGAAGACGGCTCTCGAGCAGAGCTCGAACAGCTGGCTCTTGATTCTCGACAACGCCGACGACGTTGACTTGATTACAGGTCAAACGACAAAGACTGGACTTCGTGCGTATCTCCCTTTTAACCGACGAGGATCGATCCTTATTACGACACGCAATCGCAATGCGACTCTGATTTTGGGAGTACGGCATCAGAATAGCTTTCTCTTGTCCGAGATGTCACACGACGAGGCCATACAGATACTGGAGAAGGAGCTTCCACCTGAGCAGCTATCAGACATGGATAGCACCAAGGCCTTGCTCGAGCAGTTGTCGTATCTGCCACTGGCTATCAAACAAGCTTCGGCATATATGGCCAAGACAGCCCAGTCAACAACTGAATATCTCGGCCACTATCGGCGCTCGAACAGAAACCAGATGGAGTTGCTAAGTCGGGACTTCGAGGACAGGGGCCGCTATACACAAACTCTGAACCCAATTGCCACCACGTGGCTTATCTCGTTTCAACACCTATCCAAGACCTGCCCGCTCGCAGCACGCTACCTAAAGTTCATCTGCTTCCTTGCGGAAAAGGACATTCCGACTTCGCTCTTGCCGGGCACGGATGGGAATAACCGGGACAATCAGGACAGCGAGGACGACGAGGACGACGAGGACGACGATAGCGGCATGGGAAAGGACGAGGCAATCGGTGCTCTGAAAGGATACGCGTTCATCACGGCTCGGCAAGGGTCTGACTCGTTCGATATTCACCGGCTTGTCCGTCTAGCCATGCGCAACTGGGTCGAGCAAGAAGAACCAAGGCAGATCGAAACTGTGATCCAGCATCTCTCACGTGCATACCCATTCCCGAAGCACGAAAATAGGGACATCTGGCTTCGCTATATGCCACACATAAACACGGCCATAGACGTCTGGATAAACACGGGTGTTCAGAGCAAAGAGTGGAGGCTCATTTTCAACAGCGGGAGCAGCTTTGAAAAGTTGGGGAAGTATCAGCAGGCGGAAAAGAGGTATCGACGTGCGAAGAAGATTACTCAGAAGGTGCTGGGTGCCAAGGATCCATCCACACTCGGCAGCATGAACAACCTGGCTGTTGTGCTCAGAAGTCAGGGGAAGTACGAAGAGGCGGAGGCGATGCATCGACAGACACTGGAGCTGACGAAGTCGGTGCTGGGTGCAAAGCATCCGGACACACTCGCCAGTATGAACAACCTGGCTCTTGTGCTCAGAAAGCAGGGGAAATACGAAGAGGCGGAGGCGATGCATCAAGAGGCTCTGAAGCTGTATAAATCGGTGCTGGGGCCAGACCATCCGAATACGCTTAATTGTATTAAAACTTACACCAAGCTGCTCAAATCCGGCCGTCGGCAGTTAGAAACGACTGTTTCAGAAACAAGGCCTTCAGGAGTTATATTGCTTAGTCAGCACACTAGCCAGCCAATAGCCATGGATTTCACGCACCGAGAGGTATCCACGGAAATAGAGAGAGCGCATACAGGCAAAGGTCTACGGGATCGATTCAAGGCTGCCAGTTCCAGAGTCTTTGGTACCGCCAATCGGGCTCGGAAGAAATGAATATATTGGATAATAGACTAGTTAAGCAGGATCACGGCCGACTCAAATCAGAGCATATACTAGCCAGCGTAAACGTACACGATTACCATGACGTATAACATCCGTGTCTACAGGATCATACGCAAAAGCTCAGATGACAAAATACACGTCTGACGCCTGGGGAGAAGTAGGTCTGAACTTTACGGACAAAGAACCTGCTTGCCTTGACAAAATCGCTGGAGTGCCACGGTGTCCAGAGGACGCTGGCAGCCCGTTTTGGACATCATTTTGGCTTCTTCAACTCTCCAAGAACAAACATCCAGAAAGCGAGGAATGGATCCGTCTTTGATTATGGCTCGCATCCCTTGCTTGCACTCTTTCTGTGGCGCTAGGACAGTCTCGGCTTCAAAGGCAAGCGGTATTTGGCTCGATATTGTTTGCCCTCTATTGGAATTAATGCATATCGTCCCTTGCATCAAGCGGCTTAGCAGGTACGAGACCGTGTCGCATCAAAACGCCGATGGTTGATCTGTAAAGGCAGGGCAGCTCTCCTCTTTATCGGAAGTCTTGTTGTGATGTTCGCCTCGTTTCCAGTGTAGATTATTGTTTAAAGCAAAGAAAAGGGAAGGAAAAAAAAAACGCTGCAGCATCAATAGAGCTGTCCGCAGATGGATAATGAGTGATTTCGGGCGAGGAACGAGGAAGCTAGTTCCGTGGCATGAACGTTCTTCTGTACTGTAATTGGTACTGTACAATACTGTACAGTACTGCCCATCTAGTCTTCTAGTGATTTTGGATCAACTGCATTACAGCAGCTGTCTATACAGTAGCATTAATGCAGAGAGGGCGACTTATATTTGCATAAATCTTTTGTAAGCCGATCCAAAATCGGCGCAGTACATGTCAGCAATACCAGGTACTTCATGTCAGCCATACCCTTGTCAAGTGGGTCCGAAAAGTGATGTATGAAAGAGAGAAGGCTAGGACGCTGGTTTTGCAAGTCACTGTATATTTCGCTTGGACAGGTATGTACTGTACTGTATGCCGTTGCACTTGTTTTCATGTTTCTAATAGGCCGATCGCAGAAAAGGTCATCAATCCATGTCATCCAGCAGATTCTCTAAGTAAGGTGGATTGTCATCATGGGTTATGCTTAAAATAGACTATTGACCACTTTGATGTCTGGAACCATGGCCCTAAGCCCTTTTTCAGTGATATAGAGTATATGTTTCCTTGTACCGCCACACAGTTAGCATTCATTTTAGCATCATGCCGTACCACGACGGAAAGCCCTGCATTAATTGCAAGGCTATTCTCCCACCCCGAAACCTGTTGGATGAGACGTCACTCATACCTGACCTATGGAATGACGACAATACACGTGGAGTCTGTGATCCACAGGACCTCTGGAAGTCGAATGGCCCATGCTATCGATGCAGCTGTTTTCCATATTTGGAAGAGAACAGTGGCGGGTTCATTCAACCACCAGCGCTGTATTGCCCTTCGAACCATGCTTATTTTGCGGTAACCCCTCCTCCCCCTCCAGGCCTGACTCCTCCGTTGGTTCCAGCAATACTAGAATACAACAATACTGCCCTTAGCGACTTTGGGAGCCTTCGCCAACAATTTGGTTGTCGTCAGTATTAGCAGAAGATGGGTTTAGGCAGCGCCAACTATCGTAGGTTTGCATCTATCTGGTCTTGTTGGCATCTTCTTCAGCAGCCCCAAGATTCTACCAGCCAGAAGTCTTCTGTTGAGCTGCCTTGGGTTCGTACCAATTTTCTGACCCATCGTACAAGCTCGGTCGCCACGATACTGTACTGTACTGACTTTGTCTTGGCTGCTCCACACGATTGTGCTTCCGTGCTTCCTCATATCTGCAGATGCCTTAATGTAGCTTACATCTGTTTGTGGGACAGAGAGTCTGCAAACATGGGCAGACTTTGAACACAGAAATGTAAGCAGACCCCCATGATGGGATACTGTTCTGTTTGGGAAGTGTCACAATTCGCCAAATGAATATGTCGTCCGAGCTACACGCTGGAGCCACGATCGCACATAGGTATCGTTCCGCATATCTATCGCGCGACGGTCGCTCAGTCAAGAACAAATATGCACCTTGACTTAACATGTGTACATCACGAGGAGCCGCACAAGACGTCTGCCGGCAATGGCATAGTCATGGATATTCTATGTGGTATCGATTTTTGTTGCTCTAGCAGCCGCAAAGCTTGATTGGGAGTTTTGAATATTCACCAGGAGGCTTAAGTCACATGGTTTCAAGAAGCATATTTGACACACAATCAAAATATAATGGTGTAAGCTCATTCTTTACACAGCATGAGTACAGGCGAATATGGGTATCGTAATACATACAAGCTGCAATGATATCTAGTCGCTCAGGACGCTGCGCAATTTACTCCTCAAGTCGGCCATAAAGCCTGCCGCTTTCTCCTCCATGTACTTATTCATATACTGCTCCATGTATTTCTCCATATACCCTTCAACCACATCACCCATATTCTCTTCGGTCCATAAGTCTAGATGGTCGTTCACTATACCCTCCGATTCCTGGCGAAGCTCATCCTTAACTACTGTACAGCCCTGCTCAACTTCATCTTCGATGTTGGCATACACGGAGTCAAGAGTCTTCTCCAACGAATCTTGACGACTCTCTATATCGCAATATTGTTCTTCCAAGCCTTCATTCCGCCTCTCTATATCACTGCACCGTTTCTCGAGGGCTTTGTTCTGACTCTGGAGCATTGCCACGTTCGTCTTCAGCTGTTCGATTTCTTCTTCGTACTTCCTTAACTGGATTTTGAACGCTGTGACAGGATCTGTAGGCGACAAGTGAAAATGTTACCAGGTATCAGCGGTCGAAATCTGCGCGACGTCCTCTTCACCACTGCTCAAGTCGTGCTTGCGGCAGTTTCCAGGACCAGATTGTCTCGAAGCATGCGTATGTGCCTCTACAGGGTGTTAGAATTTGGAAAGACCATGTCGCTGAAAACATACCATAAGACGGCGGAAGACCGTCTGCTTCATACCCTGGTGGGGTGGGGAAAGCATTGGTGGCGGTGGTAGCGTCCGACTCAGACGCTGTTGATTGTTGACAAACCGGGAGTGAAGCACCACTTCCTTGATTGTTCTCCGGTAGAGAACCCACTGCTACTGCTTCGCACACCAGTGGCACAGGGTGAACAGGACGAACAGGGCGAAACAACACGCCGCCACTGCCTTGATACAACTTCCGGTGATCTGCTATGCGCTTTAACTCGGGATCCTGGTCTTCCGGCAAATTCGACCACCGTTGAAAAGCCTGAAAGAAGCCCTGGTAATCTGCATTTTGAAGGACTTCGCGTGGCATGTATAGAGAGAAATTCCTGGTGGTGGCTAAAGAGGCAATCTTTGCAAAATCACACTTCGCCTCAGCATCACAGTGATCCAAGCTGAAGCCTTTCGGCACGATGAGATCGGCATCACGGGAGAGCTGAAACTGGAGTCGTGTGAAGGAGCGACGACCACCCAGATGATTGCTTATGACCTCGAAGCATATTCCAGGATCCTTCTTTCAGTGGTCGCACGTGGTCTTTTTCAGCGACTTGATGCGATTGGGTGTGAGCTGTAGGTATATAGTCGTTTTATTAACGACGATGCTCAACTTGAAAAGAGCTGTAGCTGGTGGCCTGTATATCGCGTCGAATGTGGAGAAAGGATTGACCTTAGGTATATCGACCTCGGTGTGCTCGCTCAGGTCGTCGCAGACAACGACGACTTTGTACGTATGTATAAAGGTTTGCAAATAAGCCGCCGACAGCATGATTACAATCATGACTGGATCCTGTATTTTGGTGTCGTTGGCGAACCACATAACGTTACCTGCGTAAAGTGCAAGAACAATGGCGGTCTCGGTACCAGGTACGTCTGTCAAATGGTCGGGCATGGCAAATAACACCTGGCCAGATATACATTTCGGTCCTTTATGCCACAGAATACGCCAAGATCTTAATGGACTATTAGTCCACTCGACACAGCACAAACTGCCTAGTGTATTACTTGCGCAGTATATAATACTGTCGGATCGCCCGCCATAGCTCAATTGATATCATATTACGGCGTGCTTCGAGCGGAAGGTGTAAGAGCTATACACGACACAAACTCGGGTTCACTGATCAAAACAATATATATCACGATATGCCGAGCCGAGATATTATCGAAAAAATAGCATTCACTTATATCAGTGCGTCTCAAGAAGACCTACCGGGCCGTTATTCAACCGGAGGCGGTAATTTCAATGAGCCTTGCATCCTGCGCATTTTCCAAAATGCGCATTACCGACGATCGCAACCACTCCCCTGTTCTGGAAAAACAAGCCTCTCATTGAAGAACTCTGGCATAGTCCTTTGGATGTTTTCACAGTAACATTAGGTGCACATCACTGTGGAGATAAAGACTCGGCCGCTGTCTTTGCTGCCCATGCAGAAAGCACTCTCACGACAAGTCGAGAAGCCCCCACAACCAGATCATTGCCGCCGCACTCAACGCTTCTTCTTGAAGAGCTCAACGTTGATGTCACGAGAAACGACCAATTCGGTGTGGATATCTATTCGATTTGGTCCCAGCTGCTCTTACATAACGGCAATCTTGATTCGCCAGCTATTCTGCAACGTCTTGGCTATACCGAAACTCTAAGGCAGCTCCACTATCAGGAACATATTCCGGCTGCCATAAATCTACGACTAGTCCAGAATGCCTTCACGATGGTGCGCTCGTGGGCACTGATATGGTGGTCCGCAGACTTTCAAGTAAGTTCCGCGCAAACTACCAGCGGCAGCACCATATCGAAGGCTTTGCGTGTCAACTATTGCGGAGCAACCAGGTGGCAAAGGCATTCTAGAGCAATTTTTCCTGCTGTTTGGCATATTGCACACTGGCAATTGGTGCTCGATTTGCAAGACTCGATCATTTACTACAGCACTTCAAAGGCATGATCAGACAGCATATGATGCGGCCTGTTGGTACGGCAGGAGATGCAATAAAGCCGACAAGACTATCGATTATGGCCGCCTAGCTTTTTTTTTTTGTTTTTTTTTGAAGTAGTGAGGAAGCTTAAGGATGGCTAAAAGGAGCCATCAGGAGCGTTACTCAGCTGCTCGATGCGACTATTGACATGTCTGAGATGGAGCAAGAGCAACTAAATGTGTTACGCTGGAGTTATTATACGATTCGCAGGTATAATGTCGCTCGCTTATGTTTTTTGTCTCGCGCCACTAATCAACAAACAGGGATCTAACAGGCGAATCATCTACGGAGCTATTACGGTACAAGCTACCCGCACCAATAAACTACCTCGCTTCGTTCGACCCAGAGCAAATGCAACTCTATCTTCGGCATGTGCTGGCGCAATTTGCATTGCAGGGATAAATCCCATTCAGAGGCGCGGCGATAGGCGACCCGCAGACTGACGATATCTTCACTGTCTCCGCCCGGACTAAATATATAGCTCTTCGAGCTGTCAAAACCGTAAAGAATAGACTGCTATACGACCGCCTATACTGCCTGGCCTGACGTCCGTGACAACAAAAATTGAAAACCATTGAAGCATCGTTCTCGCTATTTGTTATGCCCGAGTCATCTTTCGAAGACATTGAAAGCGCATCGAAAAAAAGAATTTAAAAAAAAAAATTCAGCCCCGCTAGCTTCTTTGAATGCTATTTGCTAGCTAACCCGAACAAGTCTAGATCCTAAGCTAAAAAGATAGATAAAACACAAAAAACAAGGGTGATTTTAGATTAACATCTTAAAGAATGATTAAAAGCTTATGGCCGTGCCGAAGGCTCGCAGAGCTTTGCAATTAGTTTTACATTAAGTGTTCCTTTAAGCGTATATGCACATTTTTCCCGCACAACTAAATTTGCACGGACCCCTCCGTTGCCGTCGGCTGCCTGGCAAAACAAACGGTGGGGGCGAACATCGTGATAATATAAAATAGGTCTTCTGTTCAAGTGGTCGAGTCCCTCCTTTCGTCCTTTCATATAGACATTTGTGGCCCACGCTGAGAATGCCAGCATGCTTGAGATTGTGAGCTTTATCGGTTCTAGGTCTGGCATCAGCAACATGATGTCACGCTCAAAGAGCTGGTTCACAGGATCTTGAACAGTGAAAACCGCATAATAGCCAGTGAAAAATTTACATTTGGTCTTTTTTAAAATGTAGGATCAGAGAAGAGTCAGCAGTTTAAAAGCCAAGGAGTTTAAATGTTCTTTTATTCTTTTCCATAAGTCAGTAACGGAAATACCTCCCGCTTCCAAATAACAAGGGAAAGCTATGCAATCCGTAGGCTGGTCGGAAAAGCCTGGATATGCAGCCATAATAATGATTGCTGTCGCATATCTTGCTTTCTATTCCAGTCGTGCCAAACTAATGCTTGCACTTCATGTTTCCCCAGCAGCACAATTGTTAAGCATCAGTCCACTAACTTCCACCAGAGTTGCACAGGGTACATCGAGTACCTCCGGGGGTCGTGGCATTGTTGCAGTTTGCACACCCAGGCATTTTGGATGTTGTCTTGATGTTATGATAAACTGTCAATTTCCATTCTCTCATGACAAATCTCTCTCAGTTTCTGCATAAGGAATTAAGGGCCATGCCTAAGAACATCCATTATTTGAATATACAGCTTTGTTGAAGAAGGGGGGGTCTGATTATCGAGTTGGCAGAAGACTTCAATTCAGAGGGCGCGCTAAACCATCCGCCGATTTTTCTGCTAACAGCTCTCACGAGTTGAAGACGAAGCACGAGATTTTACGGGAGATGAAAATGATATATTGTCCTACCGGATGTGCTCGTCGCAGACTAGACATTGGAGGGGTACCTTCCAAGAAAAACCTTTGCCACTAGTGTTACTAATTTTGATGGTTGGTGTGTCTTCTAGAACTTCGATTGTGGCAGCAAAGCCGCAAGACTCGTCGCTTTCCGGACACAGCAGCTTTACTGCTTGGTTTTTTGTCGTTTTCTCCGAAAATGTAGCGCTACCAATCGTCATCTCTCCCCTTTTCTGTCTAGAGCAGAACCAAGGTGGAGAAGTTGTGTATCCTGTACTGGCATCATAGGTTTTTGAGTCATGGTTTATGTCAGAAGCAACGGAAGGCTCGTCGGCTCCGAACCGCTGGGATGTGTACGAAAGGGAATTACTAATAAGACAATCCTCGTAGAGGCAAATACCGCACTCGTTGCTGCTGCATTGAATAATGCGTTTGTCAGAGTTCTCTGGTTGCTTTCAGACATCCAGCTCTCGGGACGGCTTTTGCATTTGACCTAAGGCACTAGCCACCACGACAAGCCCCCAAACAAGAAATCGACAACCCCCTTCAAGACTGTATCAGCTAAAAAGGACACCCATAAGCCCGGAGCTCATGAACACTGACAATCTTAAAACAAGAAAGATTTATTACAAGAGGCTTTGCTTCGATGATGAAGAGGCAAGAGCTATGACGTCCTTTCGAATCATTACGGAAGTTGCTGTCAATCTAGATGGTGAATGGCTCCCAGCAACAGCCGTGTCGTGGCCATGGTGGCTTGTTCGCATGACACCGGTCCATAATAACGACCTGAATGCCATCGTCGTACGAGACCGCGAATCGATGTATTCCAACATTTTTACTGTTTGCAATCTGCAGACCGAATAGTTACGCGGTCGAGCCACTCCCAAAAGTCTCTCAGAGCTTCTTTTGACCAATCCGAACGAGAGCAAACATTGTAGGCAAGGCATCCTTTTATCATCTCGATGGGTTGTACATCGACCTGAATGGTCCCGGGCCCCGGCAATACGAGATATCGATCGTGCTCCATGAGATGGAGCCCTTTCGAAGGATTTTCCGCGATGAAGAAGGTGAATGTTTGAAGTTCTGGAAACTCGTGAAGGTGTAATATTCGTGGTAGGAGAGCATGCCAATCGAAAGCAGAGATCGCCAAATTCTGTAGACGCAGAATGTCGAGGCCTGCAGTAAATCGTGAATTAATCAATGGAGTGCGGCTTGCTTCTAAGCCGAGACCACGATAAACGTATACAGGCCGGCGGAATCAATAGACACTCTCGCATAGTATCGCAATCCCAATTCCCTGGACGATCTGCAAACGTGCAGTAATGGAGGGATGTGTTCGTGGGATGCCCGCCAAGCGTACTGAGCGTGGTGGATTTCAGTGAGCCAGAGCATCCTCGGTGCTCGACCCGCCAATTGCCAGACATGTAATTGCAGTTCGAGCGGCAGGCGAGAAAACTGAGGAAACTCCATCGAGAACAGTTACTGCAAAGATGGCACGAAATCCATATCGACCTGAGGCATAGCGACCAGGCGACAAAGCAGTCGCTGATGGAATACTTCCATCAGCGATACAGTTCTGGTCGAGACAGTAGTTAGATTCTCATCACCGGCACCATTACTAGCGTTCTTATATCTTACCCCTTGCTCAAAACACCACGATTGCGCAACGCCAAAGCTGGAGCCTTTGTGGCCTTTGGCGCTTCGTCGTTTTTACCATTGCTGCACGGTGTGAAGCAATATGGGTTCCAATACATGATGCAACACGCAGGAATAAAGTGGTATTTGCTCGAGCTGGGTTTCTACGGTACGGGAGTTATTCTATACACAGTATGTTCGCTCTTGTGATCGAGTGTTTTATCTTATCCATGGGAGCAACTGACTACAATCTGCAGTTCAGAATCCCTGAGCGCCTTGCGCCGGGAAGATTTGACATATGGGGAAGCTCACACCAAATCTTTCACATTGCTATCTTGTGCGCAATGTATACACACTTGACGGCTCTGCTGCAAGGATTTACAAGTTGTCATACATTGGATGTATGTCGCTTGCAGGGAGTTCGTTGAGCAAGAGGGAGTAGTCATGACCTTTGGGATATACTGGTAGTAAGCCACTATAGCCACGTTGTGGCTCCGCACCCGCGATGCGGGGGCTGTTGTCTAATATTGTCGCACGAAGGGAAATTTGTTCCTGTTTTAGCTTTTCGTACGTATGTTGAATGATAGATCTATTTGCCGTCACCTAGGTGTATACAGCGAAATCCATCCAGATGGTGATGCCATTCAACACAATCGATGGATCGTGAATGGGCTGATATGTACCTCGTAAATTCGTCTGGTGCGTTTTCGAGCCCCTTGGGAATGGCGATGAAATCGTGGATTTGATCCGAGAGACAAAAGGCTGTTTTCCATTGATCCGATGATTTGATTCGGATGTATACCACGTGGATGCCTGGATTTCGTAGCGCAGAGCACGGTCAAGTCTCGGGGCGTAAATCTTGGATTTGGTGGTGTTGTTGAGTGAGGCGTGATTGACGACTATCTGATGGGAAGATGTCTTGGACAACATGATTCTTGTAGACTGTTGATGAGGCCAAAACCAAAAGGACCGAAAGCAGTCGCACTCATCGCCCCGAAATATCTTATAACGACTCGGCCATGTCCAAATCGATGGTCTCATCATCAGATATATTCAGATCGATAGTCTCATCGTCAGATATATCCCGATCGTTGGTCTCTTCGCCCGATGTATCTTGATCCATGATCGCGGGTTGGCAATCATTGGTGGAGCGAGTCGTTTCCGGGTGCCTGCCTTTATGGTTTGCTGAGACTCTGCTTAGGTGACTCTTTAAGCTTGGTTGCTTGTCGTACGCTACATTGCAGTCCTGACAGACGTAAGAACGGGCATGCATTCCTGCTTTGTGCAGTGATGCAGTCTCCTTATTTCCGCAGTAAACATTACAATCTGAGCAATAATGCCAACTATTTCTGAGACTAGATTCCAGCGACGGTAAAGGAAGGCTGGCCTGCGGTACTTTGTATTTTTTTTGGTGTCGAAACAAGTCGTCGCCCGAGACAAATTGAGCGTTACATAGTCCACATTGAAACGGTGCTGGTTGTGGGCATGTGGTTCTTGTCGATTCGCTTGAGACAGTCTGGGAAAGCAATGGACTGGAGCCTATAAATTCGTAAGGAACGACCGCATCTCGACGAATAGAAATTTCATTTCGAATAGGTGCTGGGTGGCGGACGTCCATTGGAGGCGTTTGTGTTTTCCTAGCAACTGGAAGCCATTCACCGTCTAGATTGACGGAAATTTCCGTAATGATTCGAAAGGTCGTCATAGCTCTTGCCTCTTTATCGTCGAAACAAAGCCTTTTGTAATTAATCTTTTTACTTTTAAGATTGTCAGTGTTCATGAGCTCCGGGCTTATAGGTGTCCTTGTTAGCTGATACAGTCTTCTGTGTCGTGATTGATAAATCACAACCTTTTTGCCTTGTGCGTCAACAGCCCATATATGGAGAGTCAAGTTGCTTGTGAATTCTTTGACGAATACCGATTCGCTGCCGTTTATCGGTGCATAGATAACATTTCCTAGCTGAATAGGCGTAATCGAGACTGAGCCTTGGTATGAGAAATAGTCAGGCTGTCCACGTCCAGCAGAGGCTGTTACCTCCCTTTCGAAGTTGCAGTTGATAACTATCTCGAGAGCGTCGTTTGTTACGTCGTACCTAAGGCTCTTTGGGATTTGGTGAGTAACTGTTGGTTGGAATTGAATGAAGGCATAACTGCAAATATATTAGATCTTGTGCGATATCTTGAAATGGTGATATACTTTTCTGGAGAGACACTAGGACTCCTATCTTCTTGCTTTACTCCCAAAATTCTTGAATTATTTTGGTCGCTAGTGGAGCGTGGTACCAGTTCGCTCGGCCCGAGACTTATATCGGAGACATCCCTAGTCACCGGGATTGTCTCGGACGGATCAATATGCTCAGGCGGGCTCCTTATAGCAGTAGCTTCGGCCGACGCAAGCTTGGGAACAGAACTGTATGACAAATGGCTTGCATCGACACGACGGGTAGAGCATGATTGGAGGTGACGCTTAAGCACATCGGCGCGCATAAAAGCTTTCGCACAAAGACTGCACGAATACGGTTTATTGTCGGTGTCTAAGGTAGTATTAGCATAACCCAAATATGGCAGATCAGGAGTACTGACGGCGGAAAGAATGACGCCGGAGATGCTGAGAACGACGGTAGACTTTATTACAGTCAGGGCAATGATGTCCTCCTGGTCGGGAAACCAGCTGGCGAGCCGTTGTCGCAGTCGAGGAGATCGGCCGAGATATGCATTCCCGTCCCGTTTTTACACATTTCGTGCAGCTGGTATTGTCCAGAAAGGTACATCGAGTCTACCAGACATCATTTAAAGACATATTTTCAGCATAGTGCAACCGTTAACACGCTTTTGAGATGGGAGAATCACCTTTTTTTTCCCAACAATACAAACAGGCATGTCGCTGCATCATAGCCGAAGCCGCTTGGGAAGCAGAACGTAGGCGATTCGTATTGAAGTGATTGTGGTTACAGAATTTTGGATTGCAAATAATTCTTGACTGCCTAGCGCAAAAGCCATATTCCGGATACCGAGCGACCCTCGAGCCCCACCTTTGGGCTAACCCCTCCAGTGGCGTTCACCCTCCTTATGGCAGGTTTGATTGGTGGTTAGAAAAGGGCTAATATTACGAACAAGCAAATACGCACCCTTGCAGGAAGATTGACCCCCTTCCGGATCAATTGCTTCGGGACACAAAGCTTTCCATTCTTTATGGTCCACCACAACGATTGATGAAACACTGGCTCGCCACGAAAATACTGGGCGGATCCTGGGTAGGGTGAGGCATAACCAGTGCCGATGCATAATTACTGTATCGTGCCGTTAGTGGACTTTGGCGCTTTTCCAAATCACAAACACGTGGTGGCGGTTGAAGAGCAGAAGCTAGACGAGAGAGACCATGGTCGACTGATGTCACAATCTGTGCTCGGAAGCGAATTAGCATTGCAAAAAAGAACAAGAACAACACAAGGACCTACTGACTCCGGAGAGGGCAGTGCTGAAGGTTAAAAAATAGATACTAAGTCCTTATTTTGGACAGGCTCCATTTTTTTTAAAGTTGAGCTATAGCAAAATTGTAAAAAGCCCTCTTCTCGCAGCATAACTTACAAGCGGCCGGGCCCCATTCTACAGCCAATGATAAGTCCTTTAAAAGACAACCAGCAAACTTAAGCAAACATTCCAGATAAATCAAGGTCGATGAGATAAGCCCGCATGCGTATGTTATCACATGCTTGTCTGCGGCACGGAGGGAATCGATTGTACTAGAAGCTGGAAGCGAACCCACGGAAGAGACTCCCTTGAGGCGGTAAATGGCTCGGCTAGACCCGTCAGCTCTGGTCCAGTTCATTGTGTTTTCTGCGGCAAACCAGTCAGAAACTTGTGTGCATACCAGACCCCGGATCTTCCAAGGTCGTACGTTTGGTGATTTTAGGAGATTCCATACAGCATATACACTTAATGATTCCGCCTCAGCCGTTGTCCGCACTCCATCACTTTCATCGCAACCTGAACAGAGAGGTAATTGAATTCAATTTGGCTATCATTTCCAATCGATTTCAACCTTACATCTGCGCCCAGGGCTTTGAACAACACAACACAGCACTGCACGGACCCATATGGTGTTGTATTGCCAAGACTAAGGAGACACGGTATTGTGTTGAACTAGATACCCCCGATATCGTGTTGTGTGGCCCGGGGATTTGTCCTATACCTACCGCCGCTAATTCATCTCTCCTTGCTAGAGATTGCTTGGTTTTGGTTTCTATCGATCGCCCTGCCCTCCTCTAGATTACCTCCCTCAACTTCATTGCTAACTTGTAACTTGCTTGTTCATGTGTAATAGTACTCTCAGTTCATACAATATGAACGTATTATCAACTACACCGACCGATTCCGGCCATACCCACGACGTCGAGCCCGTCCTTGGACCCGCATTATCAAGCGATCAAGCCATCCATTTAAAACATGTGCCTGGCGTCGTGTCATAGCAAGACTCTAACGGAAAGAACTGCTCTCTCGAAGACCTGCGCTTTACGATCACCTGTACAGCCGGCGGTATTCGCAATGCAATGCTCAAACTTCACGCTACTAGAAGAATAAGAAAGGCCCCCGCCAAACCGGATCTGCTGCTCTTGATTAAGCCGGAGCGGATTGAGGCTTTGCGGTGTGTTGAGGATGGCGACAATAATGACGATCAGCATTGGAACTTTGCGACGGAGTATCATTCGGATATCAGAATAACGGGAGTAGTGAAGTCTGATCAGCAGCACAAATCATATCCGTGGAGCTCGCTTATCCAAAACGCTTTGGCAGTGCTAAGCCATGATGAATGCCACAAACTCCAGGTTCATATTCAAAAGGGCCATATTGAGGCAGCACAGCGACACTATACATTCTGGACATTGATTGACAAGCACATGCTCGCTGCTTGTCAAGATAGTCATAGTATGAGAGCAGTCTACGATTACATTCAACAGGCGGCTCCGTTACAGGATATAGAAGTATCTACGGCGCACGCCGCGCCTTCTTCCTCTGTCCAACAGAAGATCGTGAAGAATTAGATTGGTGTCACTTCTGCCGTGCCATGGAAGGCATTGGCTATTCTATAGTGCGCCAAGGAGGCTCAGGCCGTAGGTTCAAGCATTCAGGCAAGATAAAACTTGGAACAATCGTTTTCCATGAGCCACATGGCACAGGCAAGGTCACGCACCGCACTGCACAGCAGGAATGGCTGAAGAGGATTCGAACACGCTTCCAGATTCAATTGGAATAGCATGAAAGCCATAGAATGACACACACGTTTCAGTGCAGAACCTCGATAGCCGTTGTTTGAATTCATGATGCATTTTCTATGCCTGCACCGCCGTGGGTATTACAAACCGACTGCTAATCAATAGCGATTGGTTACTATAGAGATAACGTGTTTGCGTTCGAAACTTTCACCCTGGGTTGTTCTTTTCTTATTTGGCATAGAAAGAATGCGAGGGTGTATCGCAAACCCTTGCGCCAACCCTTAGGTTTGTGATTAATTACCGTCTTTTTTAGCATCCGCTTTATTATTTTATCGGCTTAGTATTCAAAGATTTATTTCGCAAATGCTGGAATCGCCTCTGTCACTTACTCCCGATTTGTCCTCAGCGAAAACTCGATCGAATGCCTTTGAGCCTGGCTGCTTGCTTCCGAGCCGTGCGTTGCAAAGGTACCAAAAGAATCCTTACCTATAAGCACGAGGTAAGCGGGAAAGGAAACAAAAAGGTTCACCTAAGCGGCTAAGCGCCACGGCATAAGCTTAGTTGCATACTACGCCATCTTCAAAGCTTGCCAAGATGCATCAAGCAGCAGTGTGGCTATATCTCCATACGATAGTGACCACTTCCCATAGAATAGCTCTCCCGAGACAACAGTGGCTGGGATCGAGGAGGCCCCGACTGTAATAATCAGCTGCGAGGAGAAGTTTTCGTAGATCTTGTAGATCGTACTTTTCTGTATACTAAGTAACTCAGTATTGCCTCATCGAGGTCTGTCATGTTCTTGGTCGGCGAGAAGCAAAAGCAATCTTGTCTGCACGGTGTTGTTATCACCGCCACTTCACGAGCACTGGATCATGCAATAGCGCTCGGTTGTCCGCATTGGTCCAAAAATTGCTCTTTTCTACTATGATCAACAAAAGTATTTTTCCCTTGTCCACTAGCAGTGCTATATATACACGGACGACTGCATTAGCGAAAACGATCTACGGCAGTTTACCAGCCTCGATCATAGTATCCATTATTGGCAAACATCTCGCAAATGTTGTTTGATGCATTTGCATTCATTTCGTCGTCACCCCACTCCCCGTGCCGCCCCTTCAAAACGGCTTTGGCGGTGGGTGACGCAACTTCGCGTTCCCACAGAAGGTCGCGCCGCAACGACTCAGTGAGCTCGGTTGCAAGCATATATCGTCGCGTGGTTCGTGGGGACGTGGCAGCTGGGTCCGCTGTTTGGTCACCATGGCCATTTTTCAGTATTGGCTGCGCGTTAGATCGGAGAATCTTTCCGATAGGCCGCGACGCGCACGTCTGGCTCTCCTTATCCTCAGAACCATGCTTGATGGAGTCGGAGATGTGGATTCTCTGGTCCCCAGTAGTTGAGGTCCATCTCGACGCATAGCCCCTACGGCTTTGATTCTGCTGCTGCTGCTGCTGTTCGCCTCTGGCAAACATCAGACTAAGTAGAGATTGCTGACTGGATCGACTTGGTTCCAAAGCCATTCGCTTATGCATGAGATGATCAGCTGGGATGGAGTTGCTCTCGTCTATTTCGACAGAGCCTTCCCAGTCGCTGTCCTCGTCATCGTCGAGAATGGCGTCATCGCTTATCTCACAAGTCTTCAGGATAGGCAATGTGTTATAATCAGAAGAACCGCTAAGCTTAGAGGCAGGAGAAGTGGCTGCCACAGAGATGATGTCTGCTCCAGTAGCAGCTTGAAGCGAGGTTTGTCTCGTAATGCGCGGTAATGGAATTGCGGATGGCGAGAAGCCCTGAATGACTTGAGGAGGTCTGTTTTTCGGATGCGAATTTTCCTGGTTCCGTCCTTCCAAAGGAATGGTAGGCTCGGTTGATGGGGTGTTTGGTGACTGAGTCGTGTTCTGCGTGTTTGATGAGAAGGTAGACTCTGAGGCTGTTGATCTGGACTCTATCGAAATCATGATTTAGTTTCAATCAAGTCTTGTAAGGTGATAAAACACTGACGAGTGGCGATGCTGTACTCTCGGCTCCCAATATCCTTACGACTCAATTCAGACAAGATAGCACTGTCCGTCATATTGACAATGTGCTGCTCGTTTGTGACTAGTAGAGCCATGTTGCAAACAGGAGCGCTGTAGTATTATTCGTGATAGAAGAATGCAGAATTGCAGTGCGGACGCAACTGAGGATCAATTACTTCTCGCTGGATTATAGGCGTGGACGGCTCGTAGCAGAATGTTGCGGTGCTCTTCAGTCTTTCTATCTCTTCTCACTTGTCTATTTATGCATTTAGGGGGGAATTGTGCAGATGAGTAGTGGCAGATCTCGGAGTTGCACCGTTCCAACGTGCTTGGCACACACATGGAAGAATAGCGCAGCATGTCCCTCGAGAGGACCCTGGTTAGATCATCGAACTGTTTGGCTCAAATCGTCGCCAATGAGCAAAGCATCCAACCTGGCTCCTCGCTCCTGTTGCCTCCCACATTAACGATGGCCGACCTCAGTACTATCTGGTTCCAAGTTTTGTAGAGGGGGTTATATGAAGTAAGAAAGGGACACAAAAAAAACTCCATTCTTCGTCTTCGTCGGCGTGGTAAGGCCTGTGCTGGTGCCCTGACTTATTACCGACATACACTGAGACTAGGCTGTGTGCAGCGGTTATAGATTTTCAGTCGAGGATCAACTGTTTTCGGCATCTCGAAACAAGATTGACCGAGCTGTATTTCCAAAACTAGCTACTTGCAGGAATAGCCATTGGTATCGCCACTACTAGGGAGGTAGTGTGCAAGACACGCAACTAATACGTTAAATTGTTGGTGCAATTGATACGAGTTCGAACCTAGGAGGGCAGATCTTGACACAAAAACAAATTGAACGGGACGGGTGATTTGCTTCTTGAAAGCACGACGCGATCGATCTAGTGAGTCAGGCTAACCCGGTATTCACCTATACGCGACTCGTCTCGGCACATAGTTCGGCTGCACCACCAACGCAACCCCGGAGCGAGATTCCCAATAGAGGCAATTGCGCCATATATTGCTGTGTTAATCATTAAGGTTGTTGAAAGTGGTTGTGGTATGCTCGTAACATGACCTTGGGATGGTGGTGTCGATTAATAGAAGACTGGAATCCGGTAGTATCGCCGGGTGGGAGGGTGAATAAGGGAATCCTTGTCCAGGATCTCTCCATGAAAAGAAAAGTACTGCGCATTGAAGGCACGTGTTCAGGTAAGGAAATGATTTTGAAAAGGATGGGAATACGGGATTGCCACGAGAAGAGATCCTTCTTAAATAATTGCAAGGTCCGCCCGACTGGTAGGGACATTGCTCTTATGTTGTCGTTCAAGCCTAGCTACGCCCGATGACTTTGCAATATTCATATCAAGGTTTATTCTCGCCTCTGACCTTCATAAATCCCTTGGGTTGCCTCAGGTCTCTTCTCTTCACGGGTCTAAATAGCTTTAATATCCACCATGTTTTCGGAATTGATCGGGTGAATGAGCAATGTATTATCTAGTAACTATGTGAAGGCCGCTTCTACTGATCATTGCCACCCTCGCGGGATCGACTTGCGCACCACCTCGTTCCAATTCTTAATAGTGGGGACTCTCCAACGTTCCAGACCGGTTCAATACCAAAAATGGGCAACCAGGGGATAGGTAGGATGCATAAGCTTCGAAGCAGCCTGCCATACCAAGTAACAAGTATAAGTGGGGCTTTACAGGGCATCGCAATCCGAAATGGCACAATCAAGCTATATCCTATAGAGGGTCACCCATAGGTGACTGCCAAAGCAAGCGATCTTTCAGGAGTCCTTCGTCACGATCGTTCCACCTTGCGAGTACCATCTGACACTCATCCTTGGTTATCTCGGTCGAACCGAAATGCGCCTCGTTGCTCGATTTTTATTCCAAGCTGACAGATGGCTAAGCAAGGCCACTGTTGGCTACAATTCCATTGAGATAAAACAGTGCCAAGACCAATTCTGCCTGGAAGGCTGGGGACTGTTGGTGATCAGCGCTTTGGTAGCAAATCAAGCGACCTCTTCGTCTGGATGACACTTCATTGCCCCTGGTTGATCGAGTACGCACTACATGATTATTGGTGTGTGGTATGGAAATCTGGGATGGGCCGATTATTCACTTTTCAACTTGTCCAAGCTGAAAGAGTCGGTGCTTGGCCTTCAGAATCCCTCCATAACCGGCAACCTGAACAGTCTTGGTCATTATGCTTAAAAAGCAACGCAAATACAAGGTGGCGGCAAGAGATGCCCCCGAGTGGTACTCGAGGTAAAGGTATTGTAGGTGACTTGGCCAAGGAAAGGCTAGGCGAGAAGATCATTGAAAGCTACGGGACGCCAAGATACAGTATGTACTTCCTCTGTTCAAATTGACATTCTTCTTCGGACGACGGTTGCACCATTTAAGCAAGTTGTGACCTCCACTATACTGTACACATTTCCCTTATAAATAATTTCTATGGCGTCTAATCCCTTTGGTCACTTCACAAATTCTGCTGATGACCTGATGAATATCACATTTAATCCAGGCCGAGACTTGGACAGCAGTGTTGACTACGAGGCTGTCAGCACTGTTGTTGAGGACTTAAACATTCCATGCATAGACCTGACAAGAAGGAGTCTTCATGACTCAGGGTCTCTAGCAGGGGTAACTAGACAGAAACCGACGCGGGGGAAACATATGACACCCAGCCCCCCTAATGGCAATCTGTCAAGCTGGCACGGTCGTGGTCCTGTGACGGATGCGTCAGGCTGGTCCATTCGGGCCAAGTTCGATTTTGAGTCTTAATAAATAATTGCTTTCTTTCGATCGTTGCAATATATTCTAAGGTGGTTTGTTATGCTGCGATCTGATCCATTGGTCAATCCAGGCCACTGTTGTCTCGAGAGAGCTATTCTATGGGAAGTGGTCACTATCGTATGGAGATACAGCCACACTGCTGCTTGATGTATTTTGGCAAGCTTTGAAGCAGCCTGCCATTGTAGGTACAGGTGGGGCGTTCCGGGGTATCGCGAACCGAGGATTCTCTTAGTGGCATAACCGAGCTATACCACGTAGAGGGTCACCCACGGGTGACTGCCAAAATATTTGATCTTTAAGGAGTTCTTCGTTGCGATCGTTTCAAAGTTTCACCCTAGCGCAAAGTCGTCTCTCCTCTTGTGACAAAATGGGAAGTGCAGTGCTATGTAACAATCATTCTTGGTCATATAGTCATTTCGGTCGAACCGGAAGACGTTCCACTGTTGCTTAACTCTTACTTTCAGCCCACAGCAGAGCAGGAAAAGACTCGTACCAGCTATAATTTATTACGAGAAGAACAAAACTTGACCGGTAAAGAGGCTGGGGAGCAGCCCTTTGACGGCAAAGTAACCTCTCCTCACCCCTCCCCTGTCTTTCTGGCTGATCTTGACCTCCTCATCTGTTGCATCTTTATGCGAGATCAAGTGTCCGGTGTTCCTCGATCGGCCACTTGTTGATCAAATGCGTACGTTCTCGGCCCATCCAAAAGAAATCACCTTGCATGAAGGCGATCTCCTGAACACAAAAGAGTTGGACTGTTCCACCTTCACTGCGCCAACGCATCGCTTTCCGACCCGGGCTCTTGAATGTATAATATTTTGCAGTATCATCCAGGAATCGTCCTTGGTGGTGTTGCGTCAGATCATTAGACTGCGTGGCTTATTTGATAAGGTGAAAGCCGGCATGTATGTGGCCTAGAATGTCATTGTAATACGACCTATCAGGGTTGCTTTAACGTCAAACGAGTGACAGGTTACTAGCTCAAGGAGAACTCGGTTATAGATGTCGACATCCAGGCTCTCAGAAGCATCTTGCTGCCAAAGTCTCCAACAACGCTACCTAGATTGAAAGGTCGCCGCTCGTCTCGGTGGTTAGAGGCTCTGCAAAGCTGGTAACTCAAGAGGCCGAGCAGGTGATATTGGAGTAGGTATAGTCGAAGGCCTTTAGATATCCTATCAGTTGGATAATGGCAGCGCAAACCACTAAAATGTGCATAAACGAGTGGGAGCTGCACGTGTCGAATTTTCCGGGCCACCAGATTTCGGGAATCCTCATCTTCCGAATCACATGTATTAGGACCAAGTTTTTCTTACGTGGGAAAAAATGAGGGGCTTACTGCATAAAGCGTGGTTCCAGACAGAAGGCAGCCTATCTTCGCCACCAGGGTATAAGTGAAGGCTTTTTTGTTCATTAAATCTAGCCCGAATATTTTAAGCCCATGGATTAAGGGCGCCACAATAGACGTGCCAGTCGCCATGAACGCTAGTGTTCGCGTGGAACGAAATTTGTGGCTCTGGAGCTTGGGATGGATGTTCGTGACGATGGTCAATACCCCGAAAACTCCAGTCTATTGAGCGATGAAGACGGTGTTAGCTCCGATTGCTAGTCCCGTCACAGAAAAAGCAGAGCATATGGAGATCAACGAACCATAGACCAATAAATATTGCGTAGGGTAGCCTCACACCAAAAGATGATGTATACTCCCAGGATAATGTCACCGACTATGAAGATCCCTATGCCAAGCATATCCAGGCGGTGGCAGATATGATCCACGGTGTAAGAGTGATTCATCAAAGTATGATAAAGAGCCGAAAATAAATAGCAAATGGTCGCCGTAATCATAAAGATTGAGAAAGCAACAAAATCGGTCGTGGTACCTCTAGAATATGTGTGAGAAAGGTACCGCAAGATATACCACTCGCCAAGGAGGAAGAGAACGGCTGGAATCAGATGCGTATAGATGTTGACCGTCTCGTTGTGGAAGTGCCACCAACTGCGGAACGAGGCGCGAACGGAGCCCGATATAGGCCGGTAACCGTGAAGAATCCACTGGTTGTTGTTGTGTTGAAACCATTCCGGCATTTCACTGAACGAGAAAAGAGCCGGGCAACCTGCGTCACCGGACCTGGATCCGGACCCGAATGCGTCGTCTTCCATTCCCCACCCTTTGCGCGCATCTGGCTCTTTGGGCAGAAACCGGAGACAGAGGCCGGCAATTACTGTAGCGTCTGGCAATGTGTAATGTCTAAAGACCAAAATTGAGAGTAGGATCAAGTTGCTTTTGAATTGTCAAAGGGCAGATAATTGATTCCCCAACGCGAACTTTGCAAGACTCATCGTATACGTCAGCTAGTTCGGTCCTTACTTGTCATTGTCATCAAAATTGAAATACTTGTACAAATGGGTACAGAGACCATCAAAATCGGCTTCTTGTTTTGTCTCTCTTCTCGTCTCTGAGCACGGACGATCCATATCTGGCGCTGACATTCATGTACCCTAGCCAGACCCACTGTACTGTCATCCATGAGTACTTCAGTCAGCTAAAATCGGCTCTGGCCCAAAGTATTGTTGAAGCTGACAATACAGTACCGTACAAAATTGCTTGTCATCCCTCGGATGTACGGTGTTCTCAAAAAAGAAGGGGAAAGGGGGGAGAAAAGAATATGTCATTTTTATTTCCACCTTCTGGCACTGTTCCTGTGCAAAAAGCGCGTTCGGAATACAATATGGCTGCATCTGGTTTTCAAGATAACTTCTTTTCCTGCACACTAACTACGAGGAAGCATGCTCAAATGCACGAGCTTCGCAGTCTCCAGAAACGCCCTGCGACGAGCATAGCCCACAGTGTCTCGAAGATACCCGAGTGGAAGCCTCAACCGGACTTATCGAATTGATGATTCATCGTCGAATGCAGTCTACTGGTCGAATGGCGCGGCAATCTTTGGAAAATTGACCATATGAAGTACGATAGCGAACACAAAGCAGAACGACCTCGAAGCTGGCCTCGGAGCCACTATCTCTTCAAATGGATGAAGCCGATGGTGGCAAGATCCTGTAAATGAGCTCAGCGGAGAAGAGTATCCTTCCGTGAAGACTTGCGAGAATAACACGTTTTAGCTGTACCTTGGACAAATTCAACAGCTTTTGGTCTCTCTTGTGCAACTGGCAACCCCTCTCTTCTAATTTGCTGCTAACACATGCCGATTTGTAGCTGACCGCAAAGACGGCAGCCCTTGGAAAAGGCTGCGGCATGCGTTGGAGGTTTGTTGGACGCAGTCGTCCAGACTCGTGGCCACACATATGCACGTGCTAGTTAGAGCAACTGACTATGGGTTTTGCTCCAGAATGACAGACAGATGCTCTATCAAAGGCTCAACAGATCGTAGGTCCGACAGTGATGTTGGTACATCATCTTGGCTCCGAACCACCCTCGCAATCAACGAAATTTTGGAAATTTTGACTTTCTTCACTCCATTTCGGGGGCTCCCGGAGATTAATGCAACACCCAATTTAGATCACCGTAACCACATTGGGAAAGTACTTACGTCGTTCAAAACTGCATGCGATTGTCCAATGTTGCATGGTATAAGTGGCAAGGGGGCTGGGTATAAAACGACAGCCTCCCACGCTATTTCTGCACTTCAACTCAGATCTTTGGTTCATGGTCCATAACCTTTGGAATCTTTGCACCGAAACTCCATCGCCGGTGCTTCTTCTGAGTCAGCATATACGGTCATTATGGATCGCTTACCAACTGAACTATTGATTATGATTACAGATTATATCGATCCATACAATCTGTTGAATCTTGCTCGCTGCAACCGAAATTTATGCGAAAAGATTCTTCACTTCTTTTACAAACGAGTCGCCGGCGATGAATCGCTTTATCAGAGTATCATCATCTTTGGAGGGCCGAAACGTCAAAATGCAACCATCAGCGCACTCGAAAAGGCTCAAAAAGCTGGCGCACCAAAGTTCACTACGTATAATTATTCTGCATCGATTCCAAATCTCAAGGTCTCTATTGCTGGCGAAAATCGATCAATCAAGTCTAAGAGTGCGAGCTTCAAATGTACATTACTAGGACTCGCGGCAGAGCAGGGTCTTGAAGAGGTCGCAACTTTCCTTCATAATTCTGGTGTGCCGATTGACGGTGTCCCTGAGCCGCACAATCAAGGTCCAACACCCCTGTTTATTGCGCTCGTAAATCGCGAATATAAAGTGGCTACGCGTCTACTTGATCTAGGAGCCAGTCCTGTCCCGTATGAGAACGGTATCACAGCTTTCCATATCGCCGTAGCCGCAGGCTACCACGATCTGTCCCGCTTTGTGGGGGAATTTGATATGGATCCCAACATTTCCGACGGTGATGGCAATTGCCCACTGGCCTATCTTCTATCATCTGTTGAGGATCCAGGAGAAACGGTCCGCCAGCTTTCACAGCTTGGTGCAAACATGAACCCAACAGTTCTTCTGAACGGTAGGCGCAAAAGCCTTCTGAATACAGTCCTTGAGTCTCGGAAATGGAAGCTAGCTGAACAGCTCTTGGACTGTGGCGCCGATCCGACCGGTCATGGAACTGTCCAACCGCCGCTGGAGATCGTGTGCACACAATTTCCGGGGGGCGACGATATCGGAGCACGGTGTGGTCTCATCACGAAGCTCCTTGACATGGGCGCAAATCCAAATCTGAAGATTTCTGCAACAGGCCATTATCTCCCGCTGCTCACATATCTTGTAGCCAAAAGACTTCAGAGGGAAACGGAATGTTTATTGCTATGTCCAGAGCTCGATTTAGAATCATCCGACTCACATGGAAGAACGGCTATTTCATATGCCCTATCGACAAACTCAGGCTGCTTACCACTGGCCGAGCTCCTGTTGCAGAAAAAGGCCTGCATTCCTGACTTGATTATCAAGAAGGTTGCTCATCTCGCCGGGCAATGGAATACGGCCAAAGCTCATGGCAAGAAGAGACTTCTTGCCAAACACCGCTACCTTAAACCAATCTGCAAACTGATTCGCAACTATCGGTCTTCTTCTCCCAATCAAGACGACAACAACGTTTTAGATTCGCTGCGCAATATCAATTTCCCCTAGTGAAGTAGGCTGGGGTGACATATTTGTGCTCGGTGCTTTTTTCTTCTTCTTATATTCTGGAAGCTTTGTGCGTGAAACATCGTCACTGGCCGCGTTATCTTGGCCGAAGATGATATACTGGGTAATTCGGATTGGATGCAATGCAATACAGAAAATTTTGTCTCAGAGTGTTGATTATTCGAAAAGATCCGTGGTACTTTTTGTATGTAGTTGCGAAATGATCAAAGCAGTAATGTTACTGTAATCCTCTTTCCCAAGCACTCGATAAGGGTTGTCCAAGCACGCGACCCAGGCTGTTTCTTTAGAACAAGCCCGTTTGATCCCCTGCCTTCAAAGATACCAGTCTCGTCCATATTGTATCGATTCGTGGCTTTGATAGCCACTATCTCAGGTATAGTGAGGTGCTTAAACCATGGCCTGATAATATTGGTTGGGGCTCCATTTACACGCTGTGAATCGATACCTGCACCTAGAGCGCATCTTAAAGATCCACGGAGATTTGCAACCTTTTGGAGAGAACAGCAAAGTCCTTGAGTTGTTGATGGGTTGGTGGCAGCCCCAAATCAGCCTGGACTGGAACCCATCCAGCGAGATGATTTTCCTCAATTGGTGAAAGTCTTTGCAAATCAGAAAAGTTCTTCAGCGTTGATCGTGGTCCACCCCATTCCAGTGCAGCTGGTTAACCGCTGGTATCACTGGCGACAGCTTCAAGTGCCTAGGTAATGTCTTCTTCCGTATAGTCAGGCATATAGGCTAGAAGAACGTTGTTGCAAAAGATGGAATCAATTGGGATAAAAATGGTGGAATTATAAAAGTTCAAAGTTAATAGTCATCATAGCGGTGACAGATTTTCGAGTGCCCAAATGTGGGCGTCGACAGCTCGGTCTCTACGATTCTTTGCAATCGGTCCCAGATACCACTAGGTGCAAGCACAACATCTTGCTCCATATCCTTGGTGCGGCACCGCCCATTTGCCAAGACCCTCCATTCAAATGAGTAGTGTATGCATGTGGGAGGGGTCTCGTCGTAAGCACGCCCTTCACTCCAATCGTCTAATTTCAGAAGCATATCTAGTTGGGTTTCGTCATCCAGATTTTGGAAAATTCATCTTGGTATGCGTCGGGGAATTGCATCTCGATGATTAGACTTTCGAGACCCAGACGAAAGCTGAGAAGTATTGCACAGGGCTAAAAATGGTGGAGTGTGCAGTCTCCCGGCAGACGGCCATTTGGAAACAACATTCTGACGCAGAACAGGCCTTTGATTTTCTATCCGATTCAATAGATTTCTGCGGCTTGCATCGAGGAGATCGACAGACGTAGGGCTGGTCCACTTCTAATTGGGCAGATGCACGGCCGTTTGACAAACAAGTTGTTCCCATTGTTGTGAATACTGTGCTGTTTATTTCGAGTACACCGTATATTCAAGGGATGGGAGGAATGTTTGTTGGTAGAGTGATGACAGGCAATTTTGTATTGTCAGCTCTAACAATACTTTAGGTCAGAGCCGATATTGGCTGACTAAAGTACTCGTGGAAGTACTCGTGGATGACAATACTAAGTGGGTCTGGCGGAGGTACATCAACGTCAGCGCAGAATATGGATCCGTGCGCAAAGACAAGAGAAGAGAGACAAAACAAGAAGCCGATTTTGATGGTCTCTGTACCCATTTGTACAAGTATTTCAATTTTGATGACAATGACAAGTAAGGACCGAACTAGCTGACGTATACGATGAGTCTTGCAAAGTTCGCGTTGGGGAATCAATTATCTGCCCTTTGACAATTCAAAAGCAACTTGATCCTACTCTCAATTTTGGTCTTTAGACATTACACATTGCCAGACGCTACAGTAATTGCCGGCCTCTGTCTCCGGTTTCTGCCCAAAGAGCCAGATGCGCGCAAAGGGTGGGGAATGGAAGACGACGCATTCGGGTCCGGATCCAGGTCCGGTGACGCAGGTTGCCCGGCTCTTTTCTCGTTCAGTGAAATGCCGGAATGGTTTCAACACAACAACAACCAGTGGATTCTTCACGGTTACCGGCCTATATCGGGCTCCGTTCGCGCCTCGTTCCGCAGTTGGTGGCACTTCCACAACGAGACGGTCAACATCTATACGCATCTGATTCCAGCCGTTCTCTTCCTCCTTGGCGAGTGAGTGTGTCAATGTTTGCGCTCTACTACTACTCTGCGCGGCTTGAGATCTGCCGCACAAAACATAAATTTAAGATTGCTGACAGCGAGTTACAGAGAACGGAATTTCATATCCGTGCCACCCTTGTTTTACACCAAAAGTCACCATATTACCATTTCTACAAAAAGTCAGGAAAAATAAAAGAAAGTAGAATAAACTAAGTTAAAGAGAATGTCGAGATTTGCTAAGTAGCGGTCATATAGCGCCGCTGGGAGGACGCAGGCCATTGTGGCCTTGGCGCTAATAACCTGCGCACTGACCAAGTGGGGCGTGCAGCAGGAGCCCTTAGCTAATGCTAAATATGCTTCGGGTAATTGTCGTCGACTTTTCGTGCGACGACGCCTCCTTTTTCGCTTCAAAATCTTCTGGCTGCAGCTACTATCATCGCAAATGCATCATGTCGCTCACCAAACTACCACTAGAAATCGTCCGAACCATCGTTGATTATGTCTCTGATTTCGGAGACCTTTTTGCAATCTCTCAGACGGACCAACGGTTTCGTATTCTGTCACATGATCGTTTTCGCCTAGACGCTCAAAGCGATTATCCCTCTGCCCTTGGTTGGGCTGCATGCCGTGGTTCTCTATGTGTTTTACAAAAGGCTCTCGATTTTGGAACCGATATAAGTGCAGGTTATGCTAGCCGATCGTCAATCCACCCCTCTTGTCCTAGAGTCGGCAACTACGATGTTACCATTCTTCACCTCGCTTGTCATTCCTACGACCCATCGGTGGTACCGAGGACAATCAGTCGGCTGATTTCACATGGCGCTTTAGTAGACGATGTTCACTCATCGCCGGTCCTGGAATTTGCTCTCGAAATCCAGAATTTCGCTGGTGCTATAGCACTTATCGATATCGATGCAGCAAGTTCACTGCAGTCATTACGGTCATTACCGCCAGCCTCTGTCTCTACAATTACTCAAGTCCGGTCGGCAGAAGTCTTAGTCAGATCGGCGTGGGCGCCAGCATATCTCTTGCAGGCTCGATCTCCGCATCGGACGCCGATTTTGTAGCCGGCATTGCCAGCATTGCAACCACCGAAGCGAGACATAGCGCTTTCTTTGAAATCAGTAACGGGAAAATCCCAAATCCGACTGCTTTTGATGCACCCCTGCCTGGAGTTTGGGCATTCAATCTGGCTCTTAGCAGCGTTGTTCCGGGTTCTTGCCCGTCACTCCCGCCTCTGCCTATCCTGCCCACGTTGGCCGTCACCCTAGATCCCACGGGTGATAACACTACTGTTGACTTCTCGTGGGACTCGACCGAGAGATCTTTAACATTTCAAGGGAATCGAACTCTTTTTCTTGGCTGGATCGATGAGATGGGTGCGCCGATCTACACGGCTTTGAATCAGACGGGGCCAGGTACGGGACGTGGAAAGGTGCCTGAAGGCCTCGGAAATAGCGTAACTTTGATGGTTGGATTAACTTCTCAGATCAGTCTCCCGACGCTGGGCTCCCTCGCGCAAAGCACACTAGCAGGACCAGCTGTACTTGTACGATGATCGCAGGGGAGAATTAGGGCGTGTGATAACAATCTTGGATTTACAGTACAGTACTGTAAGTCTAATGTAGATAGTTAAGTAATAGCAGAGAATTGTGTAGCCGTGTCCAGTTCCCAGTTATACCCAGAGAGTTTGATGTAAATTACAATACACACAGTGCCAAAACTAAATATGTATTACGCGAAGATTTCCTCGAGTTTTCGAATAAAAAGGCGATCGGGTACTGGTCTTCGCATTTCGCAAACCGGATCAAGTACTGTATCGGACAATTGCAGCTCGGTATTTGTGCAATATCATCAAATTGAGCATGGAGCTTGCTTACCGCCGTGTGCTGGACTTCACAATCTGTCTGCACACTGTAGAGTATCCGGATTACAAAACTTCAGTAACTACGCCCGGCTATTTGCAACTAAGCCATTGTCAAATGTCATCCAAATGTCATCAAGAGAACCATAATCAATACCGTGAGAACAAATGAGCCAAACAAATTTCTTTCGAGAACAGTATGTGACTTACAGTACTTTATACTGTATGGCGGAGTAAATAGTTTCTTGGTAAATCGCCGTAATAAAATGTAATTCTGAGACAGACCGAGCTTTTGACTTTTTATTCGATTCGACAGGTTTTGCAGCTTGCATCGAGGAGATAAATAGACGCTAGGAGATCCGTAGGACTGGTTTACTTCTGATTGGGTAGATACACGCCCATATGCCTGGCAAGTTGTTTTTATGGCTAGCTACGTATTGAGATGCGGGCGGAAAACAGTCACGAGAATTATTAAGATTGTGCAGACATGCTTTCTAAAAAATATGACTTCGGACTAGAAACTTGTTGAAAAGCAATGCAAAGGTACGGTATATATAGTATACTCGACTAACATTAAAAGAAGATAATGGGAGGGGAACCTTTTATATATGTATCGTAGAATGCGTGAGGAATATTGTGTTGGAATGTAGGTTCCCTACTTGGAACAAATACTGTGCTGCTTATTCCGAAACACTGTACAGTACATTCACGGGATGGCAGGAATGTTTGTTACAGTAATAAAGGGGTTTAGTGTTGTCAGCTCCAAAAAATACTTTGGGCCACAGCCGATTTTGGTTGACCAAAGTACTCGCGGATGACAATACTAAGTGGGACTGGCTGAAGTACATAAATGTCAGCGCCGGATATGGATCGTCCGTGCTCAAAGACAAGAGAAGAGCGACAAAGACAAGAAGCCAATTTTGATAGTCTCTGTACTCAAATTTGGGCAAATTCAATTCCTTTGTCTGGTAGACAGATATACGATGAAACGCCTATCTAAGCGCACGAAAACACTGTGCATCATTGTCGTTGAGATCCCTATTTGCTACTGTATAGGAGTTGGTTTTTGATGATATAGCGAAAGTACTACTTCATACATAGGATGACATCTTGTCTATCAGCATTGTCGCACTTCTATTCACGATAAAATTGCTGAGGCAAGTATGGGTACAGCTTACATACTACACTCATACCAGAAGTAAAGAGAAGCCTCTCCATTGGCTTGGCCCTGATAATGATAGGATCAGAAGTCATCAGCTATGTCAGTCTGCTTAGTTTGCTGATGAATTAAATGTCACAATCAATTTGCCACACATATGGCGTACTACTTAAATTCCAGTTTCCTCCGTAACGCTTCAATTCTTCCCTATGTACAGTACAGTACTATAGCATCAGACAACATAACAGTCGACCTCCGCACAATGGATCCATCCGATACATCTGCCGATTTGAAAAATTGGGTAAAGGTTCGAGAACCCGTCGAGCTCCCAACTCCAGGTCTCGTACAACTTTCATATCGACGAGCTCGCAGCGTTTGTCTTCAAAGCGGTGCGTACAGACCTTCGGTTATCGTCAAGTATGCTAATGGTATACAAGGGGTCACGATGGCCGACATTCGCGATTTGACGGACAAATTCTTCAACGCTCATCAAGCCCGTAAGTAGTCAAGAACCATGTAAATATATATTGTACTAATACGATGAATTAGCATGGATCCCACGAGATACTGCGGCGTTTACCATTATGACAACGCATTGGAACTTGGTAAGACAATAGGGCTCCCGTTTCACAAATAAGAGCACTGACAACTCAACTTTATACAGTGCATGGGTACCATGGATGCCCTAGCCGGGGATCGTGAAGACATTCAGTCACTCCTCAAAGAGCTAAAAAGCTTCCAGTTGGTCGGTGAGTTCATGCTGGCAGAGGTTGGTCATGGACTGGACGCCGTATGTATCGAAACTACCTCAACCTTACAGAGCGACGGCTCGTTCATCATGCATACACCTTCGAGGGCTGCAGCCAAGTCGATGCCCAAGACTGCGCCGTGGATCTCATTGCCTCGCGTGGCAGTGGTAATGGCACGACTGATCGTCAGCGGGTCCGATCATGGTATCAGGGCTTTCGTCGTTCACCTGACAGATAGCGATGGTATGAAGCCCGGCATAACATCCAAAGTATTGCCCTACCGCTCCGGCTCGAAGCCGGTCGATCACGCAATTACTTCCTTCAAACACGTCAAGCTCAGTCCGACTGCGCTGCTGGGCGCTCTCGAGATACATGGTGACGCGAGAGAGATTTTTTATCGCCAGATTCGAAGAGTCCATGTCGGTACCCTGGCTCTTTCGCTCAGCAATATCATTGCACTGCAGAGTAGCGCTTATACTGCCTGGCGCTACAGCCTCAGACGCCGTATCGCCGTCCCCGGTAATACCGCCGATCGGGCCGCAATCTATTCGTTCCCGACACAGAGACGCCCAATCATCAGTGCTGCGGCACATTCAATCATTTTCAAAGCATACGCCGCGGAGACGGTCAGGCAGTTTCGAGACGAGTCGGTCGAATGGAAAGTACGATATGGACTTGCCACTATATTCAAGGCCTACGTTTCCTGCTATACTCAGGGGGCACTGGGCGAACTGGCCGACCGGTGTGGTTGGCAGGGCCTCTTTGGCTATAACCAGATAATCGAAAATCTGTTGGCCCTGAAGGGCAACATGATCGCAGAAGGAGACGTCCTCGTGCTAAGCATCCGTGAGTGGTAATTTTTCTTTTGCCAAGTCTAAACAATAGCTAATAGAAGAGTAGGGCTTGTGGCCGAAGTAATTCGAGGCAAATACGAGATTCCTTCAGCTCAACACTCCGAGAGCCTCCTGGCTATGCACGAACGCGACTTGTGGAAAGAAGCTTCACAGGCCCGGTCATTTGATCTGCAGGTCATGCCACGATGCAGAGATATCATCATCGCGATAGGACAGCGGATGGCGTATGAGGCAGCGAAGAGCTCTACCAAAGTCTCTTCAGATGTGCTGGCAGTATTTGAAGCACAAAGTGTAATGTGTGATCCTGCATGGTACGTTGGGCATAACCATGCGTCGTTTGCCGAGCTTCAGCAGAGGGAATCAGAGGCTTTCGAGAAAGTCAAGCCCCAAGTTGAAAATATCATGTTGCACTGCGAATCCGCCGCGTGGGCTAGTGCGCCAATCATTGGGCAGGACCTGTGGGAGGAGTTTGAAAATGACCTGACGACATTCGACAGTCAAGGCCGTGTTGCGGATATGAAGCTCGGGAGCCCAATCATGTTGGCCGCAACAGATGCCTAGCAGGCTGGAGCAAGTCTGAGAAGGGTCATCGCGTGTTGAGTGGTCATTGATATCGCTCGGATGACGTGTTTCTTTCTGTTATTTCCTAAAAATATGGCCATTAGATATACGATATGGTATTACAGCTCTAGACCATCGCGGGGCAGCATACAATGCGTCTCCTACGAAAACGCATAAATTTATTAAGTTTCTCAACGCAAAGGGCAAGCTCCTACGAGATTACAGTCAAAATATTGATGATCTCGAGAGTAAAGTCGGTCTCTCTACTGATCTTACGAGCGGTCCGGATAATGTTGAGTGTGTCCAACTCCATAGATGTATTCGGAGGTTGCGATGTCTGCGCTGCAGAAAAACCGAAACCACTGCCCGAAGGGTGGTCGACGTCAACCCCAACAATGCCAAACTCCCGTATTGTTCTAGTTGCCCTTAGCATTCGAGGAGATCTGGATTGCGTAGGCCGAAGCCTGGTCTGCTTCGGCCAGACATTCTTCTATACGGCGAAGAAGACCCGCGATCTGACACCATCTCGAAGTTTAAACAAAACGACATGCGTCAGAAAGTAGACATACTCCTCATAGCGGGTACCAGTCTGTCTGTTCCAGGCCTACGGGCTCTAGCGAAATCATTTGCGGGAGTGATTCACAAACACAGGGGCATTGTAGTTTTTGTGAATTTGCTTAAACCCGCTCCGAGCACTTGGGGAAAGACAATAGATTTCTGGGTAGAGTGGGATTGCGATGACTGGGTTGGTGATCTGGAACAGAGGCTCTCGACAATAGGATCTTGCTGGCCAAGCAAGAGCGCTGAGATGACCATGGAGCTGACCGCAGGTATCCGCACGCAAAGGCCACTAAGGGTTCTCACCATCCTCTCACAGTTACTAGGTTACATTAGACATGTAGTCATACATATTTAGCATTATACATTGCTTATTATCTTTCGTTCAGTTCTCGAGAATTGGTAATCAAGATGCAATTCCCCTACTGCATACCAAAATGGCTTTTCTAGCGAATTGCTCGGCAATTCAATTTTGACAATAAATTCTACAATTACGACCATCGGTAGCGTAACGATCAAAGCGTAGCGATCAAGGCTTTCTGCCGCTTCTGACATTAGCTGATTAGCCCTTTTACGTGTTGTGGTCGTACCTTGCGCTATCTAGAACCGAAGTCGTCGATTAGAATTGCAAAGGATCGTAGAAACGGAGCTATCGAATGTCTAATTATATAAATACGCTATTGAATCCGATGACTCTCGATAGACGACGGCTAACCTTTTCTTATTTCTATTCGTGTTTTGATTTCAGTAAATTGAGCGACTCTATATAGAATGGGTGCAGTAATTTACTCTGCAATTTCTGTTTCACTACATTACACGTCGATATTTTCTTCTGTGAGACCACACTCTTTACCGCCTTCTGAATCCCCTACCAACCAAGATGCTACTTCTTCTAGGAGAACTTCGTCAGTCCATGCTCCCATCTCGCAACCAAGAAATCCGGATATATGTAATTCCCCGAATTTCCGCTCCTTCAAGCTTCCGAGTAAAGAGGTCGCCGTCGGAGACAGAATAGTAATGTTGTGTAGTTTCAGTGTATGCACTGAAGCCATAGCATCGCCGCAGAGATAGCTTTTGAATTCGTTCTCTGTGGCTTGAAAGCCCCCAAGAACGAGCGATTCCAAAGATGGCCAAGTGAAATCTTGGTCAAATACTGCATTCATGGAGGGCGAGCCGGGCTCCACATGCAGAAAAAAGTCGACTCGAAGATGGCGGATATTGACAGCGCACTTAAGTGCTAGTTTCAATCCCTTTCGCAGTGCTTCTTCGCTTTCTGGGATCAATGAGAGATTGAGCTCCGTTATCGACGACCAACGCAAATTGGCAGGGTCCAAACCCGCCGAGGTGAAAAATCTCGAATGAAGGAATTCAGCTTGAATCCGTTCAATGACGAGATCGTGTACCTCTACAGCTTGGCGAAGAGCATTCATCTGACGAATTCCATGTTCTGCCCCAATAGCGCCGATGCCCCAGGTCGTTTCTGTCACGTGTTCGAAGTCGTCTGGAACTCCACAGAACATGCGTATGCTGCGCAAATTCTTTAACTGTTTAAATGAGTCTTCCAACGCCGTGTAATCACAATTGCTGCGGCGAATCAAGTCATCTTGGTATACCAGTTGCTGAGACAAGACTTCCAGACTTGCATCCTTGTGATTATACCGCGTGCTTTTCTGCACCCTCGCCAAAACGTCTTCTGATGGGCTCAGCGTTGTATAGGTGATCGATTGTACGGTCTTAGCGAGGTGAGATTGGGCAATGTGCAAAAGCTTATCGAAACCATGCTCGAACGCAATGTGTACATCTCTCAATAGCCATTTTTCGCTGGTTTGCGCGTAGAATTTTGCGGTCTGTCGAAAGTTTTTCAAGCTTTTGGAGTTTAGAAGTCCACAGATTATTTCAACGATCTCGAAGGGTATCCGTTTGATCGGACTAAAGTTGTCGGGTTCCATACTACTAAATTGATCGATATTTAGGAATGAAAATTGGGTTTTGCGGTTATGAATGCGGGGAATCGGGTTTCAACTCAGCGCTCCGTACTTAAGGCAGACTTATCACGTGATTACTGCATACTGACGTCATAAATGCTTCTTTTTCTTGTCTCAGAAGAGCCCATAGACGCCCTTCTACTTGGCCCACGGACTGGTCGCAACGCAACTCGGCAACGGCGGCTGGAGTCTCAAGAGCGATTTGTTTCCAATGATTCAGAATGCTGATATCGACAGGCAGGCTTGCCCCGAAAAAGGAAAAGAAAATGGATCTTCGAATAAAAAAAGAAGACAAGCCGTATTCCTGCATCTGGATCGGGACATACAAGGTGGGGAGGAACATTTTATCCCTGTCTTTTTTGTGGTCCATAATGTTGATCTTGCCCGTCCGAGACGGTGGGCGAGGATTCGTTGTGAATGTGACGTTACTCCACCTGTCTTCTAAAAGGTACGATGGTCTCTGAAAAGGGCCTTGGGATAACTTTTCGTCAATGTCTGCCGTTTGAAACCCAAGTTTCCTTGCCAAGAATGCAGCCTCGAACAATGCTTGCTTATCTATCGGGACACAGGCAGACCCCCCTTTTCTCTGTCGAGCTCTTCGGGGCATTCTGTCACACTCGCGAATCCCGTGAAGCCATAGTGTTTTGTAAGCCAGGTCAAAACGCTGCGCCCTCGTCAAAGTATGAGGTATCAGCCGGAAATTTTGATTCGAAGCCTGCAACAAACAGGGCTGTTCACTCTCATTGGCACAAAAGGCTTGGTCGAAGGCGAGCCTAAGATCTTTGTGACACGCGGATTGCACAAGATACTTTAAACTCTCTGCTGGCCCCTCCAGATAGCTATAGTTCCGAAGAACACCACATAGGGAAGGGATAAGGTGCTCTTTCGAGCTCTCCAGAATCCTGCGCCATATATAGTTGGCTTGTTCAATGGTGTATTCTCCTAGAATCTCTCGGTTTGTTACTTTTTGGGCCAATCTTGTAGCCTCGGGTGTACAGATACCAGGTGCTGTGTGCTCGAGGGCATGTAACGACTTCGATGTGAGTCTCTCCATCAGCGGCTCATCATTGTGAAAGACTCGATACCACCAGTCCTTGGCATGTTGCAAAGCAGCCAAGATTTCCTGCAAATCAGTTATATGAACTCTTTGCTTCGAGGGGAACAACTTACCTCCTGGAAGCCGGATTTGTCACTAATCGTCTTACCGATAGTCCCTAGCCGTAGATCATCATACATCACGGGTAGATGCTGGAAAGCATCAAAGGCTCGAGAAAATCGTGGATGATGAAAAAGTTGTTTAAGTCTTCTCTCTTTGTTGGAAGTTCCTGCTTTCGGGTTATGTTTGGACGACGACGCAAGCAGCGCCCACCAAAGCTGTTCAAAGTACGGATTCTTCTCGCCAAACAAGCCCTGATTTTTCCGGATCATGTAATAGAACTTCCCATCTGACGGGACTCCTGTAATATAACATTCCTCACGAAGGAGCTGCTCTAGATCATGACTTATATCTAGGAATGCGTTAGCTAAAACGTGCGTCGAGGGATTGTTGAAAAGACAGACCAGGAGGGAAGAGATCAACGATCCAAGTTGCTCTTTGATCTTTGTAGAATTGGTTGGCAGCCTCAATTACTTCGTGGCCGCGAATACAAGAAATAAATGTTGGATCCAAGGTGATGGTAGGCGCGTCGGGGTTTTCGCAATTGATTTGGTCTCGGGTAACGCCATTCCGGAGTAATGCAAGATCGAGGTGAGGTTCGGCAATAATCGCTTGAACACGAAACATACGACTTTTCCAATCCACTTCTTGATACCCTTGAAGAAGGCTCAAGAGTCTGTCTATTTCGATCTGATTGATTTCGCAGGATGTTGATTGCACTAATGTTGGGAGGCAGATACGGACTGTCCCCAGTACTTTTGCCTCCCTTTCTAAACGGATCGCTTCGGCGATTTTGGTAGACATTGTTGTGAGTTCGAAAGAAGTGTTTGAAAGACGGGGTAGTGTAGGGTCTACGGTGCTGTTAATATATGTAAGCAGACTGCCAGAAATAAGGATTAATAAAGGGCGTCGTGATTGTCATCTCGATTTGTCAGCTCGTTTCAACCCCGACATAAAATTGACAATGATGACAATCCACGGTCGGAAAGAATTTACAGTATTTCCAATTTTTCGCATGCCCGGCCGAAATGCGATACCGACTGCCAAAACGCTCACAACATTGTCCTGGCTGCGAGGGGCATCGTCGCCCTCTTCCATCTGAAACAATCTCATACAAACCGACGCATATTTTTGACGCTCGATACAACTACAATGGCACCTACTTCCCGTTATCGAGTTTCGTCTCTGCAAAAGAGATGGCCTGATTCACCCAGAGCACTGGCTCAGAACAATGGCGCATCGAGGCCTGCCAAAGTACAACTTATCTCATTTGAGGAGCTGCCGGAATGGCATCAAGACAACGAGTTCATTCGTCATGGCTATCGCCCAATCTCAGGCTCTGCTCGGATCTCTTTGCAGAGTTGATTGTACCACTCGAACGAAATAGAAAAGCTTTGGCTACGAATGGACCTCGTGGGCATAACGATCTATAATTTGGGCGCTTTTACTTCAGGGATATATATGATATTCTGGTGTGAGCCTGCGCAACGCGCTATCTATTGGTCAATGGTGAGTCAATACCCAAATACACATTTCTGGTTTGCTTCGCATATCCAACCTTTGCTTTGATTGACAGATCGGAACCCTCGGATCGATGAACATCTTCATAATGGCGAACCCTAAATTTCAGACCCGAAAGCATCGCCTTTTTCGAGCTCTTGTGTTCGAAGCGTCATATTTGGCGTCTCGAAAATGATGAAACAATCTGAAATGCCCGGTCTAACTGCTGTGATTTTATAGTTCAAGTTTCCCGAGAGTCGATATCCTGGCAAATTCGACATATGGGGCTCCTCTCACCAACTCTTTCACATCCTGGTAACCTTTGCCGCGATATCTCATTTGACTGGGTTACTACTAGCCTTTGAGTAAAGTCACAATCACCGGACATGTGCGTCTCATTGAATCCGGTAAGTAAAGGCAGTAACAACATGATGCATTATCGTTTTAGACTAGGGGGGATGGCAGATTGTGTTCAGAGCCTGGAGAACAGCAATTCGTTACTCACCGGTGTCAGCTTCGCAAGCAAGCACGAACAGCGGCTAAGGACTGGTGCAGACATCGAGAGACCTCAGCACCTCAAAAGGCCTGTTGTAGATACATTGGCCCAAGTTCGTGAACTGAGACGTCGGAAGGGAATTGCCATTCTGGGCGCGGCACACTCGGGCATAGTGTCTTCAACGACCTGCTCTTGTCAAGCTGGGGTCGCTGTGGAACTGCCTGATCAGGTGTATTTGTCGTTCAACTACCGTCAGCTTCATTCCTACGTCATGAAATAGGTGCAGACAGCCAAAGCTCGACCTTGAAACCCACTTTCGCTGATACACGCGGAGAAAGGCACATCGTATCAGCTTGATGCCTAGTAGATTTATTTCCACTACAGGACTGCTTAACATAAACTGCGATGCTGGTACAGTAAAGTTGTGATGTTTGTGTAATAATGTAACCACCGGATTCCAACGCTTGATACATGCATCACATGGGTTCCCAGCGTACATAAGAGTTTCAGTGCTTGAACCTCACCACGGTGGCCAAGCGGCCATGAAGTTTCGCAAAAGGCTTTCCCAGTTTTAGATAATGCACAGAAATTTAACTGTCATTGGCCATTGGTACACAAGATATATCTAGCATGCCATGCTGGAGGGGGGTTATACACGTACCCAAGATCCAAGGGTCACTGTTACTGCCGTCGTCGCCAGCGCCGCCAACCTAAAAATAAGGTGATTACTACCACTAATCGGCGCCGTATCGAAATACGAATTTTACAGTTATAGCATTTTTGTTACGAACATGCAAACACGTACCCTTGCAGAAAGATTGACAAAAGAAGGAAAGCCACAAAGGTGCAGGAACCAGACCAACAGGAAGCCCAGGAGCCCCGCGATTGTATATGATACAGGAGATCAGGAAATGCTGGCAATTGTGGACTGCTTCAAGCATTGGCGGCAGTATCTACAAGGAGCGAAATACTCCATCGAGGTCCGATCAGACCATGCCAATTTACGGGATTTCATGACAAGGACCCAGCTGAATGGGCGGCAAGCTCGTTGGTGTCTGTTGTTAGCCCCGTTTGACTTCCCTATTGTTCATCAGGCCGGCAAGTGGAACCCTGCCGATGGGCTCTCGAGACGGCCCGATTACGACACGGGGGAAGGAGCGAATCTGTTGCTTCTTCCTACGGTCGCACGGAAGATGGCCGTAAGCCAGTTGGTGACAGTGGATCGTCCTGATGACCTACCGCGTCGCTTGTGTGGTGCCATATCTGTGGATATTTCCCGCAAGACCCATAAGGTACTGGTACAGGCCGTAACCCGTCAGCAGGTTAAGTATGCCATCCCTGCAGAATCGCCGTATGATCACACCCCATCCGAGTCCTTGAAACAGCTACTTCTAGATGCCCAGAAACGAGATCGTTGGTGTAGAGAACGCATGCAGGATCTACACGACTCAGAGGAGCCCGATCGATGGACTGTGCAAAACGGACTGCTATGTTCTCACCACAAGGTAGTTGTTCCAGATGAGCGAGCGATTCGGTTCCGATTGATGGAATTATACCACGATGATCCTTTGGCTGGACATTTCGGGATAGAGAAGACCTGGCAGCTACTGGAGCGGCAGTATTGGTGGCCACGGAAGCACGTTCGAGAGTGGGTAACGGAATGCGATATTTGCCAACAATCCAAACCACGGCATCATCGCCGTTTTGGCCATTTGGAATCGCTACCGATACCTGCCAAGCCCGGACAAGAATGGTCGATGGACTTCATCACGGGGCTGCCACCTGTGATTATGAACCACACAGAGGTGGATAGCATTCTAACCGTGGTCGATAGACTAACGAAGATGACTTACTTGCTCCCAGTGTCAACCCATATCAACGCTGCCGAGCTCGCAGAGCGTGGCAGCCGACACTGTCTTTACGCCCTCTTCGTACTGGGCAAGGAATGCAACGTTCAGAAGGCATGGGGTAGCCCAACGTTATCGTGAAATCGTGTCCAAGCCCGCGAGGAAAATCGTTATCCAGGAACAATCCAATATCTTGTAGGAGGATGTGAGGTCGTCTCCTAACTTCGGCTATTTCATCGGCAAGTTGGCGACAAATCTGACCAAGTCTAATGATCGAGGGTAGCGAGCCATTTGGAGAGGCACTTTTTCTGACCAATTTGATATTCTGGTGGCGTACTAGGGTGGTTAAGAACACGAGCCTGCGCATTTCTGGTTTATGAGCCTTGAATTGACCCAATATTGAGTTACGACAATCATCGTCCCTACGGACATCTGTAATCGCTGCCGATATCTGCCAAGCCCGGGCAAGAGTGGTAAATGGACTTTATCACGGGGTTGCAACCGGTAATCATGAATGATGCCAAGGTGGATAGTATTCTAACCTTGGTCGATAGACTCACGAAGATGACCTACTTGTTCCCGGTGTCAACACACATCCATGCTGCTCAACTGGCGGAACTGTTCTACGGCGGAGCTTATAGCATTGTATCAGACAGAGGATCCGTATTTACGTCCCAATTTTGGTCTGAATTGTGTTATTAATCCAAAATCAAATTGAGAACGTCTACAGCCTTTCACGCACAAACCGATGGTCAAACAGAGCGACTGGAACCAAATAGCAGAGACATACCTACGCTGCTTTGTCCGAGACAATCCAGCTGCGTGGCCGAAACTGCTACGATCCGCGGAGTTTGCAATGAATAATGACGTGAACCGATTGATAACATACAGCCCCGACCAATGTTGATATCATTATGATTTCATAACTGCAATCCTTCAATCTTCAATCTTCAATCTTCAGCCATGATATGGAAGTTTCTTTACAGCCCCTTCCTCCTCTTGGGCTTCTTCCGAACGGATAATATACTATGGCAGAAGTCAAAAAAGCCTTGAGAAATGCACCTCTACATGCCATCCAAATAGGCGCAAAACAGACAGATGGCCTACTTTACAGGCCATCGACCGACTAAAGTCTATATACGAGATGTGCGGTGCCCGTTTCCCATCGACTATCCTCACAGACCGTTGTATAGCATGTATCAATGCTATTACTGCTTGTTTCCCATCTTCACATTCTCTTTTGTGTTTATGGCATGTAAACAAAGCAGTCCTCCGATATTGTCAACCTACAATTATACGCCAAACCGGAGGGATAGAAGCTTGGAATGAATTCTATCAGTCATGGCATGCGATTGTTCAGTCACCAACGCAAGAATTATTCGATCAACGCCTATCCGACTTTGAACGCAAATACCTTCCCCAATATCTAAACGAGGTTGCGTATCTCAAAAGTACTTGGCTGAATGACTGGAAAGAAAAGCTTGTCAAGGCTTGGGTTGATCAACACCTTCATTTTGGCAACATAGCTACTTCACGAGTAGAAGGCATCCATGCACTAATCAAGTCACATCTGAAAAAGTCTACCTTGGATTTGTTCGAGGCCTGGAGGGCTATTAAGCATGCACTATCCAACCAACTTGCTGAATTACGGTATATACAAGTACGGCAACAAACACGGCTACCTATCGACCTCTCTAACCCGCTATACAATATTATCCGTGGCTGGGTATCATACGAAGCCCTACGAAAAGTTGATGAGCAACGGAAACTCTTGTCAAGAAGAGAGCGTCCTCTGCCACCACGTTGTACGGGCACATTTACACGTAGTCAAGGCCTCCCGTGTGCTCATACTCTTCGGGATCTGTTGGAAAACAGTCAAACATTACAACTGCAACACTTCCATTCTCACTGGCATTTGCAGCGTAATGGGCAACCCCAAATCCTCCTTGAACCCCGACAACGCATCGACCCGATAACTACAGGGTCATCTATCCCACAGTCAAGCACCCGACGAGAGCCGAGTGGTTTTGAAGCAGTTGAAGCAGCAGCACAATCCCGGGTACGTGCTGCCCCGACGTGTAGTCGTTGTCATCAGGTCGGCCATACAATGTCATCGAAAGTATGCCCTCAACGCTATGTAGAACTGCTTTCTGCAGCCGGTATCGCTGCCGACCCTCCAGCAGACCCTCCAGCAGACCCTCCAGCCAGTCCTCCAGCCAGTCCTCCAGCCAGTCCTCCAGCCAGTCCCCTATCCAGTCCCCTATCCAGTCCCCTGACTAGTCCCCCAGCCTTGGCATATAATGATCCACGCCGTATATATGAACGGTATGTCAACGCAAGGGAAGCTTGGTACAAGGCACAACCGCGAGGGAGTATCAAAACGAACCAACAGTATCGGAAAGCAATGGGATTACCAGCGCGGTACAGCAAGGCAAACTTTAATTGGTGCCTTGAATTTGTTCGCATGGGAAAACGCTGCACAGATATAACAGGGTCAAGGGAGTGGACAAAAGAGGAGATGATGGCCTATCTTGACTGGGACCAAGCTGAAAATGAACGTATTGATGCTGTACTTGATTCGAATCCATTAGACCCTTCCAGAAGAGGGATGGGTGAAATTTGGAGGAGGGTAGAAGATGATCAGCGGCAACGGCGGTCTTTGTATAATTGATTTATAGGTTCTTGATATTGCATATGCAGATTTTGGCTTATTATGATGGTTACATGATGGTTACATGATGGTTACATGATGGTTACATGATGGTTACATGATGGTTACATGATGGTTACAACGTGAAAAGTAGTTATTGCGATTCAAAATATTTATATTATATCTAAATGCGAATATCTTAAATACTGGTGCCAGCACGCAGGGCATGCTTACATAATATCGACGGGTCCATTGATATTAAATCGACGAGGCCCCGTGTCTGTATTGGGAGCCCTTGTATAGCTGACACGTACTAAGCCAGTTTTGGATCGGCTTACAAAATCTTTATGTAAATTTAAGCTGCCCTCTCTGCATTAGTGCTACAGTGTCAATATTGCTGATCAAACGGTGTACTCTATAGTTAGCGAATATGTCATGGAGCACAAGTACTGTAGTGATAACAGCCCCAGCTTGAGTCTGCTAATTCGGCCGAGTTGTTGTGAACGGTCAAGATACGTACCATAGACTCACCTCTCCTTGCGCGCGAACTCCTTCGCTTCTACTACGGCCTGCTCAACTGCTCCAATGCAATGTTGTGCACACTGTATAGTATTCGTCTCCTTTGTGGCAAAGAAAGGCGGGGCTGATTAGGCTGCCCTGGTCCGTGCACGTTCAAACTCCCATTTAAGGACCATATTTTCGCAGGACTTGAGTTTCAGGGCCAATATTTACTCCACTCGATAACGCTTTCTAGTACGCGACAGCAACAATAAAGCGAATTTCCTACAGTAACCTCTACTCGTCGAAGACACGATTATGCACAACGTGGCAATGGAGCAGGCTGTAGCAGAAGCAAAGAAGTATGCGGCAAGGGGAGATCAGATTCTGTTCAGTGACCAACGCGACAAGGCCAGAGAACACGCTCGTGCTAGCTGGTGGCGCAAGAACAGTCTTGGCTTCGAATGTGAGCGGATACTGGCTCGAGATTGTTTGTCCTCCATTGCAATGGCTGTATCCCGTCCCTTGCATCAAGTTGTTGGGTATGGGTGAGTTTGTATTGTATCAACACACCGATGAATCGTCTTCAAGGTAGGGTAGCTACAGTATCCTCGCTTTACATAGTCTTGCTGTATAGTCATCGTGTTTCCGGAAGATAATGGGAAAAAAAAAAAAGGACTGCCCCAGTAGACCTGCGCAGACAATAAAGAAGCCAGTTTCGTAGTGAATCATATTTGCCGGAGGTGCTAGTAATTCAGATCCAGGAGTATGTAACATGACCATTCTGTCTGCATTTGTTGAATTCTTCTAGTTACAGTAGTATTTTTGGATCAAAGGCGGTCGTTCATCGAGGCAGGGAGTGGGCAGCTTATATTTGCATAAATATTTTGTAAGTCGATCCAAAACCGGCGCAGTACATGTCAGCAATACTAGGTACTTCATGTCAGCCACACCCCTTGTCAAGTGGGTCCGAAAAGTGATGTATGAAAGAGAGAAGGCTAGGACGCTGGTTTTGCAAGTCACTGTATACAGTGCGTACTGACATTGTAGTTATATATATCTACTGTACAGTTTATGGGATATGGTTGTGTGTATGTGCATCTCATACTGTACGTACAGTATCGCCTGTTTTATTATTAGTACAGCAAACAAAAGAACTCCCACCATGCCTACTATTAATAGACTATGGCGGTGCATGACCATATGTACGTATAGTGTTGTATTTAATACATATCTTATCCAAAAGCACACTCACGTTTCACGGATATAGAAACACGCATTTTACCGTATCAATTCACATATAGCAAGTGAACTCTGCCCTTATATTTTCGGCGAAGACAATTGTTGAGCCAGAAATTCATCTACACAGTAATCAAGGAACCGAAATGGCTAATGTATGGGGCATAGCCCCCTTGACACAATCTATTACCCCTATTTCTGGTCCACTCCCAACTATATCATTTTCAACTACGATACTGAATACTACAGCTTCAGGCTCTCCCACGGCATTCCCTACGCAAGCAGACGCGACGAACTTGACGACCACAAGCGACGTCGATACGAACACCGTTATCTCGGATCTAGCTGCTTTGTTTGGGCAATCGGACGGTAACAAAAGGATGGCATTGCTGAACTGGGCCGCATTGGACCGATACGTGATTTTGCGGAATGAGAAAGAGATATAGGACACGAACAAGAAAAATTGCTATATTATTTGTCTCGTGCCTGGAAGACGGAGTCTGCGCCGGAGATCTGAAGCTCGGGGGCTCAATAATATTGACCGTAACAGATTACCAGAGAAATCGTCCAGGAACACTTTCCGGTGTTTGTGGTCGAGAGATCATATAGAGATCCTGCTAGTGTAACTTAGGCAAGGGGTCTGAGAAGTTAATCCAGCTACCAAGCAATAATATTAAGTTAGTCATCAAAGGGGTACGGATGCACAAGGTCCAGTTTAGGTGTGACATCTTGCGTTTGCAAAGTCTTAAAAATGCTTATGGACGGATGTGAAACAGGCGAAGGTTGATAAAGAGGCAGGAAATATTGAAATTAATTTGGTAATTATGGAAATCCATTTATAGTAACATTATGTCACGGTCGGCAGGTGCAGGCAGTATAGGCGGTCGTGTAACAGTCTATTCTCTACGGTTCTGGCAAGGTTACGGGTAACTCTATTGACAGGACGTAGCTCGAAGAGCTAACTTATATCTTCAGTTCGGGCGGATACAGTGAAGATATCTTCAGTCTCCGGGTCCACATCGGTCCACCCGGGCCGCACACAGCTGGCGCCCGGTGTCCGTCCACTTCCTGCCCATAGGCAGGGTCCAGCGCCGTGACACGTTACTATATACAGTAGTAGTTATACGGAACTATTAATAGTTTACGGGCTGTGAATTACAGTATATACTGGGATACATACTGTATGTATACAGTCCCTAACCAAATGCTATCCTCGTACGAGGCCGCGAGTACCAGTATTCCAATATCGGAGTAATCTCCCGACGGCGGACGCCCTTGCGCAGCTAGTATAGTGCAAGGACCGAACGTAAAACGCTCACGTCCAAGGTCAACTATTTTATTCAACACGCCGTTTGCCTTGTACTGGCGTCGCGGACCGCACCGGTCTGCCCCGCACGGACGATGCGGCTCCTCCAGCTTCAGAACGGCGAGCTAAATCTGACCCCCGACCTGACCCGCGATATCCCACCATACGCCATATTGTCGCATACTTGGGGAGCTGACGGAGATGAAGTGACTTTCATGATGTATTGCAGAAGACTGAGAAAAGCAAGTCCAGCTACGATAAGATCCTGTTCTGCGGACAGCAGGCGAAGCGCGACGGACTGGACCACTTCTGGGTGGACACCTGCTGCATCGACAAGACGAGCTCGACGGAGTTGGGAAAGGCCATCAACTCCATGTTCAAGTGGTATAGAAAAGCACAAGTATGCTACGCCTATCTGACGGACGTCTCTGCAGCATCTGGCCAGACCGGCCAGGCTTTGCGGCTGTGGGACAGTAAATCTCGCCCTAGCGAATGGTTCAGCCGGGGATGGACGCTTCAAGAGCTTCTGGCACCCTACTCGGTCAAATTCTTCTCGGTCGAAGGAGCCTTCTTAGGAGACAAGTAGTCGCTGCCAAGTGAGATCTATAGCATTACTAAAATCCACCTTGCTGCGCTATGCAGGACGTCGCTCGGTCAGTTTTCTATCCATGAGCGTTTAACTTGGGCCCAAAGCCGTGAAACGACGAAAGAGGAAGATGGAGCATACTGTCTACTCGGAATCTTTGGTGTATATCTGGATTTGATTTACGGAGAAGGCAAGGCAAATGCGGTAGCACGACTGCTCAAAGAAGTCAATCAGCAGACAGGCGTCTCGGGTAATACCTCAGGTCTGCCTTATCGCCCACCTCAGCAAGGTAAACTCAGAAGGCTTCTTTTTATGTATAATATCCTGCTGAGCACTTCATTCTGACCTCGCGTGCAGAGACCAAACAGGGGTATCATTTGATGATACCATTGGGGCAGTTACAGAGCTGGTCGTAAGTTGAACAAGCCAGATATGCCTGCAACAATCAGCAGCCAGCCGACTGCATGGTATAGCCTGTAAGCTCCATGCCAGGTGTAGCGACATATGTGCAAGTAAGGATCATCGCGAGAACCTACTATCTAACAAAACTATCGAAAGCGACCCATCGAAGAGAACGACGCCACGTCTCAGCCCTCTTCTAAGCGAGCGCGCAGACCCGACGAAGTAGTAACAGTCATCCCTGCATCCGTGCACTGCCGAAAACAGAGTCTTCGAAAAAAACGCTGATTTTACTACATAGTGAGTGTATGTTTAAAGAAACTAATCAATACCTCATCATAGATCTTAATTTTGTGTCGCTGAGTCACAAAGCCGTACAACTTTACCTTCTAGCACCTTGATCCTTTCTTCTAGCGCCGAGAATGCAATCCTCAATTTTCCTAGATCTTCTTGCATAGCCTCTAGTATTTGGGGCTCAGTTCTTGGTCCTTCGGTTGAAAAGCCCGAGTGTGATTGACTTCGCGTGCACGTAGATGGGGCTTCGTAAGGTTGCAAGTCGTTCCAGTTAAGCTCTGGAGTCGCGAGAGCAGACGACTGGCGAAGGCTTCTAAAGTCGCTGAGGGCAGTATTGTTGTATTCTAGTGTCGCTGAGACTAAAGGAGGAGTCAGACCTGGAGGAGGAGGAGTTGCCGTGAAAGAAGTATGGTTCGAAGAGCAGTGCAGTGCCGGGGGTTGAATGAACCAGCCACTGTTCTCTTCCGGGTATGGATAACAGCCGCATCGATAGCATGAGCCATTCGACTTCCAGAAGTCCTGTGGACCACAAACTCCAAGTGTATTGTCGTCCATCCATAGGTCAGGTATGAGTGACGACTCATCCAACGGATCCTGGAGTGGGAGAATAGCCTTGCAATTAAGGCAGGGCTTTTCGTGGTAGCACGGCATGATGTCAGAATGAATGCCAACTCGTCTTTTGTTTCTATTCTTTCGAGAAGAACAATAGTGTCGTGATGTATGGCGGGACAGTAAAACGTTGATGGGGAATCACTCTAATATATATCGCTGAAGAAGTTACCAGCCGTGGTCAAGACATATACTGTACATAGGAGTCATCAATTAGTCTATTTTAGGCATAACGCATGATGACAATGCACTTTATATGGAGAATCTGCTGGATAACATGGACCGCTGACCTTTTCTGCGATCGGCCTATTGAAAACATGTGAGGTAGTACTTCTCCGAGCGAAAACACAGCGAATTTATTTTATGACAAACAAAAGACCGAAGAAAAAAGATGCCATCGATAAGTCGATTGATGATATCAAAGAAGGAACATCTGAAGGTAGAAGAAAGCTCTGGATGATGCAAACAATAAGGCACGGTAGTCGTCGGGCAAAGCGAAGAACTGAGCCAAGCCAGGCCAGTTGCTCCCTACGAGAGAGTCAATTAACCTCCGTCGACGTTCGATGCACCGTATCTCCTCGAATGTACAGTAGAATCAGACTGACTGGAAATCGTGCATGAATCGAAATCCCCCATGGTATTGCGAATTTGCTGACTTAAATTAGAAATATAAGGATGGAAAGGCAAGGAATAAAGCCTGGCTTGAAATATTTGGCTAAATCTAGCAGCTAACTTTACTAATCTTAGCCTCTCGAGTAGAGGATGGCAATGTCCCTTGCATTTTAGGACGAATACAGTACCGTTACACCACAAAAGATTTGGTATCAGGCAGTAAGGACTTATCACAGTATCTAACACCTATCCTCTTTGCGATCATCGTGCCAGTATAGCAGGTCCGTCTTTTACCAAAATTGGTATATAATTACAAACATGCACCCTTGCAGGACGAAAGACCAGCTTGACCAGGAAAGGATAAGTACGGGCCAAGGACACGGCTAAGTCAGAACGAGGAATGGACCAACCCAACCAGAGTCACGTGATGGGGATCACGTGGATCAGGAATGTGTACTCATGCTCCATACCCGAACCTATCTCCCGACCAGGCCATCCTCCGATAGGTCCCGTTGTCTTTAATCTTTCTTTGTTTCCCCTTCTTTGGGATATTAGTGCCAACTCGACATTCCATTATGCTTGTTTCACGGATACGCGAAAGTACTAATCTAGTGTACTGTAACGCTTTTCCTTTTTTTCTTTCTTTTCCCTTAGCTGACAAACGGCAAGGGGAACCCTCGGGCAATCGGCCGCCGCAAATTAGCTGGGGTTTTGTGACAGAATGGTATTGTATTTTATTGCGAATCGAAACCTATTTTTAGATATAATAGAAAATGTAATGATAGTCTGTACAGTGCAATAGTAGGCTATGCCCTGCGCTAAATACCTTAGTCAGCTGTGGAATGTCAGCAATCAAACTTATAAGAATCCCGTCTACCTGCCAAAAATGGTGAAAATATTCCGGGACCTTAGAACTTAGTAGTTCCACCCAATTTGGAATCACAAAGCCATGGAGTCTGATACTTATCCCCTTCAAACCTATTCTCCATCCAGTATTTATGACTCACTTAGCGACAACCACACACTTAGTGCTTACCCCCTGCCTTTAGAAATACCAAAGAAAGCCCATATGGTACATCCTACTTCCACGAGATTGTCACAACGGGCAGTCCCAGATCAACTCACCTTGTCTGTCGCCTCCAAGCGTCTCGAGTATCTTGTGATATCAAAAAGGTTGTTTTATCAACAAGACGTGGCTTGGTCCCTTTTTCTTTCTTGTTTCTACCTGATGAACTTAGTCACCGCATTCCATGGCGGTCTGTTTTTGGATTTCCAAATAGTGGGTGCAGAATAGATCAACGACAAGTACCAATGCTTAAAGCTCATAACCTCACAGGACTCAGTATCCCAGTCTCAGAACTCACTGCGTCCAACGCTTTGGAGCAGCATCTCATTTTTGCTGGCTTCGTTGGTAGCTCAGCCAATTTGGCAAACGAGCTACCAATGTTTCAGCCAGAAGCGGTTGTGGATAAGTACCCTTCTTTTTTTCACTATTGGAAGTTGCATTATCACGGTCTCATCACAGCTGCCATTCCTACTGCTAGGCCGCATTCTACAGGGTACTGGCGCAGGTGGAGTCATGTGCATATCTTTTATGGTTATCACTGAAGCCTTCGCCGGGACAGACCGCAGTTTCTGGACGCCTTTACTGACACTTCAGATTATCTTGGGAAGCACCACAGGCGCTCTTGTGAGCGATGCTCTTTCCCAGAGGGGACGGTGGCGTTGGGTGTTTCTTGTGACTATCCTCTTATGTATTTCGTTATGTCTCCTCATGGCTGTCGTAGTTCCGGGAATCAGCCAGACGGGGACCAAGAGGGTGAAATGGAGTCTCGTTGACCGGGTGGGAATTGCGCTTTTAAGCAGTTCCGCCGTTCTTATTTGTGTAGCTGTCACCTGGTGTAGGTCACGTTATACACGGATCGAGGCACAAAAGGGCTAATATTCGGTTTTAGGTGGCAGCACGTATGGCTGGGCATCCAATATCACCATAAGCCTACTCATCCTCGGGCTCCTCGGCGTGATTGGCCTATTATATCACAATGTCAAAAAGAAAGAGCACTCACTTTTTAGAAAATCGCTTTTCTCGACAGCATCAGCGAGAGTAGCATTCGGTGCTGCTATTTTACATGGTTCGTTGTTGAGCTCGGTTTTGGTTTTTTGGCCCGTCTTCTTTCAAATAACCCGGCAAGACTCTACCTTACTTGCGCATATGTCGCTGCTGCCTTATTGCTTGATAATAGCACCAGTAGCAGTCGGCTGTAGTTGGTTTCTGATCAGGCACGGAGCTTACAGGCTATATCATGCAATCGGCTGGCTGCTGATTGTCGCAGGCATATCTGGCTTGTTCAACTTGGACAATAGCACAGCGATGCCCGTCTGGATCATAATCGCATCGATCGTCGCTGCCGGCTTAGGCATTATATGGACGGCGGGCAGCATGGCTGCTCAGCTTTGGGTGGCAGAGATCGATCTTCCATATGCTGCAGCCACCCATCCATTCTTTCGAACCGCTGGCGAGGCCCTAGGCATTGCTCTGGGCAGTACTGTCTTCCAAAGCTCATTCGAGACAGCAGTTGCGAAAGACCCGGCGTATCAAGACTATGCTGATTTCTTTTCCCAGACCGCTCCGAGCGCTCTGATGGCGGTCTACCCGTCCTTAAAAACGCAATACCCAGATTTGAGCAGGGTTGTTGATATAGCCTACCACGACAGTTTTCGAAATTTATGGGTGTTCTTAACAGTGTTAGCAAGTGTGGCCTTTTTAGTAAGCGTCGCCTGGATTAGAGGTCCTGACCGAAGATTCTTTTAGTAGGCTAATCACCATGAAACTATATTCGTCTCATGGCAGGACTTTCATACTCAAAACAATATTTATTAGAGTTAATTACGTCTTCTTTGTGGTTTATACATTCATGATACCTCGCCTCTGTGTTGCTGTTAGTGTCAAACAAGTCCTGCCTTATGGCACAAGGGCTCTTCTTGCATGCGGCCTAAACCTTTGATAGCGACCACTTTGTCGTCGCGGGGCCCCGTCGCAATGCAGGGAACATTCATGCCCGCTTCGGTTTGTTGGGCAGCAATTTCTGCCACCAAATGGCTAATAATACAAAAGAATGACAAAGACCGTGAACCTCAAATTGAAAGCTAATGTGGTGATTTCAAGATAAATAGGATGATTGTTGGAATACTGGTATTCCAAGCCTCGCACGAAGATGGCATCTAGCTAGTATACAGTTATTCAGCCACCACAGCCACATCGTGGCTGTCGGATGGCTCCGACGAGCGGGGAGGGGATACCTGATATCGTCGTGCGAGAGGGACTCTGTCCGTTGAAGGGAAAATATATGGATAGATTGATATAGTGAAGGATGATCAGGGTTACTCTGCCTTGCTAAATATGTAAAAGAGATTCGTAAGGACCCAAGATCACAATAGATAGTCACATCTTTCTTGGGTATCATATCCACTCACATTTGTCAGCTCTACATGATCTCACCTGCCTCGACAAGTCTTCCGAGGTTCAGACTTTCGATGATTTGTTTATGACCGAGCGGCTTACGTCCAGACTGACCTGCTCCGAATACAGGCCGCTTCCTCTTTCTTGTTTGAAAGTAGCTGTTGACTCATCCCGTCTTAGCTGGGGTATCTCTATCGCAATAGACCCAATGGCAAATGCCCATATTCTCTCTGTCATCTACATCTCTCAAATTATTATCGTTGGGGAGCCGTGAGATCGAAGCCCCTAGGATGCGAAGCAACTGCAGATAGGGCGTGCGTTGAGCTTCTCGACGTCTGGACTTTTGTTTGACAACCAGAACCACTGTGCCTTCAAAAAGCCGTTGCCTCTGCCCAAACGTCTGCTCCAAATTTGTATTCCTGGGACCACTTGATTGCATTGATCGGGAGATATTTCCCCCACCTATAACTATCCTAATGAACCCGGCGACCCTCGATACGAGTTACAAGCGTCCAAGAAATCGAAATAAGATAATGAAGTTTCTATATTTGCATCTGGGCATATCGGGGAGCCGGAGTGGAGATACCGGGTCTCAGCCGAGTCAAAGAGGAGAAAGATGGCATGGTGCTGTACTGCATCAGTATCACGACTCACACTTTGGAAACCCTCTGCTATGAATTTTCCTGTTATGGTAATTGTCTAAACGAGCCTGCACCTATACTACGACCACAAGAGAACAATTGCCTTCGATGAACTGGTAGGCTGGACGATCTGAGACTCGTGCGACTCGAAATATTTTTGTGCGTCAGGCGACGGCCAAGGCCGTACCTATTTGCGCTGTGCCACGTAATCACTTAGCTGGAATAGCAAGGGCGCTGAATACTGACGCACAAAATCACATCCTAGATTCTGTTCCCTGGCGTCCACTCAGCAGTGGAACGCGGATGTTGTGATTGACTATATTCAGGCTCGGCACGACAGCCGATGACCATTATGGATAGTGTCCGGATTGCCTATGTTTTGGTCCGAAATTTTGGTTGCCGCAGTGAAAATTTCCATCGTGATCGAAAACGATATGAAGCAACAATACCTACGAAGTAGATCAAGGACATAGATGGGTGACCGGCCTTGTGCTTCGAAAGTGAGGATTGGTGAAGACGGGACAGCGAACTCGCTTCGAGCCGCTGACAACAACTTTTGGTGCACCAGCCAATCGCTGCCTTCTATGTAGCTCGATATGGTATCCCGATCTAAGCATACATTAATGACCAATTATACCAAAAGCTTGTAGATGTGCCCCAAATAATCTTGTGTTTAAGGAAAACATGGAGCTGGATTGTATTCAAGTAATTGAATTCAAAGACACAGCTTTGCCACACCGGGGCCTGTAGCGGATCTAAGTCTCTTTACCAGTCTACTGTGATTTGAAGGCAGAATGCTCTTTGGAGAAGTTGTTGAGTCGGTTGGTGTTTCGGCTATTACGTGTGCCTGCGGGAACTGTGGCGAAATTACTGTGTATGAAGTACGACATCATTATGGTCTCAGCATTATCTGCAAGCGCGTGAAATCAGTTGTCCATAGACCGTCTCCGATTTTATATAGCAGGCAGATAAATGCCGGTAGCAACAGCAGTTCCGAAAAAGTTGATGGAGCAAATTGGTAGCAAACTGATATCGAGAAGAATGATCAAGATCACTCTGCCCGAAATGGGTGCAGAGGTTCATTGACACGCACAATACAAAAGATAGTTGATATTTCTTGGGATGTATGTTTGTTTGGTCGTTGGTATTTACCAGCTTTCCGAATGGTTGCTTCCGATGGTATCCACGATTGGAGAATTATTTTCTGATTCAAGATCGTTGATGATGCCTTCATTCTAAGATCGTCAGCTGGTTGGGGCGTCTCCCTGTATCTGCAAATCGCCGTAAGCTTTCCATCCCGAAGACACTTACGTCCATCAAAAACCCCCTAATGCAATCAGATGTGGTTTTTCGAACGGTACATGCCACTCCTTCGGAGACGAGGATGAAGTGGATCGCTCATCCGCGGGGAAGGTACCTCAGCTGGAGCCCGACTTTACCACAGGCTCTAACCATCGGTGCTAATTGTTCTGATCACAAAATTCCTACCGATACTGGCAGGTCAATTTCGCAAACCACCAAGTTAGACTGCGTGGCTACCAAAAGCTCTGATCATGCAGCAAAAGCAGGCCCCTCACGCCGAGGTCGGCCTAAAAGATGGACGCAGCTTGAGAAGAAGAAGCTCAAATCCTACCTGACCGAGAGAAAGGATATTGATTGGATTGCGTGCAAATTCAACAGAACTGAGGGTGATATCAAGTCGCAGTGCTCTACATTAGGTTTCGATCAACCAGGAAGAGTCAGATCAGGACGTGGACACCAGAAGACTCGATGTTGATTGAGGTGGGATTGACGATTGACGATTGACGATGTCGGTAATGGTAAGTCGCCATCGTCCACGGTCGATAAAAAAACACTCTATGATCTCTATGATCGGCGGTTCATCGAGAGCACTTCACTTATACTCTGGTGGCGAAGATAGGCTGCCTTCTGTCTGGAACCACGCTTTCTGCAGGAAGCCCTCCAGTTTTCCCCATATAGGAAAAACTTGGTCCTAGTTCACGTGATTCGGAAGATGAGAATTCCTGAAATTTGGTGGCCCGGACAATTCGACATGTGCAGCTCCCACTCATTTATGCACATTTAGTGGTCTGCGCCGCCGTTACCCAAGATAGGATATCTAGAAGCCTCGACTATATCTACTCAAATATCACCTGCTCGGCCTCTTGAGTTACTAGCTTTGTCACACGCTGTCTGCAACCGCAATTTAGCTATCATGTATTCTGTCGGAACAGTCCATGTTGAGTAGTGGTTTGGCTCAATGGGGATGCCAGTGAGACTGACATCTCTATCCCTGCTAGGGACATTCCTTGTCATTCTATAAATATTCTTAATAGCTAGGAATTGACTTTTGAATATTCTGATTTCAAGAGATGTAATCCTTTTGCTTTCTGGCACCATGATCAAATGAAATTAGGGCTCGTGCTCTAGTTGTGTAGAAAAAGCCGCTCCACGAAGCAGGGCAAAATCAGGTTCCAATCCTCAACATTGGAAACGCTCCAAGGTTCCAGACCGGTCAGTGTCAAAAGTGGGCATTCAGGGCAGGGGTAAACTGCATAAGCTTCGAAGCAGCCTGCCATTGTAAGTACAGGTGGAGCTTTTTGTTGGCATAACCGAGCTGTACACGTAGAGGGTCACCCACGGGTGACACTCAAAGTGGTCGATCTAGATTGTTTCAACCTTTCACCACAGCGCAAAAGTCGGCTCTTCTCTGGTGGCAAGATGGAGAGTACAGCACCATCTGACAATAATTGTCAGTCATTGAGTCATTTCGGTCCAACCGAAATACGTCACGCTGTTGTCTACCTTTATCGTAACACATTGACATGTTACGTAGGGCCTCATATGGAGGAAAAGTTGGTTCGAAAATTTAGTGGCCGAGAGGATAGAAGATGTGGAGGGAGAAAACGTTCACCACGAACTAACGTAGGTGACTGGTAACATTTAGAAGATGGATATAACCTGATTTGACCATTGAACGTTGGTCAACTACCCCCCATACCGGTCGGTATTAATCCCCCTCCTACCGCATTGTAGGATTGTGTGCAGCCGGCCTCTTGAAGGGTAAGAAGGACATTGAGAGCAATCCGCTTTTCATATTGCACACAGTCGTTCAGGTCAGTACTACGACTAACTCTTTTGGCCCTCTGTAAATGCTTTGTCGAAGGGAGTGTTGCCATTCATGTCTGCGTCGTGGATTCGCGGTCTATGTGTGTAGAATTCTTTGCCCCCCAAAGACAGTCAGCACTGAAGGGCCCGCCCGCTCGAGCCGCTATTTTTCGGCAGTCCGGATGACCAGAATGAAAAACGAAAAACGTCAAACCATGGCAGGAACGTACCGTATAGTCCTGGGAGTAATGTAAGAATTGGCTACGCAAAGGTAATAGATTCGACGGCTATCTATTTAGTGATCATGAGCAAGCGCAGAGATATCCTCGAACGAAATGATGGGGCTTTGCTTGACGGCTCCGACGGATCAAGCAGCCCCTGATCGATCCACTACCAGGTAATCATGATTTATCATTAGTACTAACTCTAGCTGAACTCCGCCTGACTTTGTTCTTATCTCTCCACCACTTTTTCTTACTGCTTAACGTCCTGATTCAATCAGTTCCCGCCACAAAGCCTACACATGTACATTATATATTCTTGGGCCACATTCTACACCCAACGGCTTGTTCTCAACAATTGCCCATCGAGCCGAGTGGAGTAGTCCTCGCCATGAACGTGTAACTACTACAAACCTTGAACGATGGTGCTCCGGTCTCTTCTCATATCACAACCACCCGTAGTCAGCCTTTACGAGCACTAAAACGCAGCCTACTAACACCAAGGAAGGGACCGCTTTCCGAACAGCTAACCAATTTCTTGATCGACTTGTCCGGCAGCAGTGTCGTACCATATTTTCATTGTCGTTCTCATTGCTGTTGTGTAATAGAGGCTCTTGTCTTTCCCTCTTACACACGATGGAATCCCTGAGGTGTCTGTCGTTTGTCGCCCCCAACTGGGTCAGGCGGCTGGACGATCTCGCCGGCCAGATCGAACAACGCCAGCTGGACCTGGCAAGATTGGCAACTAGCAAGAACAGCAAGTCGGGATCGTCCGAGCCCTTGCTCCGGACCCTAGTAAGGATCACTCCCCTAAGATAAGAACAACAACCGGAATTAACAGCTTACTCGTCCTGGGTATTCGAATTAAAGCCGTGGGCTGGAGTCTTTTTTTCTCCTTTTCAGTCATTCTTTCAAGTTTTCTTGGACTTGCCACCGATCTGACGTATCACCAAACGATCCTGTCTGAAAGCCGACCAAAAAGACACCATCATTCCGTTTCAAAAACAAGTATCATAACGTCCATCCCTGCGTAGCGAGCCACCCTCTGATCAAGCTTATCCACCAAAATGGGCAAGAAATCCTCGATCAAAGGCGTAATGCTAGCACATCCTCAACTCTCCCCAGTCACTGCGCAGACGTGATCGACCTGGAGTCAAAATACCGGAGCCATTTGGTCGTACCTGTATTAAATAACGCCAGCGAGCACTATAAAGCTCTTATACTGTTAGAATACCTGAAGAAGGAGACAGTTTCGGTCGAAGAAATTATCCAACGGTTGGCCGCACGGCCTATATGGAACGTGGATGGACTGATCCTCCCAAAGCTTCGAGTGAATGCCGTACTCGGAGGGAACAGCACTTATTCTTTCCTACGAGGATAGCTCTCCAGGCTGTTGGCGCTAAATGCCCCTGTCAACTAAACAAGACTTATGTGATAACTCCAGCTTCGGGCGCTCGCGGATGACCGGATGTTTCGATACCGCGCTGCCATTCGCCAGCCTCCCCGCGTACCTACCCACAAACAAAGCATCGCGTCTGTTCTTCACCAATCGTGTCCAAATCACGTCAAGACGCGCCGAACCCTCTACCCAGCTGCTTAAAAAATCTTACTTTGACGCTGTTTTGCGTTCGCCTCTCGTCTCAACCTAACATTCCCATTTCCGCCTCTAACCCATACCATACTCACGAGACTGATGACCTTTACTATGGGTGTGAGAAGGTCAAGACGTAAGGCCAGCCATGATGCTACAATTGCTATATTTTCTGGGGCGGGTGCTTCGAAAAGGCGCCAAAGTAACAGAATAATTCCGACGAAATTCAAACGTTCGAAAGGAAGTGTCATACTTCCGGAAGGCACGCTCGCTAGCCGGAAAGCAAGTCGCGTCGAGCGCCTCGCCAATGCCAGAGAGACCAAGGACCTTGCGAGGATTATTGGCTACTCAGACAATCCAATTCAGAAATTCAATGATTGTATGTCTTCCCAACTTTCTCTACTATCGCTAGATAGCCAGCTTACCAGGGGATACCAGTAAAGAACAACGAAAAGGACATCCTCGTCAAGAGCCTCTTGCTGGGCTTCTGCAGATTTCTTTATGTAGGCGGTAGGAACTTGGCACCAGCAGACCTTCACGGCTACTCTAGAATCGGCATGCCGGCCACGGACCGGGCTGTACTGCAGGGGACACGGCTCCATGAAACGGATGGGGACACGGCGCCACGTGGGAAGAACAAGCCTGAGTATGCCCCTAAAGTGATACATGGAAAGGCACGTTGGCCGCCGAATCTGAACGTTCTCGGCAATTGCTCGTGTTCGATCGAGATGGACACTGATCATCGCGTCGATCTGGAACATGACCCGTACTGCCTCCGCAAGCACTTCACAACACAGTGGGGAGTGCTAATGGACCAATCCGAGACCAAATGGTGCGCACCAAAGGCAGGCGCTACCGTGCGATGGGACGATACGCACATGATAGTCAAAACCGAAAGCAAGGAGTCCGGTCTCTGGGTTGATCTCAAGCAAGCGAGCCATCTGCGCTGCGAGTACGCGAGTAATACGGCCCTGATCCACCTCATCTCTTCGCCGTGGCTCCTACACCGAATCGTTGCCAACTTTGGTGCTCCGCCGTTCACGGAAAACGATCATTACAAGTGTTCCTGGTCATTCAGCTTCTGGAACCAGAAAGACCCCACTTGTTATGTGGAAATCTGTGATCACAAGGGCTGGCCGCAGGCCTTCTTTTGCGGTGGAGAACTGGCCAGCAACGAGGCCCTCCAGCTGCTTAAATGGCTCAGCGGTGATAACTGTCCGCTTTCATACGACTACACGCCCTGTGGGATACATGCATGAAGAGGATGCGTGACATAAATGTTTGCAAAAACGGAAGGGTGAATATCGTTACCCTGTTTCTATGTATACGAATAGCTGGACATGAAAAAGTACTGGTTGCTTCTAGGAAAATTTAGAATAAACAAAGAGATCACATGACTTGGAACCATCTCAGACCGACTGGTTGACTGGCTGGTTGGCTCACAACATCATCTATTACCATCTCTGGCCAGGCCCGCTCGTCCGTGACGTGTACCTCTCCCGCTCCGGGCCCGAGGAGAAGTTCTGGGGTTGCTGCGGCTGGTGCTCCAACCTGGAGCGCCGGCTGCCGCCTGTCAATGGATACCCAATGCAGCGGATCTGGCCGTGGTCGCCCTCGGTCCTGCTCCAGCTGTCGACCGCGCACCGCGCTCGATGGCTATGAACCCCTCTGATCCATACTTCTTGGTCGACTCGCACGGCAGAAGCAGACAAACCGTCACCTACGGCCCTAATTATTCGACTGGTCCACATCCCATCCGGGGCAGGATCCAGGACTAGGAAAATCGTAGAACTCATCCGTCTGGTGCTGGGCATCGGCCAAGTTGGATGAGGCGGGCAGGTTTCCGTCAGCAGCATACAGATCGTCACCTGCGGCCTCGATTACTCTGCTAGTCCATATCACATTCGGGGCCGGTCGGCGGTATCATCGAAAATGGTCGCGTTGCGTCTCAATTAAGCTTGGCATAGTAGAGAGGTAATTGCGTGATCGACTAGCTTCGAGCCGACGCGGGAGCGAGCATGGTCAGACCTACGGATTATCAGTCGCGCCATCACCGCGACGCAATCTTGGATAGCGACGTGGCTGCTGGCTGCAGCCCTCAGAGGTGTATGCATTATGTACGAAAGCCCGTGCACGAGCATAAAAATAGAAACAAACATAGGGTATGTTTCCTTTATTCCCCTTAAAGCCTTCTGGCATAGAGGCGTATATATAGTAAAGTGTTCCTCGAACAACAGTGCCTTTGTCGAACAACCACAAAGCATATCCATGAGTATTGACAAAATGCGGAACAGAGAAATCTGGATACAGTTGCGACGACATACGCGCAATGGAGATTTAAGCTAGGCTTTCATAAGCTAGATCTCCTTTACGCCGACCAAGGTCAGATGCAAGAAGCCGAGAAGATGTATTTGCGGGCTCTCGGAGGGACGGCTAGGAAGCTCATAATGTCGGCGTGACTAGTATGAAGGTTTTTGTCAATTGTTACAACCCTGTATTATGGAATCGTGCAAATTCTACAAGTGCTGCTTATGTAGGAAGAAGTGCTTGCTATAGCTAAAGTCGGGGTTGCTTCCGTTTGGGTTGGGACTAATCACTAAGGTTCTTCGCTTATTTCAAAAGACTAAAAATCAAAAATTAAAACAAGAGTTGTGTATGTTCCGTAATAGTGCTTTGCCATGATCGTGGTGCATAAGAACAAAAGTTTTCTATCCATGTATGGCAAATTACAAGTCAAAGCGCGGACTCGACGATTATCAGTGGCCTGGTAAGGGTCCTAACACAACTTGAAGGCTGGAAGAAGCGCAATAACGTGCGAAATGGCAATCGCACATCGTATATAAAATACTAGTCAGACACCAAAGCTCTGCTATGGAGAAATTTCCCATCGTCTTTCGGCATCGGGTAATTACCCTATAAGCCCCGTGTCATCAATCCAGGACCCTCGCCGATCCTGCCTATGAACTCGAAAATTGAAGTCGTGACGTAAAAAATCGATACTTAGGTATTCCTCTACGCTTTTATCTTCTAATTCGAAATTCATTATATTTTCATAAGATTTGGATTAAATAGGAATCTCAATAATAAATGGAGCGTTCCGATCGCGCCAACTCTTTGCAGACTTCATTGACGGGGAATTTTGGTTTCCCTAGTATACCGACGAGTGAAGACAAGCTATCAGCAACTTTGGTATGGTCGGTCTAAGCCATGAGCACCTAGAGGCCGTCTCTAGAACTTTGTCGCAGCTTGCAGCGGAAGACAATCGAATGCTTCAAACTGATTCGGAGCAAACAGAAGCACTTCAGGATGGCTTGCCTCCATCAGGGCCAAGTTTTACGGAAAAGCGCAACTTATACGCAAAGATCTTATTATAAATAGTATCCTCAAGGAATCCTACGCCGTTGCACCCAGCGAATAAGAGACCGTTCACGCTGGGTGATATAAGTCTTTAAAGAAATTGCCTTCTTTCGATCGTTCCGTTAAACTCTGGCATAGTTTTATATCATACGAGACCTTGAAATGTGTCCTCGCATGAGTAGCAATAATCGACCTTGCGAAGACTGCTCGCTACTCCATAATTGATTACAATATCGGACCACCTGATATATTATGTGGCCATGACGACCTTCCGAATCATTACGGAAGTTGCTGTCGATCTCTAAATGATTAGCTAGTATCATTCACAGTCCGCTTGCCAGTCATCCTATGATATGTTCTCAGCCACTTCTTGACGACGTCGACGGGAGATGCGGCTTTCATCCACTCAAACATCCTCTGCGTGACCAAATCACGACCACGGCATGTGGTCTGACAGTCGTAATCATCTACCACGCTTCCATCGGTACGGTTACATATTTGTCTAAAGCAATCCCCGCTTACTACTATGTATGGCTGATCTTGACCTTCTTGTCCGGTTCATCTTCAAGCAACATCAAATAGCGGGTTCGCCCTCCGTTCTGGGGCCCCGGAGGCGATGTTCCCCACCCCCCTACCCCGTCTCCCAGAGCATCGTCACCATGACTGTCACGGAGGAGCCGGAGACTATCACCACCAGCGCCTCCACGTCTGCCGTCAGCTCCGACTTCAGCATCCAGTCTCTGGAGCCGACTTTCGACTCGAACACCGATCTTCCCACTTTCACTGCTCCCTCCGCCACGCTACCCTCGCCCTCTACCAATGCCACTGTCATTGTTGAGCCGACATCGACCGAGACGTTGACTTCTCTCGTGCCATGGAGTCCTCCAATTCCTGACTCTTCCCTTCAAGCTGAGAAACAATCCACTTATTTCCTTGTCACATGCTGGTTGCTTTGTCGTTGACAGTTGTTCTCGCACTTGTTGTTGCATTTCAACGTAAGTTGCATCTGTCAAAGTTGCTTCTGGTTGCTTTGGAGACCTATGACGTCTTGATACAGTGCTTCTCTTGATCTCTTCAATGTCCGTACGTAGCTGTGTCCTGGTTCGCGGCGACTGGATCGAAGTCACTTTAATTGGAGTGACGTTCGAGTTTTCTGGATTGACTTTCAAGTATAATTTTGACATACTGTGCCAGAGGAATTTGTGCTAAGCAGACATCAGCTCATTTCAGCATGAATCTGGAAGAAACAAGTCTTGATGCTTACTATCATTTGTATGTGCAGTTATCATTGTTCCTATCGTAGCCGGCTGTCTTTTGTTCCTCCGGGACGACAATGGTAGAAAAAGAAACGGAATTTGGCATTAATGAATAGGCGTTGCCTGTAGTACTCAATAAATGGGTTGGACAACCATCGAACAAATGCAGAGGACCATCCTTCCCAGGTCGAACACAGAATGTAAGACGGACAAATTGACATTCAGATCCGAGTACGAAATCGGAAGGCGGCACGGCAGCAGCAGCCCTTTCACGCGTTTGGCCGCTGCGCATGACTGGACGTTCCACTTGCATTATACATAACAAGGCCCGATAGTCGACCGCTCGCAGTCATTCCCTTCATCTTGGCCTGCAACTATGGAAACCAAACAACTGCCGCACCAGTGGTCAAGGGTAGAATAGCGTAGCATGTCCCTCGAAAGGACCCTGGTCAGATCATAGAACCGTCTGGCTCAAATCATCGCCAATCAGCACTACCGTCGGCTTTGGCAAGCATCCAACTTGGCCCCTCGCTCCTGCTGCCTCCCACATTGACGATAGCCGACCTCAGTACTATCTGGATTAAAGATTTGTAAAGTGCCTTGTATGAAGTAAGAAAAAGGGAAAAAAAGGGGGGAAAAAAAGAAAGAAATATGCTTCGTCTTCGTCAGGGTGGCAAAACCTGTGCTGGTGCCTTAACTTATTACCGTTATACACTGAGACTAGGCCGCGTGCAGGGACCATAGTTTTTTAGTCGAGGATCAACCGTCTTTGGCATCTCGGGACAACAATTAACCGAGCTGTATTGATAAAACTAGCCACTTACAGGAATACATGAAAAAGAAATTAACGAATAAGAATGTAAGACGGACAAAATAACAGCTTGATCTAAGTACGAGTTCGTAAGGCGGCATGATAACAACCCCGTTAAGCGCTTAACTTGAAGCAACTTTAGTTAGTTATAATATAATGGCTTCTCCGGTTCTATAAATCCAGATGTTTACTGTGATATAGTGGGCACCGGCCCATGCCTTTGGATGGCACCTCTAGCATCCCGGCCCTACGATATCCCGGGCTGCCAGCCACTATAACCGTAGTCCCGTTAGTCCCGTCGTTTGTTTATAGTCTTTTTCCTTTTTAGCTATCAACTTTGTTGCCATCGTCACTTATACTGCCGTGCCGCACCTCTAATTCGCCTGTGATTCGCCAGTGTATCGTTTTATAGTCTGGCCACCTTACATTACTTTTAGGTAAATATTTGTTATATCGATAAAACGAACTCGACGGAGTTAAAAAAGGCCTAATCGAGGTCGAAGCACTTTTAACGCCGTTATCGATTAGGGTTTTCGTACTAAATTATAACGAAACTATACGTTAGTCTTCGTCTCTGCCTCTTCTGATTGTACGGCCATCGAGTATCGGCCCTGCCATTTCAAAGCCCTTCGAACTTTATGGGCCTCGTCGGTCTATCCCACTTGATAACTTTTTTGTTCGCATAATGTCGACGCCGGAAGATACAATCATTTTCCCTGCGGCGGCCAACTCTGCCTCCGGAGAAAACATTCTGGATGAAGTCCCGGTGGACTTAGTTGCAAACCTTCTCCTACAGCATATCATGATCGATACCAGAGGAGTTGTGCATGCATGTAGCAGGAGCTATATTTCCAAGTCGTTCAGATTTTATGCGATAAGTCACAGAAACTGGGCTTTTAGTAACTCGAAAAGCATAGCCTTGAAAAGGTGTGGACCTCTGAGTATGGATCCACAAGAGCACGCACTAAATCTTATATCACCAGCCTCGGTCGCAAATGCCAAACGTTTACGTGAATAACACCAGATCGAAATTCAGTCCGTTCCCTAAATCTCCAGAGCTATATTGGAACTTTCATGCCTTTGGGGTTGCACGATGTCCAAAGTCTCATCTGGACTCTCATCATTCACGTCAAAGTGTTTCTGGAGGTAAGATGAGTATAATGGAGGAACGTAGTCTTTCGACAGATCGTCCCACCCGTGCGCAGCTTCCTGGTCACACTGCGTCACAAAGGCGCTTAAGATGGAATAGTGACTGCTTCCCTTAATACAGTGGGTAAACAGATCGGCCTTAAGCGGTTAGCGAGGACTTTCTTGGCAAATGGAAACCCATACCTGACGTAGATACTTGATTCCTTGCACGCCATCTACCGTTTCCAAGAATTTCTTCAGCTTCACCCATTCTGCACCGGAGATAGCTTGGATGTTTGTTGGGATATCGGAGTGGGGGCAGTCACAGCCGTTTCTCATATACAGACCCACCCGCTTGATAAAGTTCGCGCTCTGCATCTGCGATCCGCGACTGCAAAACTCCTCCCCCCCCTTAAAAAACAATCAGCACTTACCTTAACAAGAAACGGGCTGACTTACACAAATTGATCCTCCCATCACGCCGCACGAGCATATTCGAGAAATCTAGTCGCTTCTGCGCGAGAGACTTTTTCTCAATCTCTTGTATAATTGGGAGTGCTGACGCTTCTACTTTCTTGAGCGCGATGGTGTCGTGGAGATGACCGAGCCTTTTTCGACGCTTGCAAAGCCAATGAAAAGACTCTTGATTTGATCCGTACCATCGAATCTTCTGGGGAGAATACTTGTCCCAAAAATCATAGATGTTCTTCTCAACTATCAGTATATGGAGAGCCTTTTGGGGGGTCGTTGCGATAGGCTGTACTTGACTATTCCTTTTGCGGTGATGTGAAATACGGGATATAAACTGCCGTGACAAACTTTTTTGCCATTTTGTAATTTCCATGGCCACTAGTGTTGTCGTATTTCACTATCACGAACTTTATCGATTCGATATCCGGGGATATCGACTTTTCGTAGCGCATATAATTAACAGTGGTACAGTGGTTGATTCGAATAGCTATAGATAAGTGGTGGTAAAGCTTGACGTATTCCAGGTAATACAGGAATTATAATTATCACAGAGTACAGTATGGACGACTGCTAGACCCATTAAATAGACTCTGGAGCAGCTTTTATTAGTTTCGTGAGTCCGAGAATGTGCCTACATAACTATAGTATCAATTTCTATTTATATAAATGTAAAGATAGGCGTGGGGCTAAAGGTGGTGCATGAAGGTAGAAAATAGTTGCCAGACTATGTATCACAAACCAAGTATACTATACAACTAAAAGTGTTCATTCGACAGCAGTTCTCATTTGTCTGTTTCTGTTTTCGTGCATATGGGATGAGAGCGTTGTCGTGAGAACGAAAATAGATACATTTTCTATTTCTTTTGTCGATGTGGCAATACAAGCTACGTTACATGAGCACTAATACCACATATCACAGCAGCACTTCTCATCTGCGGATCGTCATGCTGCACAACTATATTTTATCTACCATCGGGACAGGCATGTCGTATCTTGGAAACTCAGCAACATGTCGTCCGATCATATTGGTATGGTTGGCATACTGCTTCGGTATATACTTTACTGTATATCATTCAAGTATCTACGTCAGGTATGGGTTTCCATTTGTGAAGAAAGTCCTCGCTAACCGCTTAAGGCCAATCTGTTTACTGTGCCCACTATAATACATAAGGGGAGTGGTCACTTCCATCTCAAGCGCCTTTGTGACGCAGAGCAGGACGATGTCTTTATCTTGGATGAGATCACAGACCTAATATCATGCCTTTTTACCTATTGCGAATTAGCTTAACTATCGGTAACTATGTACGGTGGTCGAGTCAGCAGATGGTTTTATATCCAGCTTTGATATCAACTCTCGCTATCTGCCAACTTCTGGGTGTGAGGTTCCTTGTACATCTTCTAAGCCAGAAAGAGTTTGCATATAGAATCGGTTTGCTTCGGCCGGTTGGTCTTGGATTTGACAGATATATCCCAAATTCCATTTCACCTCGATCGCCGGCCGATATGTGGTGATGATCTTAGAACCTACTGTCTTCTCGTAACCTTGAGCTCCTGTTTCGTACCGCAACCTTGCTTGAAATTTTGGACTCCTCCTCTTCTAACTATCTTGTTCTAAACTGTCAAAAACAGTTTTGTGATTTCACCGTTAATCGAGAAATTGTGGCTCTATCTTTGTGCAATGTCATACTGTACTGTAGCCGGGCATACAGTATCAACTTATAGATTTTGAGGATAATTTTCACCATGTACAGTATTGAATTGCAAGCATCGAAAATTTGTCATGCTGACAAAGCCCTAGTGATCAGTCACCTCTTCACTCAATTACCTGGCCCTGTACGGGTGCACCTCAGGTATCTATTTGGCTAAAATCAAAAGTGTCGCGTGCCAGAAGGACTTGCTGACTTTTGTACGAGAAGTAAGCAGTGGAATACTACTTCGCGCCCAAGGAGATACGTGCTGAGTAGCACGCTTGCAGGCGAGGTTCTTATCAGCCCCTGCCGTTGAATATCTCCGTCAGCTTCCATAATGAGTATAAGCAATATTACATACAGTACCACGTTGATAGAAAAGGCTTCAGATGTGGAGACAGGCTGCATCGGGATATGGTCACTGGCAGCAAGGGAATAACTTTAGGAAGACTGAAGACTATAGAAGTAACAAACACCCGAGTGCTTACTTATTCCAGCTGATCACACGTACAGGAAAGGTGAATAAATAGAGCCCGTTTCAGCGACTCTTCTGTTCGGCTTCCGATACCAATATCACTGATTTGATGCATTGTATGCCATCCCGTGAAATGCCATGTCCATTCGACCAGCGCACCCGGCCTCGGAAGTTCTGAGAAACTTCACTCCAGATGGGAGACTACTTCCTGCATACTTCTGGGGCAATGATCAATCGTCAAAGCATTTAAGCCATCCAATCTACCAAGGGTACGCCGAAGCGCGCTCTTTGGTTGGGAAAGGCACCGAGCAAGACATTGCCAACATCCAAAACACCAGTCTAGATATCATTAGGCGGCTATTCGCGACACTTGATACGGACCACAGTTCGGGAGTAGACACGAACTCCTTAGTTGAAATCAAAAAGAATGTTATATCTCCCCTCTGTGAAGGTCTAGGCCTGGTGGAATTGCGCCTCTCGAACGAACTGCTAGCCTGGAAAATGAGCCAGAAGCATCAAGGTCGTATCCTCCCTGCTAAGAGCAGAGGGCTACGACGGGTCTCGGACGAAGTCATCAGTTTATTGGGTGCAGAGAACTGGCCCGCGCCTATGCTCACAAGTAACGTCCTCTTCGGCACAGTCTGGTCCGACTTGATGATTGGCGCACACGATGCCGAGACACTCTACTCAAACTGCTGTAATGACCTCGGCTTTTATTACGAGCATGGCTACGATAAGCTTTTTCCAGAGTTCGAATCGTCCATACGCGGATCATTGGAGGACCCAATATTCCGTCGTATCCCCTATGGCGAGGTGCGACGGAACTGCGTCGAGCTCGGGCTGAAGTACATCCGTGGCAAGACTCAGCTGGAACGGGAACAGAAAGCCAACCTAGGATCTATGGTAGCCTGCTTGAACCGCAAAGCCGCCCATCTCGTCATGTTCTGTGAGGCGAGCCTCACCGGCCTGGCGGCCGAAACCATGGCGAGGGGCTATGACCCGGCCGCCTGCTATGTTGACATGGTGGTCAGCAGCCCCGGCACCGATGTTGTCGACGTCGGCTCCGACCTCAACAATAGCGAGGTTATGAATTCCTTTCTGAACACAGCCGACATTACGGACAGCCGTATTGTGACGGAAGAAGCACTGAGACGAGTCTACAACGCATACGCAGCTATGATGGCGCGCACCCTGACGCAACACTGGATGGAGCCTATCGTTACTATCAACTCGTACCTATACACTTGGCATATACTTAACGATCGCCACCACTATTTACGGAGGATCGTGCTGGGCTACTCCAAAGTGCGCGCGGCGAGTGAGAGGAAAGGACAGCGAGAAGCCGACTTTGAAGAGGTCTTTAACGAGCAATACCACACCACGGGTTTCAGTAGACCTTTGAAAGGCGAATGCGATGGTCGCGATACGTGCTCTGCCGTCACTTCTCTGATCTCCAAAGCTGCATGCAGAGACCCTGACAAACACCAGCTTTTGTCTGAGCTTTGGGATATTCTCGTGGAGGAGCCCCTCAATTACGCGCGTCAAGGCGCGGTAGATCCGGTGCGCGAAGAAAGTATCATAAAGTCCTTGTCGCTGAGCTTGGCCCGGTGCTACCACTTTGGCCTGATCTTGGAGCAGCAGTGGCTTGTTGCTCATGCCTGTCAACATGCGTGGCAGGTCAATTATCTCATGGAAGCTGCCATGTTTGGTAGCTTGCTTGACGATGCAAGCCTTGCCGGGAAGCTGGACAGGGCAGACGAACAGCCATTTGAAGAGCGAAAATAGACACAAGTTCTATTCTTGGGTCGTTATATGGCAGTGCTCAAGTCACGCTATTGGAGTGATGTTACGAACAAGCAAACACGTCCCCTTGCAGGAAGTCGACGGCAGAGGAAACAGAGCAATAGGAATGCCAGGAGCCCCGACATATTATCATACGATCACCATTCTTTCCGGGTTAGGCAAAAGTCCTATATCGAGAGGTTGTATATTTTTTTAAGAAAGAAGGAAAGAAAAAGAAAGGCTTCTTTAATGCAAATTTTAGTTTACAGCGGGGACAGTGAGTTATTTGATACGTAGATGACTCCGTGTCTACGGCCCTGATATCTTGGTGCTGAACTGACCAAGTGTGATTGACTGTGCGAGCACACAGATGGGGCTTCGCAAGTTTGCAAGTCGTTCCACTTAGGCTCTGGCGTCGCGAGGGCAGACGACTGGTGAAGGCTCCTAAAGTCGCTAAGGGCAGTATTGTTGTATTCTAGTATTGCTGGAACTAACGGAGGAGTCAGACCTGGAGGCGGGGGAGGAGTTACCGCAAAAGAAGCATGGTTCGAAGGGCAGTACAGCGCTGGTGGTTGAATGAACCCGCCACTGTTCTCTTCCAAATATGGAAAACAGCTGCATCGATAGCATGGGCCATTCGACTTCCAGAGGTCCTGTGGATCACAGACTCCAAGTGTATTGTCGTCATTCCATAGGTCAGGTATGAGTGACGTCTCATCTAACGGGTTTCGGAGTGGGAGAATAGCCTTGCAATTAACGCAGGGCTTTCCGTCGTGGCACGGCATGATGCCAAAGCTAACTCGTCTTTCGTACGTCCTTTTTCGAGAAAAACAATAGTACAGTACAGTACTGTGTGGCGGTACAAGGAAACATAGATAGGGACTCGCCATACTTTATATCACTGAAAAAGGGCTTAGGGCCATGATTCCAGACATCAAAGTGTTCAATAATCTATTTTAAGCCTAACCCATGATGACAATGCACCTTACTTAGAGAATCTGCTGGATGACATGGATCGATGACCTTTTCTGCGATCGGCCTATTAAAAACATGAAACGAGGTACCTGTCCAAGCGAAATATACAGCGAGAGTTATGTATTTGATGATGTTTGAACGTAAACGCTTACATACCATCCCTTTCGACAGCAAGTCAGCATTTTCCCCAAACAGATATAAATATACAGTACAGTACAGTACAATATGGTGTTATCAGAACCAGGTTTCCCTTTCTGGTCCACGTTGTATTTTCTCAAGGTCTTCTAACTTCCAGACAACCCACCATGGCTTCAATATACGAAATAATGCCGGCAATTCTCACGACATTCGTTGTTTCAGGAGGACACACCCGACACGTTTTGTATCGTTCGGCCAAGAAACTACAAAACCCGCTGAATGCGATACAGTTCATCCATATTTTGATCCCGAATCTGGAGATCCTGAGATTTGTCTTTGTTTACCTTTGGACTGGTTCTTTCGAGAAACCAACCCACTTCAATTTTGTCGTAATGGTCTTTCATTCATGGACCAGTCACTACCTAGTCGCGAAAGGACATTACAACGGCCACAAGCATATAGCTCAGCCAGTATTCCATGCCCAGATACTGATTCGACTTGCAATTTCCTTCTGTTCCGTTTTCCTCGGTTTGCATTCTCTACATTGGGCGACCTTCCGAATCAATCTTGCTGCAGCATACCCCCGAGTTCTTATATGGGTGATGAGAAAGCTTCAGATCCTTCCGACCTATAAAGATATCTATACGGCAGTTATGTTCGTCGGCAGTCTTATCGCCTTGCATGACTCTGGCATCGGATGCGGCCCTCATATATTTATATGTTGCTGGGTATTGTTCTGTTTGCTGGAGACTTGGGTGGCTGAAAAGTCGGGGGAAAGGGAGAGAAATGACAATCTATCGATACAAGAGATTTGGTCCCACGATACGAAAGTGTTGGTCGCAACTATGTTAAGGAGAGGAGGATTCGCGGACCAAAGATCATTGCAGACATATTCGGCAGGGGAGGAGAAAGATGAGTGACTTAGGCAACAGTATAATCCCCAAGCCAAGATTGAGGCGCGGCTAGAACATATTCAGGAGAGTGTAGGAGCATTACGTGAGGTGTTCGGCCGAATGTGACGGTAAAGTATAGATAGATTGAAGATTGAAGATTGAAGATTGAAGATTGAAGATTGAAGATTGAAGATTGAAGATTGAAGATTGAAGATTGAAGATTGAAGATTGAAGATTGAAGGATTGCAGTTTTGAAATCATAATGATATCAACATTGGTCGGGGCTATATGCTATCAATCGATCATGGGTTTGCTCAGTCTTTAATGGGTATCGTCCGTAAGCGACGCCTATGACCATCACGGACGACGACAACTGTAGATGTTGGGTGAAATGCAACCTGTACCCAATGCAAAATCATCCCCTAATTATGTCTCTTCTCGCTATTTGTTAGAAATTTATTTAAGAAGAATGCCGGTGGCTATCCAATCGCATTCCTATTTTCGGTCCTTGGCTCAGATGGCGCTCTGGCACTTCCTTTAAGTTGATTGATCTTCCGCATCTGCTGTCAGAGGAGTAGCTGACCGGGGATAATGAGAATTGGACAAGGTCCTAGCAAGGGCTCCCTTGAAGATTAGTATCTCTTGTCCAAGCACCGATGGCTACCAGAAGCAAAAATTACATGGAGGACCTTTTCCAACGATCTTCCAAGCGTGTTTAATCCAGAAGACGACTTGGCCCTCCCCGACTTCATAGAAAATGATCATTCCTTCACAGATATATGATTTGCTTCGAACCCACAAAAGATTCCCTCAGTGCTATCAAACTGTTTATAGGCACTTCTCTGGGATCGTACCTCGCGATACTAGTAATATAGCCTTTAGTTACTTTCTTGAGTATTGTACTATATAGTATAATACAGTCAAAATCTCTTAAGCTACTACAGTACCGAGACCATCGATATTCGAACTTGCCATGTTGGAGCACCATAGTGGACGCCACTACCAAGCCGATATTTATCATCGTGGAGGACATATTCCGAGACAAGATCCCTGGGTCTCGAGATACAAACGTCGGTACATAGTCGAATTGGCATGGTCCCCATGTGAATGATCCAGTCTTTAAGCTATAGTTCAGACTATGCGGATCTCTTACACTAGCGGAAGGGTATGACCTGGAACAACTATGAGAGGAGCAAAGCTTTCAGTTAGTAGTAGATGGTGGCGTCAAGGATGGGGGTTAGCTAACCGGTCGATGTCAACAACGGGCAGCCAGAGCAAGGATAGACTCCACAAGCTTCAGAGCAGCCAAGAGTTGCTATTCGTTGCTATATGATGAACAGTCAATTTCCATTCTCTCATGACAAATCTCTCTTAGTTTCTGCATAAGGAATTAAGGGCCATGCCTAGGAACATCCATTATTTGAATATACAGCTTTGTTGAAGAAGGGGGGGTCTGATTATCGAGTTGGCAGAAGACTTCAATTCAGAGGGCGCGCTAAACCATCCGCCGATTTTTCTGCTAACAGCTCTCACGAGTTGAAGACGAAGCACGAGATTCTACGGGAGATGAAAATGATATATTGTCTTACTGGATGTGCTCGCCGCAGACTAGACATTGGAGGGGTACCTTCCAAGAAAAACCTTTGCCACTAGTGTTACTAATTTTGATGGTTGGTGTGTCTTCTAGAACTTCGATTGTGGCAGCAAAGCCGCAAGACTCGTCGCTTTCCGGACACAGCAGCTTTACTGCTTGGTTGTTCATCGTTTTCTCCGAAAATGTAGCGCTACCAATCGTCATCTCTCCCCTTTTCTGTCTAGAGCAGAACCAAGGTGGAGAAGTTGTGTATCCTGTACTGGCATCATAGGTTTTTGAGTCATGGTTTATGTCAGAAGCAACGGAAGGCTCGTCGGCTCCGAACCGCTGGTATATATCCGAAAGGGACTTATTGATAAGACAATCCTCGTGAAGCCAAATGCTGCACTTGTCGCTGCTGCATTGAATCAAGCGTTTGTCGGGGTTCTCTGGTTGCCTGCAAACACAGCGTTCCATCAAAGACTAAAAGGACACAGCTTAGAACCAAGCTGTTTATCGTACTAAGTCTGAATTGTAAGGTTGGCCTTACCGAGAGCTCCATCGTACGAGTATCGAAAGCTTGTCTCCAGTACAGCGCGGTCTGTACATCATCCGCATTTCTTTCGTCCCATTTTCGCACCGTTGCTGGTGCGGCTATCGTGTAGACACTTATAATTTCCACTTGATGATCACGGTTGGCCCTCGTTCGACATAGGGACAGACGACACTTACTATGATTGGAAGCAATGAGCTCATGCGTTCCATGGTATGGCTGTCTGCTCTTTACATGGTGCCCTTGGTACAACGAACGCTGAGGAATGTCCTCGGGTCGATACATCCAATATACACGCGCGTAGACATGGTTTGGGTCACTTGCTCTGATATCCAAGATGTATGCCACCCATTCCTGCCGTGGCTTGTTTATAGCTCTGCAAGTTGGCTGATCGATAGTGGAACTGTTCGCAACAAATACAAAGTCTCCGATAGAAAATCTGACTTTGAAATCTGTATGCGACAATGTCAGCATGTTCATCTACCGTGGTACAACAACTTCAACGTACAGACAAAGGTACGATACCTTATCATCTCACTCCATTCTTGCGAAGGACTGATCCTGAAGTGGTATCCCATGCTGGTATTACTCTCAAGAAAGTTTCCATTCGACGAGAACGGAAATTGGTAGGTTGCCTTGGGAATCGGCGCCGCCCAATCTTGCGAGTCAGCGCGCCGGCGCTTTTCGAGCTTTTCCTCTTTTCTGGCGTGTGGATATGAATAGCTGGTTGTACACGTAAACTTGGTCTTGACGTTTGTCGAACCGATCGGCCTTTTCCGTTTGATTGCCATTGCTGGAAATTAGGTAAATCGAGACGAAATGCTCCTCGAAGAGATGTTGAAGACAGAGTATCAATATACTTGCGGTTGAAAGGCTTTCAATGATACTAAGCCACGACTTTGCGCAAAACAAAGGACGCGTCCACGCGACTGAGGGCGTAGAAAACAGAAGCGCGATAACCAGGGTGCGGGAACGGCGCGAGTGGTGGTGGATGGGGGCGTAATTGAAAGCGCGAAATTAGCAATATTATTAAACCAAAAGGGAAAAAAGCAAGTAAGCAAGGCCACGCCACCAATTCGAGTGCCATGGATAAATGAGCTGCTAAGTGCGGTCACCGTTCTTTTCTCAGGGAAGTAACCTACCAATTCCTCCACCGCGGAAGTGACAAAGGCACCGTGTTTGCGATGCTTAAATAACACCAGTTCTTCGGCTATTATTGGTCTGGGACGCGACAAAAGGAATCTTGTGCCCGACATCGATTGGCGGGAGCCTATCGATGTAAACCTGCTGTAAAGAAAGGTCGTCTGGACACGAGTTTGGACTTTTTAACAAGCTGACGTGCACGCCAACCATTTCCTTGCATAATGGCGATGCAAAGACTGGCCGTTATACACAGTAGTAATTAGGCAGGGTGGTGACATTCCCGTCGCGGCCACGGTCACCTATGGGTGACTTCCGAAAGGGCTTGGCTGATTTGAGAATCCGCAATCACCGGTGTGGTATCCCTCAGTCCTACAGCTGTAATCAGAGGTCTCGACCAAAAAATATAAGCCGAACGCCTTCTTGGCCATGGGCGACGTTTGAGATGAAGAGATCCTTGTTTGCGCGGCCACGGTGTAGCCACTTGTCTAGAGCGCGGTGTGCACGTTGCTACTCAACAGGTTAGGGTCTAGATAAAACCAGTAGTAATCCGCCCGGCAATGAGGACTTTTTCATCCAAGTCATTGCTGTCATGATCAAATACGTTCACTGCGCTAACATGGCGATTCTGCAGCAAAGCCTAAGTGTAGGAAGCGACCGGTTATGTCCGGCCATGAGAACCATCCAGTATACGTCAATCAGCGCCTAAAGCTCCAGCGCACCTTTTCCGGCAAGTCGGAACAGATTGCAAACCAGATTAGACAGTTCCAACAGGAAGTCGCGCCGCCCAGGTCGTCAACCAAGCAGTGGGAGAAAGACGTCATTGCAGAGGATGAGCTCGTCCAGATTATTAGTAACTGGGCCTCTTTTGACGTTTTGCAATACCAGGACAACCCTGGGAGCGCCGGCATGTCCATGATTCACCTACTGGCGATACCCCGCGATCTCATTGTTAACGGTGTCTATTTGGCGACTGCGAACGTCGATATCATCGATGATATGATCGATTTATTCGAGGAGGCATGGAAAGACGGTGAGAAGCGGCAAAAGGTTCTCGACTTACAGCTTGAGGCCATCAATCGGCGTTTTGAGCGCACGAAGGGAGAAAGTTTCGCGGAGCAGGCGCATCAGGCTGCGCTCGAACATCACGCCTGGCTCAAGTCCAATAGTGATCAGCTCCACTCCAAGGACTTCTACTACAGGCTGCATCTTCGCCCAGACAACAGCGCGGACTATTTGCACCTTCATATCATCGCTGCCCCTTATGGGTATCGCAAGTATAGCACGTCGGGACACGACATCAAGACAAAGGATGCATTTGAAGTGCGTGATTTTATCAAGAGAGATGCGCAACAGAGCCCCGGCGCAACCTAAGCTATGATGAGGCATTCTCAGGTACTTTTTCCTGCCGGCCGCGACAGAAATTCGTAGGCCTAGTATTGAGGTGTATCTAGAGCAGATGAGGTTTAGCTCCATGGAATGGGGCCACAAGCCATGGCAAGACGAAACTTCTGAACACCACCTTCTCGAACGGATCTGCTCAGTCATTTGCACATATGACTCTTCTCCCCACCTAGTGGACAACAATGATTTGGTAAGTGGGTGAGTATGGTATTGAAATCATGCTTACATTGTGCAGAGTTCTAGTTTATGCGCAGAATTAATACCCTCCCAGACAAGCAACCTAAAACGATGCTTTTGCCAGCAACTGTCGATACGGACGGTCGGTATTCGATTGGAAGCCATAAAATACGCTGCCCGTCTCTCATAACCCAGCAGTTATCTGAGCTTATAGCGCAACTAGACGAGTTTCCGTTATCAGGCTGAGAAAGCGATAGTTCTACTAATGATCTGCGATCTCGACATGTAATATCCCATACTCCACGGTTGGAAAGGATATGCGTACCAGCAAGATTAAACCTTAAATCACTGATATATCCCGTATGCAAAATGCAGCGCCTCTCGCCCGTCGTGGCCAACCAAAGCATCACTGTCTCGTCCAACGACGCCGACGCGATCTGTTGGCCGTCCGGCGAGAATGCGACCGAGACAACTGGGCTTGTATGCCCCTCGAGCGTCGCCTGCCTCTCGCCCGTCGTGGCCGACCAGAGGATTACGGTTTTGTCGTGCGACGCCGACGCGATCTGCTGGCCGTCCGGCGAAAACGCGACTGACATAACGGGGCGTATATGCCCCTCGAGCGTTGCCTGCCTCTCGCCCCAAAATAACGGCATTTGAGGCTCTAAATCGATATACCTCGAGAAATCTTCCTGGTACAAGCTGCGAACAATACTTTGAGTTGGAGAAAATACTAAGGCTGAAAAATAAGCCTGGAGCGGGGCATTCTGAATGTTCGTTCCCATCGCTTGGATGAACCGTATTGAGTCGGATAAAAAGTCAATGATGTATGGACAGTTTTCTGGCTAGTTGCTTTTAGTTGTGATTCCTGCGTCCTGATAATTTGACTTACTATTTTAGACTGCAAGCTTTGAACCATCTCCAAGCTTTCGGGGACTCTGCCAATCCAACTCAATACTTCCAGCCATTGAAGGAAGTGCAGCGACAGGAAGTTCCATATGTCAGCAGTATTTAGGTCCGAAGCGAGGGATTCGCAGAGATGGTACGTCCAAAATCGACACGCATATTGCAGTTCTGGTGATATACAAATATTTACCTTGGATACAGATATCGAAGATGCGAGCGTTCCAGGAGCTTCGACATTGCATACATCATTCGTCAAAGAATCGTTCAGGATTCGCAGACACTGCTCGGCAAGCTGTTGGTGAACTTTTCTTTCGTCAACCCAGAATGGATGTCCCTGCCTTTTAGGGTCAACCAAAAAGTTCCGAAAGGATAGATGTAGCAGCCGGATGGGTCGTTCTGGTATCTGAGGGATGTCCAAAACAGAGTGAAGTGTTCGAAGTGCATCATCGATTTTGTCCGGCGAAAGGTCGAGCAATTGAGCCAGGGCAGGGGCAGACAAAGGGTCTGCAAGAGTGACGATAGACCCTACGACTGTGCCGAATCGCTCAACAATCCTTTGCTGAGCCCTTCCATTATCGATACCAGCTGTCATTTGGTCAAGCACAGGAAGATAAGTAGCATCTAGCTGTGAATCCTGACTTTTGGTTTGGTAGCGCAACACTTCTCTCATCTGCTCATCTGGAGGTCCTATCCGACCGTCTCCAATAAAACGGCAGATCGTCGTGGCGAAGATGAAGAGCGGAATAGCCATTTTGAGAAGTGTGTCCAGATCCATCTCGCGGGGCCAGTTTTCTGGTAACCGGCGCTGCAAAGATGCAATGTCATTGTATTCCTTTCGTATCTGACCCAGCCGGTACTTGAAGTAGACCGTTAGGTCATGTGCAATGACAGTTTCTTCTACCCTGTGCAGAACAAAGCCCTGATATGTTCCATTGATATCGTTGAAGCCCAAACGAATCGGTAGCTCAGGGCGACTTGTGAGGAAGAACTTCAGCTGCATAGACGGAAGTCTTGGAACACCTGATAACAGCTTGATGAGAAATCGTACGTCCTCTTCTCGCTCACACTCATCTAGCGCATCAATGACGAAGAGAAACGTGCGAGAAGAATCGATCGAGATCTTGGAAACCGGATCTACGATCAATTTTTCAAACTGTGTCCGCATAGTCTTTGAAAGAAGTGAGGGATCGGCATCCAATGCGCCTTGCACATGCTCGGCGATCTCCGGTGAGTGCTGCGCGAGCTGACTGGTGACTGTTGTAAAGAACTTGGACATCTTGTCACGGTCGCCTTCACCCCTTTTGAAGAAGAAGGTGGCCCGGAGGCGACTGTTGAAGTCATCTTGTTGTTGTGAGAATCGGTTGGCTATCGTACGTGATATAGTCGATTTTCCGGTTCCCGCCATGCCATTTAACCAGTACACCGCCTTCGATGAAGGGTCTTGTACCCATTCGATGATCTCGCGCAAAACGTCCGTTCGAGTCTCTTCCAGACATTGTGGGTTATGCTGATCGGCGTGCGAATCGTGCTCTGCGTCCTGGACAACATGCGATCTCAAGCTTTCAAGCACCTTAGATCGCGATTTCGAGAGTTGTTGCTCACGCAACCGATGTGGCCGGTTTATGCATTCGACCAGTACATCCCTTATACGTTGATATACCACGGATTTCGAGTCGAACTTGTTTAAGCCGCCGTGGTCAGTAGGGAGGGGATTGTTGTTCGCCAATTCGAAACGTGCAGAAGACTCAGGAACACACTAATATGTCAGGCATCGTTATAAACAGAGAGTTAGGGCACGTACAAACTTTCTCCATTTGTAAATCCCTAAAGAAAGAAGGGTAGTTGGCCGTTCCTCGAAGAAGTTCACCAGCTTCCAGTCGCTATTGTTATTTTGGTAGAGATTCATGAATTTCTCATGGAGTTTTCTTAATGACTCGGAGTCATACTGGATCTCGTCAAAAATCGAAGAATTTGATCCCAGAGGCTGGAGTAGGCGCGCTAGAAGACGCCCCCAATAGCCGAAGTCAGTACCTCGATGTGGCGTTCCCAGACATAGGACTGCTCTCAATCGTTGTACCAATCGTTTATAGTCGACTTCCTGACTCGCTTGTATTAATGCCTATTAAAATCAGCTTGCGATTAGAGATGGCTGATAGCGGTCGCATACTCAGCCATTATCGCAGATTCGTACTGCCACAACGCGCAGACAAATCGCGCTTACGGCAACAGAGCCAAAATGTGAAGTTTAGATCCGTACTCACATTTCCCTTGGCGTGCAGAACAAGCACAAGAATCTTTGGGTACAATTCGATCCAAAACAGGATGCAAAAGATGTCTCTGGCAGATCCAAAAATAGCGATTTGGATGTAGCAAACAAAGCATCGACACTAAGCCGAAAACGTGTACCATTTGGGCGCAAGGGATGCGTTCTTTGCTTTAGGCTTGGACAGAGGTGCCGTAGAAGCTGTGCCGGAGCATTGATGCTCGATTGAGAATGATGTGACGTTTGAGATATGCATAAGTAGTCGACGAGCCGAAGACAGGCAATATTTCCCAGCTGATATGATTGCGAACGCTGATTTTATGCGCTATAAAGTATAAAGTAGTTGCATCGTGGGCAGTCTAGATAAAATGTAAGCAACTAATGGTTGTGTATCAAATTATGTGGCTGGTATGTAGAGACCGTCCTGAAATTGTCTGACATGCAATGGTCATTATGTAGCGAGTCTGAAAGTTTATATATGTGAGTTGGTAAACTCCCTTTCTGAGTTCTTTTGCTTTCGGCCCAGGGTATTCTATCGTGCCATGGAGTCCTCCAATTCCTGATTCTTCTTTTGAAGCTGAGAAACAATCCACTTGTTTCCTTGTCACAGGCTGGTTGCTTTTTCGTCCACAGTTGTCTTCGCACTTGTTGTTGTATTTCAAAAATAAGTTGCATCTGTCAAAGTTGCTTCTGGTGTAAACAAATCTGTCCAGTTTTCGCGAGAGCCCTCCAAAGCGACCGCTACTAAATTTCGTTTGAGTGTCCAAGAACAGCTCGGAGGAACATACCGACAGACTCGACTCCATACCCCACTATCATCTAAACCCCGAAATTGAACGCGAAGAATGTCGGCCTTCAGGTGTAAGGATAAAAGAGAAACTCTACAGACAACCGGCACAGGGAATGCCGATGATGCGTTGCTTGGACAGTCGTCGGAGTTGGACATCACAAGGCATTACTGCATGGACTCTCGTAGGCCGCTCTTACAACGGAGTGGTTTGTGGGATAAAAGACAAATTCTGAAGACTAATCAGCGCTGGAAATAGTGCTGAGACGATTAAGTATTAAGTCTGTATGTACTTATGACGTCACCCTGTTCGGCTACCACGGAGTCCGGATGGAAATCGTGGTTCAACCCAACACTAGTGTCGATTTTTTTTATTTTTATTTTTTTTGTTTTGAAAATTTGAGGGTAAATCGATGTGGAGTTCTCTAGATAGTCTGTCGTCGTTGTGCTAAAGTATTTTACTCACTAATAGGCGGTGATGGCTACCCCGCACTAGGAGCCAACCAAGTTCCGGAGGCCTTTTACTAAATAAGCTTTTCTGAACGAATACCACATGTATATCACCTAGTGCAATTTGATATCCTTGTGATACGGAATCGGCGTTGCAAAGACAACATGGTGGATCGCGGGTGAGAGTAAGACCTTCCTTGGCGTTAAGCCGGAGGAGCCGCTCGGTGCGGGGCAGTCCGATTCGGTCCGCGACGCCAGTATAAGTCAAATGGCGTGTTTTTCGACTGACTTTGGACGCGAATCGCTCGGACCCACCGCGACTGACAGTGGCTTCGCAATCAGTCTTGTACGAACCAGGGCGGCATTTTTCAATCCATAAGGGTAGAAAGTAATTATTTTCCAGAGGTGCAATTCGGTCGGTGTAGCGGAGATCTGACGCACCTTCTTGCTTTCCGTTAGGTTTTTTTAAGACTAGCAAATCCCGCCCTAGCAAATGGTTCAGCCGAGGATGGACGCTTCAAGAGCTTCTGGCACCTTACTCAGTCAAATTCTTCTCAGTCGAAGGAGCCTTCTTAGGAGACAAGTCGTCGCTGGAAAGTGAGATTTACAGCATTACCAAAATCCACACTGCTGCGCTACGCGGGACGTCGCTTGGTCAATTTTCTATCCACGAGCGCTTAACGTGGGCCCAAAGCCGTGCAACAACGAAAGATGAAGATGGAGCGTACTGTCTACTCGGAATCTTTGGTGTATATCTGCCTTTGATTTACGGAGAAGGCAAGGCAAATGCAATGGCTCGGCTGCTCAAAGAAGTCAACCAACAGACAGGCGCCTTGAGTGTCTCGAGCTTGCCTTATCGCCCGCCCCAGCAAGGTAAATTCAGAAGGTTTCCTTTTTGTATACTCTATTCTGCTAAGCATTTCTTTCTAACTCCGCGCACAGAAATCAAACAGGGCCCCCATCTAATAATACCATTCGGGCAGAATGAAGACTTTGTTGGAAGAGACGGGATTCTTACAGAGCTGATCGTAAAGATCCTGCCTAGCATAAAATCGAACGACTGCCAGAGAACAGTGCTGAAAGGTCTCGGAGGCGTCGGCAAAACGCAGATCGCCTTGGAGGCGGCCTACCGCGTTCAAAAGCAGGATCCAAACTGCTCCGTTTTCTGGGTTCCTGCTATCACCATGTCAACATTCGAAAATGCCTATCGAGGCATAGGTGAGGCGCTCGGCACTCCTGGAATCGAAGATGACAAAGCCGATGTGAAGTCGATGGTCAAGACAGCGCTGGAGAAGTTTCCCAGCCACTGGCTCCTCATTATCGACAATGTCGATGACATCGGCTTGCTCGACGGCGAAGGTCTACGAAAGTATATACCGTACAGCCGCAATGGATCGATTCTATTCACGACACGCAATAACGAGGTTGCTGTCGAGCTGGGTGCCTCACCGAAGAATATATACGCCATCGGCGGGATGAACAAGGCCGAGGCGCTGGAGCTGTTACAGAGCCGCCTCCAGGAACGGCAGTATCGCGATAGCCAGGCCACTGGTAAGCTTTTACTGCACCTGGTGTACCTGCCGCTCGCCATCAAGCAGGCGTCCGCGTATATGGCAAAAACAAGAACAACGACGGCGACCTACTTGAAAAATTGTCTCGAGTCGGACGAAAAGCAAATGAAGCTTTTGAGTACCGGATTCGAAGACCTAGGACGGTACTCTCGAGAGACGAACCCGATTGCCACGACATGGCTGATCTCGTTCCAGCACCTTGAACGAACATACCCTTTGGCCGTAGAGTATCTCAAGTTCATCTGCTTTCTGGCGGAAAAGGATATTCCAATTAGGCTCCTGCCATACGAAGAAGACGAAGGAGCGAGAGACGAAGCGATCAGCATGCTAGAAGGGTATGCGTTTATTTCGATCCAAGACCAGGAAGACGCTTTTGATGTCCATCGCTTAGTGCGGCTGGCAGCACGAAACTGGGTGAAGCACGAATGGGATGTCTGTTATACGAGAGCGATACAGCGACTGGCTGAAGTCTACCCGTCCCCGAAGCACGAGAACCGACAGACTTGGATGGCATATATGCCACATGCCGAGGTAGCTTTGGTCGGCCATCAGCAGTGTCAGGATAAAGAGGCGGAGGCTAATCTGCTTTCTGTTGTAGCAGACAGTCATAATGAGCTGGGAAAATATACCGAGGCGGAGGAGATGCATCGAGAGGCGCTGGAGCTCAGGAAGTCGGTGCTGGGTCCAGAGCATCCGTCCACACTCGACAGCATGAACAACCTGGCTGGTGTGCTCAGAAGTCAGGGGAAGTACGAAGAGGCGGAGGAGATGCATCGAGAGACACTGGGGCGGAAAAAGTCGGTGCTGGGTCCAGAGCATCCTCGAACACTCGACAGCATGAACAACCTGGCTCTTGTGCTCGCCAGCCAGGGGAAGTACGAACAGGCGGAGGAGATGCATCGAGAGACACTAGAGCTGAGGAAGTTGGTGCTGGGTCCAGAGCATCCTCGAACACTCGACAGCATGAACAACCTGGCTCTTGTGCTCAGAAGTCAGGGGAAGTACGAAGAGGCGGAGGAGATACATCGGCAGACACTGGAGCTGAGGATGTCAGTGCTCAGTGCAGAGCATCCGGACATACTCCAAAGCATGAACAACCTGGCTGCTGTGCTCGACAGCCAGGGGAAGTACGAAGAGGCGGAGGAGATCTATCAAGCTACTATGAAGCTAAATATAGAAGTGCTAGGACCGTCCCATCCGTCAACTTTAAGGACTTCCAGAAATCTCGAAGAACTTCTAGCAGCCAAAGCCCAGGATGCGTTAGAACAAGATTCTGATGATTCAGAAGACGACGGAGGTATTGCCATATAGTTGGGTTATTCAGTTACATACTTGTTCATATTCACTGTTCCCAGATTTGAACAATTTACTAAATTTCGTGTATATATGATTTCAATTGCCCACGAAAAGACTGCTATGCTCGAATTTACGACGCTAGATCCATTAAGCCACTCTTGCCGTAGCTATTTCTCGAATATGTTGACATGAACTACATACAGTACCGTTTCCAAGGTAACAGAAGAGAAAAGGGGGAAAAAAAAAGAACATCGCACTGCATCCGCGAGCTGTGTGCCGGCATGTATAACCATTCGAGGTCATCGAAGTTCTGCTGCTGTCTGATTTTATGACCAGACTTTACAGCAGGACGTATGAAATACCTGCCAAGAACCTGGACAGTATCACACCCCTGCTTCGGTACATGGAGATACTGTGCTCCACTGTTGCTGACATCCCTCAGGTACAAGCACAGAATTGGATCGTAACCTATGCTGACAAGAGAGGTACCAAGATATGCTTTTGTCATCCCTGTCAGCGTCCGTGCGCGAAAGTCCAAGAGTGTGTAAAAAGAGGACAGACCTTAATCACACGACTGTACGAGCGCTAACCTTTGACTTTCTGAATGCTGGTCCACTTCTGATTGGACAGATGCATGGCCGCGTGACGAAGATGTGACTTCGAGCTAGAGATTTTGTTAAACATCGACGCACAACTAAGCTCGGATAGATGACGTTTGCGACGAATGATTTTACATTAAAGGAAGTGGGAAGGTAACCTTTATGATAAAATACGTAGGAACATGCTATAGAATGCAGGGTCCCCGGTCGGAACAAACCTGTCTATTTCGAGAACACCGGACATTCAAGGGACGGCGGGAATGTTTGTTAATAGAGGGATGACAAGCAATTTAGTATTGTCAGCTCCAACAATACTTTCGGGAGGAGCCAATTTTGGCTTACTGAAGTACTCAGGGATGACAGTACTAAGTGGGTCTGGCTGAGGTACACAAGAGGTCAGCGCAGGATATGGATCGTCCGTGCTCAAAGACAAGAGAAGAGAGACGAAACAAGAAGCCAATTTTGATGATCTCTGTACAGTACTGTATGCTATGTATAACGTACAGTAGCAAAATATCCTTTCTGACATACACATATTATCGGTAAGATGACATAAGAAAGTGTAATCAAGGGCAAATTGCTGAATTATTAATATTTATTGTAACAGACTTACCCCACCGCCGGGATCGCTACGTTCTTGGCTTCTAATGATCTCAACATTGGTCGGGGCTATACAGTACAATACTATTCAACGACAAATTTGCTCAATCTATAATGGGTATAACGGCCACGTCCGTAGTGGCTGAAGCGACGACTATGACCATGGATACTACGAGCAGATCATCATCTATACCCTCGCAAACGCAGCCGACGACGACGACAACTGTGAGTGTTGGATTGAACCACGATTTCAATCCGGACTCCGTGATAGCCGAACCGGGTGACGTCATAAGTACACACTGAACTGATAATTAGTCATCTCGGCACTATTTCCAGCGCTGATTAGTCTTCAGAATTCGTCTTTTATCCCACAAACCACTCCGTTGTAAGAGCGGCCTACGAAAATCCATGCAGTACGTCGCACAAGATGTTCGGGGCTACGATTCAATTCTGGGTGTGCCATGCTAACAGCGAGTGTGATAGTCCCGTACAACTATGTCAACCCGGGCGGTGACACCTTCTTTAGTGGGCCCAAGATATCGTTGGCGGGTGATGAGCAGCCTGAATGGCTCTTAACAGTAAACAACACAGACCCTTTTTTCTTCTACTGGTATGTCTCGACTCACTCTCGTGGGATCATACCGTCCTTAACATAATTAAAGCTCGGCGCCAGGTAGTTGTATCAACTCCCATATGGTTGGGGTAATCAACCCTGTAAGGATCCTTAACTTTTTTTTTTTTCTTTTTAATATGTAATGTCATATTGATTCCTTATTACTCTCAACCCAGAACGATCAATTCACCCTTCAAGCACAGAAGGAGGCGCTCGCCGATGTAAAGTACCAGCTTTCCCCCGGCGAGGCCATCCCAGACGAGTACACGTCAACAACTGGAACAGCATTAGGCGCGACTTCGAGTACATCAAGTACTGGCAAGGCAAATGATCGTTCTCTGTCTGATAGCGCCGTTGGTGGTATCGCTGTTGGGGGAGCAGCCCTGCTTGTTGCTATTACCGCTCTTCTTTGGCTCTTTACTCGCAACAGAGGTTTCGGGAAAAAGTATCAGAAAAGCAAGATAGCTCACCAAGCATCAGGACCAGTGGGTGAGACGGATCCCGTCCGCCAGCTGGGGAGCCCACCACTACCCCCGCAGATGTACGAATACGCATCTCACCAAACCATGGGCTCGGCTCAGTGGCCACAAACCAATAGCCCACACGTATCGTATACGGGTCATATGAGCCCAGAACTTGCAGATCAATGGTCTGATATCTATTGCCAAAGGTCGAGAATTCCTTTACGAAATATATGCACGGACAAGAAACATATCTAATACGTCGTTGTTATACAGTAATAGCGAAGCTCTAAAAGCAATACAACAAACGCCGGCTGAGCTAATGGACAACGCCTATTATTTTGAGTCAGCCATGGGACGACACGAAGTTTGAAACTAAGCACGTTTGGACGAAAGGTGGAAGAATGGTCTTACTATTCGAGGGGGTTTTCTGTAAGGGACGACGCCAAATAAGAAGTCTTCGAGGATATTCCATCGAGTGTCAAAGATGCGATAGATGATAATTGATCTACTGGCGGCGCCGTTTTCAACCGAGCATACCGATAAGTGGCCTACACACACCCAATATACCACAGGTTGAAGAATAGGCTTTGAAAACTGTATAGTGTTCAAACGAGTCACATACAATAATTGGCGCACTAGCCCACGCGGCGGACTCGCAATGCAACATGATATTTTCAATTTGGGCTTGGCTTTCTCCAAAGCCTCTGATTCCCTCTGCTGAAGCTCGGCAAACGACGCATGGTTATGCCGAACGTACCATGCAGGATCAGCCATTACACTTTGGCCCACTCGGGCCGTTCGCAGCTGACACCTCATCTCACTACTAGCTTTCGATGACGGCATCCCGCGCTAGGGCCCCCGGTCTGCGATCACAACATTCTCTACAACTTGATCAAACGCTGTCCTCTCTCTCAGCCTTCTCGATCTTCTATATCTCGCCTTCCTGTAGAGTCTATACAGGAAATTCGGCTTGATTGTACCAAAGACACCAGTAGTTGTGACTCTCCCACATTGTTCGGCCGAATGACTTCGGCAAGTAGTGGTCTATCGGCGCTTCCAATTAAGTAAACTTCAGAATTCCTCAACGCCCAAGGGCCAGCGCGACTTTCGATCGGTACATCATCACAGCAAGCGACAACCGTCCCAAACAAAGCTGTAGAGTCCAGCAGTTGTTGGGGCCACGGCACCTGACAACATCTATTTGAAGACATTTGGTAGTCATGTATGCGAATGTGGCAACATCTTCAGAATCTTGAACAATGCGAGTCCAGTAGTTTCGATCCTGACAAGAGATTCTGAAGCATCGAAAAGGTATATGAGGCTGGATACAAGCGACAATGAAGTTTTGTCCGTTTCGATCGATGCCAGTATGCCGTAGGTCATTATAGGCTTGTGACATATAACAGTATATTCACTACAGTCTGACAGGTCTACAGGCAACGGCTCACCGTTACAGTAGGTTGATTGACAAAATGTAGCTATATCGGGCGGGGACAGTGAAGATATCGTTAGTCTGCGGGTCCACATTAGTCCACCCGGGCCGCCCACAGCTGGCGCCCGGGGTCTATCCGCTTCCTGCCTACAGGCAGGGTCCAGCGCCGTGACACTTTTCCGGCGCTTCAGCAACAATTAACAACATTTAATATGTAAACCGAGTATAAATTAACAATATATTATACCGGGAATTAGTTTCGGTAAATAAAGAAAAAGATTGGAACCGGCAATTGAATTAGAACATCTTTTTTTAAAGCAAAAAGTACTGAACATTAAAAGAAAAATAGATATATCAATAATAAAAATTAAATAACTAGCCTTTACATTCGCATTATAGTCCTGGGAAAACCACGGGGGGGAAACCAAGATCAAGGCTGAAATGACGTAGCACGATATAAAAATACAACCACCGCCTTAAGATTTGCTTAAAGAATACCCTGCAACGGAATGAGAAGAAAAATAAAATCCATCGGGCTCGACAAAGTGCAGAATATCAGCCAACACAAACCAACGGAAAAAAGGAAGACGCTACGACTTCGATTGCTTGAGATATTAAAAATCACTTGCACCAAGTTACGCAATGTGATTAAGAAACGGCCGCTTCATCCAAAGCAACTGTTACAGAAGAATGGCAGTACGGTAGATTTTCGCAGCCGAATATGGGTTCGCCAAGAATTCTTGTATCGTGAATCGAAACCTATTTTTAGATACAGTAGAGAGTATAACAATAGTCTGTAGTAGGCTATGCCCTCCGCTAGATGCCTTCGTCAGCAGTGGAATGTCAGCAAGCAAACTTATAACAATCCCGTCTACTGTACATGCTAAAATGGTTAAATTGTTCCTACCTCTTCAAACTTAAAACGCATGAAATGCATTACAGCTATTTGTTCCACCCAAAGCCATGGAGCGTTATACTTATCCCCTCCAAACTTATTCACCATCGAGTATTTACGATTCACTTAGCGATAACAATACACTTAGTGCTTACCCTCTGCCATTAGAAATACCAAAGAAAGCCCATATTGTACATCCTGCTTCCACGAGATTGTCACAACGGGCAGTTCCAGATCAACTTACCTTGTCTGTCGCCTCCAAGCGCCGGGAGTATCTTGTGATAACAAGAAGGTCGTTTCATCAACAAGACGTGGCTTGGTACCTTTTTCTTTCTTGTTTCTACCTACTAAATTTAGTCACCTCATTTCATGGCGGTCTGTTTCTGGATTTCCAAATAGTGGGTGCATGCATGGATCCAACGACAAATAACAATGCTCTAAGCTCATGACCTCACAGGACTCGGTATCCAAGTCTCGGAACTCACTACAAACAACAATTTGGAGCAGCATCTCCTTTTTGCTGGCTTCGTTGGTTGCTCAGCCAATCTGGCAAACGAGCTATCAATGCTTCAGCCAGAAGCGGCTGTGGATAAGTACTGTCCTTTTGTTTACTCTTGGAAGCTGCATTATCACGGTCTCATCGCAGCTGCCATTCCTACTGCTAGGCCGCATTTTACAGGGTAGTGGCGCAGGTGGAGTCATGTGCATATCTTTCATGGTTATCACTGAAGCCTTTGCCGGGACGGACCGCAGTTTCTGGACGCGGTTACTGACACTGCAGATTATCTTGGGAAGCACCACGGGCCCTGTTGTGAGCGGTATTCTTTCGCAGGGGGGACGGTGGCGTTGGGTGTTCCTTGTGACCATCCTCTTATGTATTTCGTCCTGTCTCCTCATGGGTGTCGTGGTTCCTGGAATCAGCCAGACAGGCACCAAGAGGGTGGACTGGAGTCTCGTTGACTGGTTGGGAATTGCGCTTCTAAGCAGTTCCGCCGTTCTTATTTGCGTAGCCGTCACCTGGTGTAGGTCACCTCATACATGGATCGAGGCATAAAACGGCTAACATTCAATTTTAGGTGGCAGCGCATATGGCTGGACATCCAATATCACCATTAGCCTACTCGCCCTCGGGCTCCTTGGCGTGATTGGCCTACTGTGTTACAATGTCAAAAAGAAAGAGCACTCACTTTTTAGAAAATCGCTTTTCTCGACGGCATCAGCGAGAGCGGCATTTGGTGCTGCTATTTTACACGGTTCGTTGTTGAGCTCGGTTTTGTATTTTTGGCCCGTCTTCTTTCAAGTAACTCGGCAAGTCTCTACCTTACTTGCGCATATGTCTCTGCTGCCTTATTGCTTGATAATAGCACCAGTAGCAGTCGGCTGCAGCTGGTTTCTGATCAGGCATGGAGCTTACAGGCTATACCATGCAATCGGCTGGCTGCTAATTGTTGCCGGCATATCTGGCTTGTTCAACTTGGACAACACCACAGCGATGCCCGTCTGGATCATAATCGCATCGATCGTCGCTGCCGGTTTAGGAATTATATGGACGGCGGGCAGCATGGCTGCTCAGCTTTGGGTGGCAGAGATCGATCTTCCATACGCTGCAGCCACCCATCCATTTTTCCGAACCGCTGGAGAGACCCTAGGCATTGCTCTGGGCAGTACTGTCTTCCAAAGCTCGTTCGAGACAGCAGTTGCAAAAGACCCGGCGTATCAAGATTATGCTGATTTTTTGTCCCAGACCGCTCCGAGCGCTCTGATGGTGGTTTACCCGTCCTTAAAAACGCAATACCCAGATTTGAGCAGGGTTGTTGATATAGCCTACCACGAAAGTTTTCAAAATTTGTGGGTGTTCTTGACAGTGCTAGCCGGGGTCGCCTTTCTAGTAAGCGTCATCTGGATTAGAGGTCCCGACCGAAGATTCTTTTAGTAGGCTAATCACCACGAAACTATCTTCGTCTCATGGCAGGACTTTCATACTTAAAACAAAATTTATTAGAGTTAATTACGTCTACTTTGTGGTTTCTACATTCATGATATCTCGCCTTTGTGTCTGCTGTTAGTGTCAAACAAGTCTTGCCTGGTGGCATAAAGGCTCTTTTATGCGGCAGAAATCGAAGGACCCCCGAATAGAAAGATGGTATTGTATTTTAATGATGTCGCTGGTGGGTTTACTGCGTTACTTCACGGTCCCTTTCCTCGCCACTTGCTGAGTGCTGAACCCTATTTAATACAGTCCTGGACTATGGCCTTTTTTCCACTTCCGACCTTAACTTATCTAACCTAGGGGCTTTTGTGCCTATGTAACGATTGCTGTAAATACAATTATCACAACAAATAATTGCTCAGTCCGGCGGGACCACCGCATGCTGCTTACTGCAAACAGAACCTTCGAAAAAAAAAAAACGCTGATCTTACTGGTGAGTGTACGTTTAAAGAAACTGATCAACACCTCATCATAGATCTTGATTTTGTGTGGCTGAGCCACAAATCCGTACAACTTCACCTTCTAGCACCTTGACCCTTTCCTCTAGCGCTGAGAACGCAATCCTCAATTTTCCTAGATCTTCTTGCATAGACTCTAGTACTTCGGGCTCAGTTCTTGGGCCTTCGGTTGAAAAGCCCAAGTGTGATTGACTTCGCGTGCACGCAGATGGGGCTTCATAAGGTTGCAAGTCGTTCCAGTTTGGCTCTGGAGTCCGAATCAGGAGATAAATGGTGTGAAGACTTTCTGGATTTAGCTCCAACTCATCCAACTGGTTGAGGATGGCGTCGAAAATAGGTTCTATGAGCTATCTGAAGACCTGGGTAAGAAGGTTCTCTGTCTCGAGATGGAAGCTGCAGGGCTCATGGATAACTTTCTGTGCATCGCAAATTGAAGTCGTGAAAAGTAAGATGCCGAATGCTGATTCACTCTGAATGCAACTTCACCAGCTGCATCGAAAATTTTGGCACCTGTGCAGTACCTCTAAACGCCTCAAAGCGACAGAGATTGTAAAATCAAATTCTACCCTGCCACTGTTACAGTCATGGGGTTATTGGCGGCCTCATAAGAAGTGAATGGCCTCACTGAGCCCGAAGTTAGGAAGTTGTCAGACCCCAGTAGCCTACCAAGGCTGATTGGCTTGTCAAAAGCAGATGAAGCCGGCTCCTCATTTGGAAGAATGGCGCTTTGGGAGAATGTCAGTTCCAGACCGGTCAATATCAAGAATGGGCATCCAGGGCAGGAGTAAACTGCATAAGCTTCGAAGCACCTATCGACCCTGGTCCTTATTAGATAATTTCACCGTATCATCTAGCACGTGGTCGTAGCCACCCACGGATGACTTTTAAAATAGCTAGGCTTGGGTTATATATGCGAAACCAAATCTGCCTGGGGCGATAAACATATATAGAATCGATAAAAGGCGCACAGGAAATCGAATACAGTATCTACGACCCGTATATTTTTTTTTCTTCGCCAACGGAATCCTTGCTAACCGCACAGGGGCAACGTTTTCAAATAATATATTAGGGGAAAGGGTCATTATTTCCTATTAAGCGCCTTCGTGATGCAGTGCTCCCAGGAATCTGCTTCACGGATGGGACGATATTTCAAAAAATGATATTCCTCCATTGTAATCATCCTACCTCCAGGAACTCGACCTAAATAAAGAAGCCCCGAAGATTTGTAGCATGAGGATATCGCCCACTTTGTGGTCGACGCTGACATGTTGTACTTTCTGAAACTCTGCATGAGCGGAACATTATTTATGCCGATACTCGCCTGCAAATCACCACCGAGTCGCTGGTATAGACCTAACCTAGTGAATTATCCAAGGCGTCACCAATCAATTCTTCTTTGCAGATATCATACTTAGATACCTATTGATTGATCGGCCTTTTTATAATCGTGCAGGTCAATTGCAAGGACCTTTGCACCTGATCAAGTGAACTGGATGCATAAGACGTGGCTTCACGACACAAGAACACGATCCTCTCAATCCAAAAACATATCACCGATCTCATCCGCAGTGAGCAATACAGGGCCGATCCTCGGGAAAAACATTGAAAGGTTACAGCCCGCTGGCAAATTGCGAGGACCCCTTGAAGGAAACTACGATTTAGAGGTCTACCCGCAGGAGAAAATACAAAGAACATTGAACTCTTATTAGGACCCATAGTGTCCTGGGGATTTCAAGCTCTCTATACTTTGATCACTCGTTCGACTATAATACAGAGGAACCTCCGGTTTAGTGGTTAAGAACCAACAAAGCCCGAGTCTCAAAGAGTGGTTTTTCTAGTCTTAGTTTCTACCATGTTCTTGTCTCAACACGATGAGCAATGCCACCAATTAAGGTCCGACAATAAGAAGAAGCGAAATAAGCTTGGATAACATCGCGCCTCGGTTGCCTGCAGTAGGTTGGCTGGGATTTATCCTTCTTGCTTATGATCGAACTTCTTGGAACATTTTACTAAGAATCAAAATGTAGCGCACTGCCGCCGGAGGAAAAACAGATGTAAACCTAATACCGATGACTCTCAAGTTCGATGTCAGAGCTGCGTCGGGCTGAGTAAGAAGTGTGAGTTCCTCACGATCAGCGAGGACATGCAATCCAGCAAAATTCGAAAGCAGGCACCCTGGAAAGAACTCGACATTGCTTCGACGTCAACCTCTCTTGCTTCAGTAGCTAGTTTTCAATTAGCCGTCTCGCCGAATCACGAATACTCGATCAAATCTGTCCCTTCCCTACAAACCATCACTCCTTGGGAGCAGCCAGTACCCCCCTTTCTCGATACCAAGCGTAGGTTTCCTTATGCATATTTTCTCATTGGAACGTCCCAAGGACCTATCGTACGGTGATACTAAGAGGATACTGGTGTCCGCAGGCGTGTCAACGGTCAAGAACTTCCAGTGCGACAATGCTAGCACATCGGCGTTGACTGAAATAGGAGCCAAGCCGGCGAATACCACCGACGTAAATAATATGTATAGATCAAACCCGCAAGACTCGCCTTTACCACCAGTATTTTACACGTGCGTTACCAACCCTTACATCATAACTTCCTTGTCAAGGCGATGGTGGTGAATAGCCATACGGATTCGGCCCACGGAAAACGGAACGAATGCCGGTCCCTTGTTATAAGGGACGAGGTGCAGCAAAGTCAGCTAGGCTTCTTACTAGTGCTATTGCATCCAGGGATCAGTTATTGCATCCAGGCATTAAATCTAACCCTGTACTTATGTATGCTAAATTTCATTTTCCTCGCGAGTGCCAGAAAACCAAGGAGATAATCCGGCTGAGATCAAGTCACGATTTTGGGCGGGACTTTAAGAACTTTGCACCAGAACGAATAACGTCATATTTCGAGAGATGCATATAAAATCTGTTTATTATCTTATCCGCTAATAAGTATAAAGTCGTCTTGAGTCCCTGATCAGATTCTGTCTTGTGAGCTCCCTTTGTTTTTGAAATTGCATTCCCGTCATTTTGGGTATTGTTAAATATCAAGCAATTATAAAAGCATCCTGAAAGCCCTCATCGAAGAACTCTGCGAAAGAAGAGGCATTATTTTCGATCCCTGTACGTTATATTTTTATTCTTAGCAAACTTTTTAATTGATATTGAAGCTCGTGTTCATCGCTAGATGGCTTATTTATCCTTAGTATCGAGACAGATATCTTTAGACATGGATCAGTCAAAAGACAAACAAGAAAAAGCTCCACCGCTATTAATCTCCATTTTAAAATGTATAGGATCTGGCGGGGATTCAAGAATAGATAAAGGTTTTGTGATTTCTTCACAATCTAGCGGTAACCTAATACTGAGGATACATCGGGTGTAGTAAATGACTAATTCGTGACATTCAGGATCTAATGACTCATCGGCTTTGATACCGCCCGAGAAACGACAACGAGCAAAAGAGCCAAAAGTTACAAACACACAAACAGCACACCCTTGCAGAGGGAAGGCGCAGGAAGCAGACCAACGTGAAGGTCCGCGATTGTGTCAGCACTCCACCACAGATGTGAACGGCTGTTGACGGATCATGGTCTTATCGTCAAGAGCCACTGCCCGCGGATCATGGCTGTATCATGGTGTGCCAAGCATGAGCCTCATACTCAGGACCATGAGCCATCAGGACCATCGAGTATGTTCCATCCATCAGTGAGGGAATGAATTGGTATATACGATCATTTGATCAAACGAATCCATTTCTATCTTTCCAAATACAGTACATCTCGATAAGGTGACGAAGCGGGGAGCGAGGAGGGAGGGGCATCAATAGATGAGATCGAGGACTGATCCAAAGACATGGGCAGGCACTGGTCTCAGCCAGCAATCACCAAGCTACCTTAGAAAAAAATCTCAGTGTTTCTATATTGATAATACTTGCTCATCTCGGACAAACACCCCTAGCAAACGGTCACTTAGAACCATTTCAGGACTAAATCGCAACTTGAACATGATAAACGTCGGGTGGATAAAGAGCATCTTGTGAAGCTAGTTATGCAAGGACAGTTGGCGAACGCGGAGTTAAGACCCACATAGCTGTGTTTATACGAAGTAAATCTCGATTCCCGTATCCGTCATGGTGGAGTAGAATTTCTTTCTTCTTGAAATCTGCCTATGATTATATAAGACTTCTGCGGTGTTCTTAAACGATTCAAGAACATAAGCTCTAGAATCTGACTTCTTCTTAAGCTACACATTGAATCTTCCATTCTTTATACCAAATCTTACAACCACGGCCCAGCAGCGGCAGTTCTCTGTTTCAAAATGCCAGACGAAATCGAGGAAAATATGTCATTTTCGGCAACAGGAAGAAAGAGGAAAATGAGCAGAAACTGCTGGAGTCGGATACAAACAGATTCTCGGCCTGCGGGGGTTTAGAACGAGAGTGAGGATCTGGCTTTTTGCCCCTTTTATTTTGTTGCTTAGGTTTCACGGGCGCCGTTCCCTTTGGATTGTTTGGATCATATAGCCCATGATGAGTTCGCTTGATTGCTTTGGGGGCCTGTCAGGGAATTGCATGTTAGGAAAGAAGGGGGAGTACCAACCTGCGATCGGCAACTTTCCCGTCATTCTGGTTGGATCTCCGGCATTCCGCGATGAGCTGCGTCAGGTTTACCTTGTCGTTTTCCAGAAGGTCTTTATGGTTGGTGGTGTAGTGGGCTGTTATCCTCTCATCACTATCGGCGAATCTCACCGAGCAGCCATCAAGGTGACCCTGCAGCTGGTTTGCGCGCCGCAACGACTTGATGAATGAGAAGTAGATGTCGGATTTTCTTCCCGTCATTGAAGTTTTCATGTCTTGTGATTCTGAACGCAAGGTGCTAGATATAGGTACGTGGTATGGGTGTATCAAACTGTTTTCGTAGGCAGCCCTGCGCTCCTGCAATAGCCACACTCCTGCCGAGGGAAAGCTCCCGAGACAACAAGTCACTCAGCCTTTTTTTTTTTTTTTTTAGTCCCTCCTGTTTCGGCACCTTTACTATTCGCGGAAAATCTCTGTGGCTTGTAGAAACTTGGCTGTATACGTTAATCACATATCTTCTTGCATTCTATTGGTAACGGAAAATATAACGTACCGACTGAAAGAACGAGAGAATTTGATTCTCCGAATAGCTCGCGGTCAAATAGAGTTTCCCTTTGAGGAAACCGCGTCCACAAGAACAAAAAAATGAGATAAGCTTAGGCGAGATAGTAGCATACGCGGATCAGTAATTGCAATTGATTCCGCTATGGTCGATATGGCAACTAATTGAATGGATCAAGAGATATTCTCGATCACCGACTTAAAGCTCGTCGTATAGTATTTAGAATTCAACAATATCAGGCAAATTTCTTTAGTTCGCGTCCTTTACAAGGCGAGTATCTTGCCTTAGGGACCGCCCCCAAGCAGTGTCCCTGTTTTACCAAACTAGCATATGCAACAGTTTGCCTTGCTGCCGTAGTTTGAGCCGCAATTGTGGTTCGCATAGTTCGCCGCTAGCGCCATTGGATAGAATCCTAATAAGCAATCTAAACCGCTTAATTCGCACTCGGCTTTCCTCGTAAAATAATTTTTAGCGATCGAAACTTTTTAACAACTATTTGATCCTCGAACAGAAGAACTTAGCAAGTTCCAGTTTCCTCTCTTTATCCCACTTGCTGTGTTGCCACTGCCTAAAGCACACAAGCTTATACTAGATGTTTCAAATTAAGGCAGTTTCTAAGACTACAAAAAGCTCACCGAAGCTCCACCTCGCTTTGCACAAAAAGCAGTCAAATTCCATTTAGCACACCGAAGAATCCAAGGTGCGAGGATCGGTACCAGTATCGGTATATGAATGTATATCCAATCCCAATTATCAGCCCGAATTTAAAAGCCGGAAAGACGTGAACTATGTGGCTTGCAACGGTCGCAGCTGAGCTCGTCCCAATCTTCCCTTCAGGTAAACAAGCAATGACGATGTTACGGCAACCGATCGTTCCGAGGGTGTACGTGTTGGGGTCGTTCGGATTTTTAGGGAGGTCGGGGTGTTGGTCGTCAAGCAGGGCCATCGCCGACCGTGTAGGCGTCGCGTGTCCACGGTTCGGTTCCCATCGCAAAAAGATCGAGCAGCTGTTTATAGGCGACTACCGATGGCTACGACTTCGTTGTTATGACTGCTCGAAGAGAACAACAACTTGAACGCAGCCTTGCGGGCTGACTCTATGGTACGGGGTTGGCAGGCACGGTCAATAACAACTGGCTAACAAGATGTTGGGGCGCATTATTAAACGCCCAGTTGCGCCTCCGGATTTCGATGGATGGTGGGAAGTATTAATTGATGATATTTAAATAAACCGGAATCTAGGCAATTTTATGTTGCGATATCAAAAAAGACCACTGGATGGAGTGATTCAAGGTTCCAATCCAGGCACCTCGGCGGACGAACGTTATTAGTGTGGTGGACCCCAGGGAGAGTAGTTATTATCAGCAACCTTGTGGAAGCAGGATGTACAGCATGAGCTTTCTTTGGTACTTCTAATGGCAGGGGGTAAGCGTCTAGTGAATTGGTATTTCTAAATGAACCATAAATACTGGATCGGGAATAAGTTTGAAGGGGATAAGTATAAGGCTCCGTGGCTTTGGGTGCAAAAAATAGCTATAATGCATTTTATGCGTTTCAAGTTCGAAGGCCTAGGAATAATTTTACCATTTTAGCAGACGGGATCCGTCTCACCCACTGGTCCTGATGCTTAATTTGGGCTCCCCAGCCTCGGATATCCAACGCGCCATTGACACTCTATTGACAGGACGTAGCTCGAAGAGCTACATCTTCAGTTCGGGCGGAGAGAGTGAAGATATTGTCAGTCTGTGGATCCACATCGGCCCGCCCGGGGTCCATCTACTTCCTGCCTATAAGCAGGGTCCAGCGCCGTGACACTTGCAGGAGGTTGGCGGAAGAAGGAAAGTCACGAAGGCGCAGGAACCAGACCAACGGGAAGGCCAGGAGCCCCGCGATTGTGTCAGCACCTCACCACAGGTCTCAATGGCTGTTGACGGATCACGGTCTTAGCGTCAAGAGCCACTACCCATGGATCATGGCTGGATCATGGTATGCCAAGCATGAGCGTCATGCTCCGGACCATGAGCCATCAGGTTCATCGATTATGCTCCATCCCATCAGTGAGGGAATGAATGGATATATCAAGGACGGATTTCCTACATTCACAGAGATAGTCATTACCTCAGTGATCAATCTACGCATCTATCTTACCTTCAAGTGAAACGTTATGTCACGGCGCTGGACCCTGCCCATAGGCAGGAAGTGAAAGGACCTCGGGCGCCCGCTGCGGGCGGCCAGGGTGGGCCAATGTGGACCCGCAGGCTGACGATATCTTCATCGTCAGTGCCCGAACTGAAGATAAGAGCGTGATCGATTGGAAACTTGGATGGGACAGACCGGAAATATACATTTTTGTATTAAAAAGACCAACACTGCCCACGGCCTTGGTGCTTGGTTCTGGTCCTAGGACATTCTCCAATTTGAGTGGCACCCTAGACTTAAACCCGGCCACGATACCGAAGTTTGGGCGATCTGTAGGGACATAGATTTGACTGACTCGAACTCTTGTGATACTGCGCAGACCACCGCCATTGTTTTACTCCAATTCCTCAGTAACGGTTGTCCTCTTACGCTTCGCCTTACCGTGATCATCTTCAGCCGGTGGTGTAATATGCTTTTTCGTTGCATTCACTGCAGTCTGCGATGCGAATCTGAGGGCAGCTGCCTCCTTCATTTCTGCAAATTGAGCGTCGGTAAACTGAGTGCTCCTCGTGACGATATGCTCTGTGCTACCATCTTTGGTGGTCGCTCGGACAGTAATAAGAGAATTATCTTGAGCAATGACGTGTACGTCAATGCTCTGGCCGGCCGGTGCCTCGATAACAAATTCGCCGAGCCGAATATTAGAGGCCGTAGTGTTGTCTTCTCCTTCAAACAGGCGAATTTCCGTTTCTTTCTTGTCTACAGCCACAAATTCCCTGACAGCACTGGCCGGGAGGCTTGTATCGCGTTCCAATACCACACTCATCTTGCCTTGGCGTGTCTTTTGTCGGGATTGCGTCTCGATTCCAACACTGCGACTCAAGGTATCCGTGATTGTATTGATTTCATCCATGGCAATCGCGGCTCCTTGAGCCACTGCCTCAGCGGGTGGAAGCTGCGCGCAGACAGGAACATCGCCAAATATTTCGCGAACATCATCCATGAAGAACGGGAGCTTGCTTGAACCCCCTGCAGGGATCAAGCCCTTGAAAATAGCCCGTTGAGGGCCCACTGGACAGACCCGCCGCATGATAGATTTCACGCTGTCTCGCAATTTTCTGCACGCTGCCTGGTAGACTTCTAGCTCCAGAGAATGTTCTTTGCTGCCCACCCTAACGGGAATTGCAGCATCACGGCGATCCAAATTGTTTTTGGCTGCTTCGCATTGAGACCGCAGCTCTCTTTCATCGACATCATGGCCGATTCTCTTCTTGAACTCTCTGAACATTACTTCCGTGAAGTCGTAGCCGCCTAGGGTGTTATTACCAGCGGTGCGTTGAACTGCAAAAGTCTTTGCATTGCCGCGAGTCTCCAAGAGGATTTCGGCAGCATCGGTTGTGCCACCACCGACATCGATCACGACATAAATGCCGTCACTGCTAGCATCTTTGCTGTGCAGATGTGCAAGTGCGATGGACGTAGGCTCATTTATCAAGCGAGCGACCTGTACGCCAGCAATTCTGGCAGCGTCGACGCTGGCCTCACGCTGCGTGCCAGTAAAGTACGCAGGAACGGTGAAGGAGTAGCTCTGAATGTTCTTCCCGGCTGCCTCCCGCGCAATCTCCTGCGCCTTGAGCAAGAACAGAGCATAAATCTCTTCGGGTCGAACAACTTGGCCATCCACTTCACAGTAGGGTTTCCCATCGTTGTCTAATTCGAACGGGAGGTCAAGCCGTTGAATGTCCGATCTGAGCTTGCCGTCGCTTTCGTCACGGCCGATGACATACTTGGTGCCATGAATGAATACGCCCGTGGGCCGGACGTCTGTGATTTTGTATCGACCGATTTGCCAGATACCGTTGCAAACTGTAATAGTCGAGGGAAACGTCCGGTTGTCGTAACCATGTGTGAGTGTCTCCGCCTTGCCGTCTTGATATTGGGCGACACAGCAATTGACCGTGCCCAGATCGATGCCGTGCTAAAATAGGGTCAGCTATTTCCAGTAGGAAAACAGATTTCATACCTTCTTCTGCGGAATCGCTTCTGGCGAGTCTTGCCGCTGATACTTATTGTCAGCTGACATTGCGTTGTAGAATATCGAATTGATGTTGAAGATGTATAACAGATCGAGTCTGTGAAATGAATAACATAGAATCATCTCGAGACGCGTTCGCGCATCGACGCCAATAAAAGCACAGATAAGATGGTCCGTGCATATCTTATTGACAACCAACCACATGGCCCGGTGGAGGCATACTGGGCCCGACTGTTTTGCTTTTTTCGACGTGCGGCGGCTTGCTATACTATCAATATTATTCAGAATCGGGATACCCTTCTGTATATTGTATCCGCTGCCGTTATTTACAGTTTCCGCATAATTTGAAAACATTCAAGGCCGATTTCAAGCTTTTACAGCGTTATAAAGGCGGTCTTTTGGTCCTGCCTTTCAGTCACGTTTGTTTGTCGTCCGTGCACGGGAGCTACCCAGCCCCAGCACGTGCCCACGATAAAATAAACCAATAAAATAAGGGTGTTTTCGGTAGCTTTCTGTGGATCAGTACCTGCTAAATATATGAGGAAATATCTCTCACACTCCTGTTTGCCACCCAATATGGTGGTATGTGCGAAGCAAGCTAAACACTTGCTTTTATCCGGTCCAAAGTGTGTTGTACCGGTGACAGCGTTAAATTTGAGTTCACCACACTTTCGACATTTTCGATGAGGCTATCGTCATTGTGCATCGCAGTACATCTACCCTCGGTGGCCATAGTCACTTTCGGGCGCTTGTCGCTTTCGACACTTTCTTTAAAGCTAGCTTGAGATTGTCTGCTAGCGCAGCGCCGTGGGAAAGGGTAGACGTGATATATATATCAAAAAGAAAACCGATCTACTGTAGCATAGTCTTTATATTTGAGTTTAATGTTAAGGATAGGACGTTGGCTGACCTTACCCAACGCTCACCTATCTTTCCCCACAGCATCTCCAGCTCCTACCTATACAAGGAAGCGCGCGCGTAATACCGGGCCACTATGGATTAGTACAGTGGACTAGGTTGACCTGCTACTAGTAGCTTTCTAACGGGCGACAGTTATTTAAATTGTTTTTTTCCACCGTTGCCTCACCTGCCTATCACCATGGCCGAAACTCGATCTCAACAAGCTGCGAAACGGGCTTACACTTCGCAGGAACAAGGTATATCTCACAAAGCTCCTTACGGCATAATTAACAATCATCAGACCAAACGCGCAAGCGTCAACGACGGGACATACCTCAATCATTGCGAGAACCTGTTGTCCAGCAAAACCATCGAAAGCGACCCATCGAAAAGAACGACTCCACGTCTCAGCCCACTCTCAAGCGAGCGCGCAGACCGAAAGCTTCTATCGACGACAGACTTAGCGAAGTAGCGAATAGCCCGATCTACTATTGGATTTAAGAACGGCAGTGGCCGCGTGGATACCTAGAGGCCGATATGGAGCATGCGCTGGCCCGTAAAAGATCGACGTCCTTACTGCGACGCAAACGGTCAGATTCTGTATCGTCCGCGACACCCAGCGACCAAAAACCGAGAAAGGAGAAGAGTGCGCCGTATCGAAATTCCCGCTACGAGACCTTACTTACGACCAAAGGGGTCTTCATGGGCAAATCGAAATTAGATATTACAAGCGAGAGCAAGACACTTTGCAAGAGTCTACTCGAAACAAATCAAGCCGTCCCCGAAAACTCGCTCTTTCACGATAATCGATTCGAATCAACATGTCAGAAGATCCATAACAGAAACGAAGCCCGGGTGATCCAGGATATCTCTCAGTTAATCGTCCCTTCAGCCGAAAGCCTCGCTACGATGGGTGCTACGCATCTCGAAGACCTCGTGGAAAGTGTCAACGAAGGTTGGAACAACTCGATTCCCCTGACTAGAACACGTCCGCAGCCGGACTATTCGGTCGGGTTCCAGCGAGAGGCTTTCACCGCCGAGCAGCTTAATAAGCTATCACTATTTATTGGCGAGTTTCTAGGTGGTGACCTGTCTTTCTTCATGGCCACATACTGTATATACTTCCCATTCCTTGCCTGCGAGGTGAAGTGCGGCGCCGCTGCGTTGGATATTGCAGACCGCCAGAACACCCATAGTATGACGTTAGCGGCACGGGGCATCGTCGAGCTCTTTCGTCTTGTAAAACGGGAAGATAAAGTCAATCGACAGATACTTTCCTTCTCCATCTCGCACGACCACCGTTCGGTGCGAATTTACGGCTATTATCCGGTGATCGAGGGCAAAGATACCAAATACTACCGCCATCCAATCCATGAATTCTCTTTCACAGCCCTCGATGGAAAAAAAAAAGGTGGACCGCATATCGTTTCACCAAAAACATCTACGACACCTGGATGCCTGAACATTTCAGGAGAATCTGCTCAGCCATCGATGACTTGCCATCAGAGTTGAACTTTGACGTTCCGGCGCTGTCTGAGTCAACCGGCCTCTCCCAGCACCTGGAAAGTCTAGGGCGGTCGGAGGCCGACTCAGCGTCGGTATTTGCGGATAAGGACAACCAGTCGCTAGCAGCTGGCGAAATGGAATCTCCGGCCACATTATTCTCCAAACAAGCGCCTCCTCCCAAGAGGCGGCGGAGCCTAGTCAAGAAAGCGTGAGAGTTTCACAATACTGTCGATACTGAGTCGAAATAAAGAAGACGTTTTCTTGTCGTCATGTGTTTGTCTACAGCGTAACTATTCGGTTCCTAGAACTTGGTTTTATATAGCATCATCTATTCGTCACCTCGGATCTGTATGCACGAAGTATGAGATCATACTGACTGGCGTCTACAATATGTTTAGCTTATTCTCACCGCGCATCTTGGATTCGGGGCTTACTCCTGGTGGAATCCTTAGACTCCCATACTGGAGTGATTCGAGTCGTGCTACTCGAGGCAGGCGAATAAGCACTCCATGTGATAACCGCACGCCTTCCATTATCACGGCTGTCTACAGCTACGATGTCTTCCATGCAGACGAGCGCGATATTTTGCGCATGCCACTCGTATACTAACCTGGCATAGCTTGGGAGTATGGAATCGCTATAGGTGTAAAGTTGCTGTGCTCCTAGCCCGATAAGGTAGGCGTTGCCACTGGAACCCAAAAAGCATTCTAGTGCTTGAAACTCATGCTTCAAAACACTTCTCCACGCATACAGGTGCCGGTACATCTCATCTCTGACAGAAAGGCCGCCTTGGATACTAGAAATTATGGTACTTGAATCAAGCTGGTCCAACACGAGCTGCTGAATCTCAGGAGGTATTTTCTGGGATGTAAATGCCTGGTCTGTAGAGCCCGCTGGTGGAGATGTGTTGGTAGTAACCACCGGATGTGCTTGCAACCCAAGTAACGGCAGTGAGTACACATCTTGGATCTCCCGAAAAGACTGACTATAACCGATTTGAGCGACTTGCAATTGTTTCTCTAAGTCGCACGTGCAGGTATCGTCTTGTGTGTAGAAAATTCGACCTTCTCGAGATCCCCATAGGTTGACGACGAAAATGATTTTGTTCTCCATACTCACACACATGAAACTGAGATCTGCATCTGGGGCTCCACAACAAATAAAACTCTTGGCTACCCCCTTCTCAGTCTGATATGCGATCACCCTCTTATCAACAGGGGTAGACATAGTATGCCCTCCTAGCGCATATTCGCCAATATTGAATTCGATATTCGACTCTAAAATGATGACGGTATGCCTCCCTTCTCGAGACCATCTCCAAGGCTTGAGACAGCGGAAGAAGAGTGGCAGGAACGGATACCCATGGCTGTACTTGCTCGGGAATAGTTTCGGTTCCGTCTTATCGGCGAGGCCGAGAGCTATATAGAACGGTAAGACCCGTTGGTCGATTGCACCATCGTTAGCTAATGTCTCGATATTTATGCCATAAAACAGGAGTGTCAAGCCGATTTTTCGTATCTCTTGAACCCATAAATCACTATCAACGATCTTTTGGTGACAACGCTCGTATCGTGAGAAACATAGGTCGTCGAAAGTCTGTCCATATGTCTGTCTGCGTCGTACAGCAATTAAGTCGTATGCTCGATGAAGATTTTTTCTTATTGCATTCAGGATCCATTTTTGTTCATCCAGACGATGTATATATACGTCTATGAGCCAGTTAATTACTGTGCAATACATGCTTTTACAAGAGTCTAATTATAGCAGTTACTAATTATAGTATACTGGCCAACTTGTGATCTGAAGTGAATCACATAGCTCGTCCTTAGGAATTACTTGCAGGCTGTCAGATCCGGGTCGAACAGAACACAGAATACCGCTATTCTAAAGGACTGTCAGACTTATTTCTGTTTAGTTCTGCCGTGGTGTAAAAGGACTAACACAACAGAGAAAGCTACAAAACTGATGGATATAATTCGGAGGATTATTATTTTGGAGATCTGCAACCTTTTATGCTTGTCGTCAACCATCTGCAAACCCCGGCGCCCTCTCGTCGGCAATATCCTCGGGCAATGGCGCAAAGAAGCAGCGTAGCAATTATTCTACAGCCAGTTTTGCCATTTCAACCTTGTGCGGTATCGACAGGCAGGATTCGGGCTTGCGCTATAGTGTCATCAAGAGGTATAGAATTCTCAAATGATTACACTGAGGAATCTCTTATGAGCCAGTTTCAGGAATATATTGGTAAATTATGTTTTTGGTGTACTTACTCCGTTTTGCGTGGCAGCCAAAGATCAAGAAAGAACCAAACGCTTCCTGCAGTACAGAGTGCTGAATACATGTATCACATACTGTGCCTATAATGGCTAAGTGAGCGGGCCTAAATTATGTATGGTGCCTTTGCTTTACAACACCTTGCGAGTAAGCCATCGTGGACACAAGATCCGTCAACCGAGAATATGTGGGTCCGCGCTCTGGCCGTAGAGTCTACGGTACCTGTCCCTTCGGCCCAGGCAAGAGTGACAACTGTGACGCGGTTGATCTGGTACTGTACATAATAGCGGAAGTGGAGTGAAGTGTTGCTACTGTACAGTTTCACGAATGTGGATGTCTTTCAACTGCATCAGGTCGGGCACATTTTGACTGGCGCAGCGGAGTAAGCACGTGATCTACCCCGCTCAGCCTGACGAAAACCTGATGTGGCTCAGTCGTGCTACAATGAATTCCCTCCCAGATGCCGCCCTAAGAAGACCAACAAGAAATACAAATGTTAAGTCGCAGTCCAGACAGCAATACCGCCCAGAAAGGCTGATAGTAACGACGGCACGCACATTTGCCTTTTAAGTCCGAGGAATCGCTATGAAGAAGACGATACGGAGCCCCCAAATCCTGGTCAAGATGCCACGAGGGATTCCAAACAAAGTCAGCGAGCGGTCTGGTGTCTCTGATATGCTGTCAGACTCTGCTCGTACCATTGAAACAACAGAGTTGTTGCTCGATGAACCAGATAATGTGAACATGTGAGATCGCCCTACGATCGCTCATTGACGAATAATCAACTAACCTTGAAGACGCAGTGGTGTCACCGGTAGCGCACCCACAGCCCTCGACTATTACGATTTAATTTGCCAGATAAACAATATGCATGAACAGCTACATCAGCTTGATGAAGAAGTCCGATGTATACTCAATGGGGATATCGTCGCTTCAGCTATCGAGACTCAATCAAAGCTGGATAAGAAAGACGACATCCAACAGGGCCTCTCGATTCGCTCTGAACTCGCTGCGCACATCGAGCAGCTGAACCCAAGACTAAAGGAGTATCGGCAGCGCGGTTCAGGACTTGTACAAATCAAGCAAGTTACGGGATCTCCTAGAGGGTCGATCCAAGGTCTTGTTTCTCAACCGCAGTCTGCCTCCATGCCGCTCTCTGACTCGGAAATATGCATTATGGTTGGATCTAAGTCAGAGGACTTAATGAGTCCGAAGCGACGTAACGTATCCCAGGACATTACTATGGATGGCGATAGGTATAATATTTTAGTCTTGGCGGCAGGATATCTTGTCACCGTTCAGAGAATCAACTAGAAGGGCAAAGCACGGCACGTGGGTGGGCAAATCGGCGATCATAGTCACAAACGAACCGTAGCTGCTTTCGCAGAAGTTTCTACGGGAAATCATGGTCCATCGACAGAGGCTAATGAAGATCGCATGCAAACATCTCTCATTCGAGAGACAGATTACCAATGTGATGCCTGGAGAGTCCCGATGAGCAACGACCATGCCGCGGAGCCCCATCTAGATCCCTGGGCTTAGAGATGTCAACGTCGGCATATACTCCGATTGGCATGGCTCTTATATAGATGATCCAGTCTTGAAGCAACAATTCAAACTATGCGGATCTTTAACACTAACGGAAGGTTGTGATCTGGGACAATTATGGGACAAGCCAAACTTTTAGTTCCTGATTCTTGCTGTTAGGGCGCTAAACGCCACCTATAGGCAATAAGTAGACGGGCATCAGGCGGCAGCTGCAGTAAGTGTGGAATGAATGCTTCAACTCGGCCAGCTGCTGATTGTTTCAATAGATCTTGAGAGATTTCAGCCGCCTGGATCAAACCTTCAGCGTACGACTTGATTCGTGGCACTTGGGACTCAAAGCTTCCGAGACATCATTTGGCTGGCAGTGCTCTTACCCGAGGTCTAAAAGATCGAAAAATGCCTGAGGTTTAATGTTACAAAGATATGCACCACTGACGCTATTGGGAGCCCAGGACCACATACGGAAAAATATTGTCGCATTCAGCTAAGCAAGCCTGTAGCTGATCGAAGAAGGGACGATTCAAAGACGCGACGATCAGTCAAGGACTTTTGTTCTCTGTGTGCTATCCATCCAGGGGTTTTCGGGAGGTTCGGTTGAACTCCCTTATCGATGTAGCTCGAACTCACTACAACGATGTCAGTCTTTTTGAGTATTTGGTACAAATATTCACGGAGTAACACTTCATGGAAGGTTCTTACTAATCTTGACTACACCATCATAGACTGACAGCCATCCCCTCGTACACGACAATGCAGGCGTCTTCGGTCGTATAGCTCTCGATCGCAGTGATGATGTTGCTATGACGAAGCCGTTGGCACCAGTGTACTACTTTCTTTGCGTCTCGAGGAGGATAATATCTCATATGGACACATTGCGCCGAGGTATGTCAAGTGTTCAAAGGCAATAGAACTTTACTGTCTCTTGGCGCAATGCTTAGCACCGTTCTCCCGCACTTGTAATCTGCAGACAGCAAGTTGAACCAAATTCCATGCTGAACATGCCTCTTGGAAATCCAATTTGTCTTTATCGTGAGTGCTTCGGCGAGATGCTCCGAGGCAAGATCATCGTACGTTCGTTGTGACTGTATTTGATGTGCCGCCTTCAGAGCTGCGAATCGTGTTTTCCCATCATAACACCCGCTCCCCTTCCCCATCGACAGCCAGCAATCCCCAGTGGCGGCACCCAGCTTGCTGCTCTAGTGTGCCGTGCTTCACAATCTCACGCACTCACTTACCAATATTTGGCGGTTTTGTACGATTGATCCAATGGATTCGAGGTTAAAGAATCCAGGCCCATCTGCGATAGGGAAGATTGGGTATCGACGCCCTCAGCCGTCACGAGAACATACTCGGTAAGCCCGTAACGTGATGATTGATAACACCACATTACTTTGGTGGCCCGGAGGAACCCTAGGATGACGCACGGGGCCTTGAAAACTGAAGCCCGTACCAGGGCGTCCATCAATATGATCAAGAGAGTTCTACATCGGGGCCCCCTCCGTGAATTGTGCCCAATGACTTGGCACAGTTCCAGAACTTCGTCTGACCATACTCTTCCCGCAACTTGTACATTGAGTTCCACATCTGGCTGGTGTACCACCACTCATGGCGGCCACAGGCGGGAAGACATATGTCTTGATGAAATTGCTTCGTGAGAGGATACCGACGGTCTTGCCCTTGCTGGAGGCATCAAAATGGGCAAGCATGGAGATTGTATGTTTTCCATCAAGTATCGTCGTGAAAGCAAACCCTTGAAACCTCAAGGTCGATATTTGACTTACTACATACAGGCAGCTGTTCGCTGGGCACCTCTGTCAATAATCTCCCGGTTTCGCGTGGTTGTTGAGAAGAATGGTTCTGTATTCATGATGGGGTTGGACGGGACCTTGTCCCGGGACCCGTTTCACATCGAATCTTGACTGTTTGCAAGCTCAGTCAGCATCACCGATAGTGAAGCCATTCAAACACTCGCCGTATCTTGCCTCGGACGATGGAATGTGGGCGTGGGTTCATAGCGTGTCCGGTTCTGAAATCGCCTCTTCCAGCAGTTGTTCTATAACATCCTGTCTTGTCGTAATATTCAATGCGACGCCTGCGAGCTCTACGAAGGAGATCGGTACTGTTCGTCTAAGTATGTATCAGTCAAGCTGTAAATTGGAGAACCGCAAGGCCACGTCGTCGACCAAACAATTAGTTCCGGACAATAGACAGACAATGTATGACCATGGTGTTCAAGTGCATATTATCCATATATATATATATATATATCTATATCTAGAGATATATATATTATTTATATATTTAAATAAAACTTCCGTAAGTCTTTTTATTAAATATTGATTCGATCGGTAAATATAAAACGATTTAATAATATACGGGAAAAATAATGTTTTTTTAGCCGTATTGCCGGCCGTAAAGCGTTTTGCTTTTGAGTATATGGTATTACCGCGAGGTCCTGCTATGGTAGCCGCCAAGATGTTGTAAATAAACCAGGCGCCCGTATGCGAGCCCTTTGCACTGTGCCACTAACGAGTCCTTTGACAAAACGAGTGCTGGGTGCAAAGTATCCGTCGGCAATGACTAGCATAAACAACTTGGCTGCCATACTCAATAGTAAAGGAAAATACGAGGAGGCGGAGGAGACGAACCGACAAAGACTGGGACTGAGGATGGTGGTACTGGGTTCAAAGCATCCATCGACATTCGAAAGTATGGACAACCTAGATCTTATACTTGACAGTCTAGGGAAGTATCAAAAGGCAAAAAAAATGCATCATCTAGCACTGGGCTTAACAGTGTCAGTGCTAGGTCCGGAGCGTCCGGACACGCTCTCTAGTATAAGCAATCTGGGTCTTACGCTCAGAAAACAAGGAAAATACGATAAGGCAGAGGAGATGCACCGACAAGACACTCGAGCTGAAGAAGTCGGTACTCGGTGCAGAAGATCCTGACACACTCGGCAGCTAACCGTATAGTTGGACGTGGCTTCCGGGAGCTAAAGAATCTTTACCAAACAACTTAGCGAGCACTCCGTAAAAACCTTCGGACCATTTTCGAAGGTATAAAGAAAACGTTCGAAACAGTCTTTAATAATGACGAAAGTGTGAAACTGAATTGAGATGTAATTGCGACCCCAACACTAGGCAGGTTAGAAAGCATGGGCAGCACAGAGTACGATACACTGACTATTGTGTAACCGTATTTGGGTGCTTTAGCCGGGGATCGTGAAGACTTTCAGTCACTCCTCAAAGAGCTAAAAAGCTTCCAGTTGGTCGGTGAGTTCATGCTGGCCGAGGTTGGTCATGGGCGTATGTATCGAAACTACCTCAACCTTACAGAGCGACGGCTCGTTCATCATGCATACACCCTCGAGGGCTGCATCGATCTCAATTGACTCATACTGTACCAGAGACCATCAAAATTGGCGTCTTGTTTTTACAGTACAGTATCAAAGGACTGTCACAGTACTGTATATATTGCCTCTCTGGCATCTGTTACAATATGCTCTTATCGTATCGAGACTATGAACGTATCAATAAGAACGAGTTTCCTCAGCCGGAGAACGAAGTCTTACGACCGCTTCCAAAATGGGAGGCGGATGAGGATCGTCATCTTCCTGCTCTCGTTTCTGACCCTTCTGTCTGGGCCCCTTCTTTTGATCAGCTGGCATCAGCTCCCAACGCAACACTGCCTGGTCTACTATGTTGGACCGGGTACTGGCAAGGGTAGTCTAGAATAAATTTAGCTGGTCCTGGAGGGCTGGCAACAGCTTCCGGTAGAAAAGTCTGGCTTGCGAACGATTACTCTCAGAGGGGAGTTGTTCCTCCAGCGAGGCCAGATATGAGTCGAACTCCCGCGGATCCTGTCCCGATCGCTGCACGGCTCGCTCTAGTCTAAATATCAAAAGGGGCTAGGTACGAATCAGCGTTATACAAGTCGGTGGTTGGGCTGCACTTGCGTCTTGCATTTGTGTCCTTAAAATCAAGCCAAGACTCCGAGCGAGTCGCAAAAGCGTCTCCCAGCCCAGCTAGCGCAAAGTTAAAGCCTCCGCAACTGCCTTGGAATTTGTGATCTTGACCGGTCTCGAAGGTTAGATCGCCATGCGACATAATATGCTGAATTGTATATCTTGCCTTTTCTTGTGGTAGTAGGTGCTTATTATGATATATTACCACACGATCACCATTTTTTCCGGGTTAGTGTGACTGTACGGTTCGACTAATCTACTAAAACAGCGCACGCGGTACGGAATTGGTGGTATATAAAAGTCGTTAGTAATGAATTTTTACAGATTCAGGGTTTGTAAGTCGCTTTATACATACAGTACACTTGGGGTTTACAGCCGACCTTGGTGCCAAGTCTCATGCTGTGGAAAAGTGACATAATAGTGTACGTACGTAGATACTGTAAATACGTATATTATATATTTAAACGTTTACAAACTTAGCTTTTTAGCCACAACAAGTTATTGACATATAACGGGACATCACGCAAATCTGGAGTCACAACCGATTATGATTCAAGTCCAGCGTCAAAGTCTCTGAACCAAACCTTGTCCACAGATATGGACGACACAGAGATGTCCAGGGCCTCGGACATGTCAGAGACACTGTCCGGATCGTCAAGCATTGCCACACTAAGGAACATGAATCACGGCGATCAGTGGATGACGGATATACTTATAGGTGAGACATTTGACAGGGAGTGGTGGGGGTTGAGGCCTCGTGGCAAGTTTCATTCAGCCAGCTGTGAGCAGCTGAGATATCTCGTTAGCGAAAAAATTGACGCGAAACAGAGCCGAGGTCTTTTTATCGCCGGAAAAGGTGATGTTCCGATGGATACGCGAGATATCCCCGCATGACCAGGGTTGAAACATTTGGGCTTCACTCAGAGACGGACTTATTCAATGATAGCTATATTTACTTATTACTTTACTGTATAACATTTTTACCGACCCGCGTATACTGCAAAATGAGCAGTCCGTTCCGCGGGGCGAACTCGACCGTAACTCAACTCGACCTCGGACTTACGGACGAGCAGCGCTGGGAAAGGGTTAGCTTTGACGATAAGAACGTTCAGGAAAAGTGGACGTATCTACATCGAAGCGAGCGAACTGAAAAGGACGAATATATCGCTGAACAAATTCATGCTGATCTTGTACGTTGTGCACCATTCCCAAAGAAAAGAAAGCGAAGAAATAGAGTCCTGATATGTTTACAGAGAGAAGAACTCCAAAGTTGGGCTCGGGGACCATATAAATATTCAGCGCGAGGCTTCAAACAGAAGCGCTTTTTGAAAGGGTCGCGAGACACTTACATTGCGTTACTCCCCTTCCTTCTTACCGGGCCTTTAACAGGAGTCCGCTACGAAGCAATGATTGAGGGTGCAGATCCAGAGGGCAGTACGCGTATTTACAGTGACATTCCATGGTCCCAGAACAACTACGTGATCTTGCAGGGAGATAAAGAAGTAGTTGGGCATGAGAGTAGTACTTTGCGGTATTATATGTTTCGTGCCTGGAAGACCGGAGGGCCGGGAGCAGGATAGGTAAAGAGAAATTTATCTCCCGGTTTCAAAGGAAACTCGCATATTTATACCAGCCTGGCTCAGTGTATGTGTGACGAACGGCAGTCGCTGTAAGCAAAAATTGTGACAAGGATTTTGAATCCTTACCAAGAGCGGCTGCATGTATGGGTAGCAGCCCGGAGGCCGGAAGAAGAGGAGGGCCAAAAAAAGAAAATTACCTGATTCACGCAGAGATTGTAACGCAACGGCATGGGATGATGTTGTTCTGGAAGCAGAACTCTAAAATCTCGAGGGTTTCATGTGTTCCAAAGCCATCGCATATCAGCACCCGTGGCTTCTGGTAAGCACGCTCAACAGTTTGAGGATCGAAAACAAGCTTGAGCCACTGTAAATTGAGATAGGAGTCGGTATACTCGCTGTCGGAGTGCGCATGATGCCACCCAGGAGTACGGTGAGTGGTCCAGTTGCCTCGATCATTGGGTCCAAATCCCGACCATCGCCCCTCACGCATTCAATAGCTGTAACCGTGGTTCGATATCTCGTATTGCCAGGGCCCGGGACCAGTCAGGTCGATGTACAACCCATCGAGATGATAAAAGGATGCCTTGCCTACCATGTTTGCTCTCGTTCGGATTGGTCAAAAGAAGATCTGAGAGACTTTTGGGAGTGGCTCGACCGCGCTCTGGGGGCAGGTCGGCGAACTTCTGGCACGTCTTGTCCAGTGTGCCCTCAACAACGTCGAACCCATCGATCGAATGCCATAGCAGTTCAATATAGAAGTATTCCGTGTCGATCGGATTTGCCGCCGCATGACCCTGAGGGCTCCGGTTGGGAGGCGCTGCGTAGTGCATAATGAGATAGCCATCGTCATCAAGGGCGGGGATTTTCTCTTGGGCGGGGATTTTCTCTTGCTGGGCTGTCGGGACGCCTGCTTTCTCAAAAATGTCATTTTTTAAAGATGCGATTTGGCGTCGAGCATGGTGTATGACCAAGCTCCAGCGTGGGCCTGGGTGCATTACCGTCAGAGCATATTCTCTGCTCTTTTAGATGTTCAGTCTCGAACCCAGCGATGGGGATATTTGGATTTGAAGCCTCTGAGCACAGTCAAGTATTTTGCCCCAATTGCAAAAATTGATCACCAAGCAGCACACCGTAGTTAACCAGCAATACTTTGTCTAGTTTTCTAATCCCTTCTCGGACAAACGTATGTTTCAAATTTGTTTTATTAAGTCCTTTCCAACATCTTGCTTAAATGTTTGATTTCTGCGAGGCATGTCCAACGTCCGTAGGACTTGGAGACGACCGATCCGCTCTATATACTTGGTTTTGGGGTGGGTAATGATAATCAAAGCCAGCATGCCCGCGGGCGAGAACAGCATCAGTGCCCTTACGGAAGCGAAGCGACAGTCAGATTCAAGCAACTCACTACCTAACGGACCTATTTCTTTTTCGTATGTGTGCGCTCAACAATAGGATCTGTATAGAGCTGCTAACGTATGGCAGTCCCTTTCATATGCTTTGCGCGTCTGATTTGCAAAAAACAGCCGGAAATGGGTGTCTGCACTATGGTCTCTTCTTTGAACCTCTCTCGACGTCGACCGTTTCGGCTCTTTTACGGTCGGCCCTATTGGTGTTGAACTGGTTGGTTGTCCTTTTGAGGCCTGCGGTATCAATATCCTCGAGCAGAACAATGCACCGTCGTGGCAAACAACTGAAAAGGGCCAGAAGATCCTCCTCCGTAAGCGATGGCTCTAGGAGGGAGATGACATAAAGCTCGAGCCCGAAGACGCCGGCCAGAGCGAAAGCTGGGGATGTTTTTCCCGTGTCCGGAGGACCATAAAATAGATAGCCTCGGCGCAGGGGAATGCCGCGGCTTGCGTACCAGCGTGATGTCTTCGGCTTGATGTACTCATTAATGTCCTCTAGAATCCTGAGTTTCTGCTCGTTGTCAAGGACAACTGTGTCCATACCGCGGACTGGGCGATGGGCGACCTGCTGCCAGCAGTGTGAGCCTAGATGACGACGATTACGCGGGCTCGGCCTCTTGACAATAGTCTGCTTGTAGCATCCATCATAGCAAGACTGTTTGGCGTGTCTCAGCAGTGACTTGATTGTATCTGCATTGGGTTGTAAGTTATGGACTTGAGGCCTGTCATTTGTTTTATCATTGTCTCCGCTTACTAGGATCTCGGCCGAAGCATGAAATCGTAATATTTTTTCGAAATCCCAAAGATAATCCGCGTTTAGCATCGTGACCAAAGAGAGATTCCGTTTTCCGCTGCACCCAGTAGCGTTTGCCGTCCCATAGAAAGCTATGCAGCCCATCAGCAGGGAGGAAGCGAGGAGGCTATGGGTATATTAGTCCTAGTATCTCGAATTTCCTTTGGAGACATTCTGCGCCATTTTGATTTCGAATTGCTGTTCAAAGAGACCTTTCGCTTCTGTGAAGTCGGAATGGTCTCCTTTTTCTTTGAATTCCGAACAGTTGAAGTTTTCATGGAAGTCGCGGATCTTGCGTTTTGGTTTGATATATCGGTGAAAGTGTTGTCATCCTCTTGACCACAATCTTGACAATGGTTCTTTCCCCTGAGACCATTGTCTCTTGTGTTTGGGAAAGAAGAGGCTGCGGTTCTTCCACGGCGAGGTCGAGATCTACACGTACAGCCTTCTCCTTCCATACGTCCACATGGAATTGTGCCTGCACCGGCATGAGTAAAGATCGTAGCAGCCTGGGCAGAAACAGGCTGCTCATCTGGATGGGTCTCTTGTATCTTCCGCAACTCAAGGACAAGACGAAGACGGAATGATGCCCTCTTCCCACCTCTTGATAGCAATTGTGAGGAACGTCTACTGCAAAAAAACCGTGCCCGTCACCAAGAAACTTGTGGTTAAATTGTCACCCGGCACCGAGCAAGCACTGATGATCTTGAGATTAGCATCCGTTGCATCATTTGTGCACCTGAGCCAAGAGGGAGAGCCATGTTCTTGAATACATCGCCGGCTTAGCACCGACAGGACAGGTTTGTCCCAGCAATGAAAAAGTCAGTGGTATGGACAGCTGAGCTGAGCTTCACATCGCATCACAGCCTGTTTCACACTGTCGATCGAAAATGTTGAGGACTACTGGAGATGTCGACGCATCCTTCCTAGATTGAATGGTCTCATCCAAGTAGAGCAATTGCCTTTGCGCATCTGCCACTTTATCCTGGGTGGCCAACAGCAATTTCTGTAGTTTCTGGAGATCATGAGTAACCGAAACCTTTTTTCGTTGCACCTCTTTCACCTTCAGGTACTCAGAGTGCAGTTTGACCAAAAGGTCTTTCTTCTTGCTTATCAAGCAGTTGAGTTGATTTCGCGGTCTCAAACTATCAGAGTCGAGTGTCTGACTTTCGTTATCCCTGTACTTTGACTGTGGAGAGAAGGAGTGTCCTTTCTGAGCCAGCAAAATTAGTTCGCATTCCGCCTTGGTAAGATCCTGGGTTGTCTTTTGCTTCAGCTCCTGCAGGCGGCGGATTTCGTCCTGCATGATTTCTACATTGTGTTGCAAACTTACCGTAGCCCCCTGGGATTCACCATCTACAACAAGCAATGTTTTCCTTCTGTCTTGCAGGTCCACGATCTCCTTCCTGATCATGGTTTCTTCAGCTATCAATCTATTCTGGCGTGTAGCTGACTCGGATATCGTGCGCTGGTAAACCACTGAACAGTAATCTCATCCGCGTTATAGGCTTTTAAGGCGAGATCGTTCCTGAGTAAGCAGACGGAAGGAGCAGTCAAAGAAGCCTGTTGGGGCCGAACCGCCGAAATAAGGCTCACATATACTATAACGAGGTACGAGGTATGTATACTCAAGTGAGACCACCAACTCCGACGCGGATCTTATCACCGGATCCCGCTATACATGTGTGCCTACCAATTCCTCGTGCCTGGCCCGCAGTCTTCTCGAGATGCAGCACAGCCGTTCTGAGATAAACGTGACATTAAAACGTTTTGGAATCTTGCTATTTATTGCCATAATAAAACGTAAGCAGTCTTTCCTTGGCCAAGCCCATGGTACTGTCTCCCAATTGTTGCTCACTCCTTCGTGACTGAAGCATTTCCAGCTGAGTTCCTCCTTGTCGCTGACTTCAGTCTCATAGACCGATACAGACAAGGGGAAATTGACGAGGAAACGTCGAAGTGCAAAGAGTGTACGCGCCGTGGCCGTCCCTGTGATGGTACGGGTGTCCTGGCGCCTTCCTTATCCAGGGTGGTGGATGAATCACAACGCTTGCGTCAGTCAAATCCGGAACTAGATCCATGACGGTTTGCAAGGATATGCTAGGAAGTGATTGACTTTGGATCTCACCGAACATATCAACCAGGTTGTTCAAACACGATACGCGTACCGGTCAGCCACTACAGCCACGATGTGGCTGTCGGATGCCAGCATCCGTGGCAGTGGCCGTTATCTGTAGTCTACGAACGGAGGGGATCCCCTCATTTCCCCTCCTTTCTTCACGTCAATAAAGAAGAATACAGAGCTCTGTTGCCGTCGCTTTTGGTGAAGATCCGTATCCAATCGGATGGTGAAGCCATTCCAATACAGGTACAGTATTCGCTTCACAGTTTCTGTTTTACTATATTACACTTCCATATTTTCTTCCATAAGTCCACAGTCCTGACCGCCTTCTAGACCATCTGCTAACCAAGATGCCACTTCCTTGAGAAGAAATTCGTCCGTCCATGTCCCCATCTCACAATCAATATACCCAGCCTCTGGAGAAAATATTCTGGATAAAGTCCCGGTCGATTTGGTCGCAAACCTTCTCCTGCAGCATATCATAATCGACACCAGAGGAGTTGTGCTTGCTCAGTTGGTCTAAGCTAAGCATGCATTCCTAGCCAACGTGACTCGAGTCACGTGACTCTTGGTGGTTGGTTCGTTTCTTGGGCCGTGTTCCTAGCCCGTACTTATCCTTTCCTAGTCTTCCGAAAATCAAATCGGCCAAGCCTGAGTTGTTACGAACATGCACCCTTAGAGAAAAAACGAACATATATTGGCGCTAAAAAAAAAAAGGCATACTACGGGGCTATGATCACTGGACGGACGTGGCTCTGCAACAATTGTAGCGCCTCAGCCTCGTTCATCTCGCCGATGGCCTACCATGCGTTACTCATTTTCGCTTCTCTCCGTGATGACCTATCTTGCATCAGCCGCTCCTTAGACCGCGGAGTCTGCAGTATCTGTCATCCAAATCGCAGCGGCTACACCTGTGCCTTTCGACGTTTCACAGATTCCCGTGATCACCGAGCCTAACGTGATCATTTCCTTCGAGCGCTCGCGCAACTTTTTCCAAAACTTTCGGACCGAGCTCCTCACCCAAGCCTTCTTTGGGAAGAATGCTCGCTCCGCCAAAGTGATCAACTCGACGGCCGGAGATCCAGACCAGATCGAGTGCGAGTGCTTCGATGACAACGGTATCACTTTTGGGGAGAGAAACACTTTTTCTGGCATGTCTAGAGCAGGCTTTTCTAATCGTGATAATGGCGTTGATGTCACTATAGGCTCATTCCATGCAGACTCACATAATAGCCAACGAAGGACAAATCTTTCGACAGTTTCTGTGTTCAGGGTGGAGACATCGGCTGTATGGGAGCTTTTAGGGATACTTTCCGAAGTTACGGGGGAACTATCACCGACTTCAACGCGTCGGCGAGCCGTAGTCTCTAGACTCAGTCGTATGTCTCAAGGGCAGGGAGGGAGCCCGATTGTCGTTAGTCGGGCTTATGTAGCCTGGGCCATCGTTGGGAATGAGGTCGGCGCGGTGCGTATCGAAACTGCATATCGAGGTGATCGTAGCTAGTCAGCGAGGACCTTGTGGACCTGCGGGAAATCGATGTTTACCCGTAGGTGAACTTGGTCGCTACCGAGCAGAGAGGACGCCTTCTCCTTCCCTTCGAGCGCCCGCAAATACATCTCCTCGGCCTCTTGCAGCTTGCCTTGGGCTTTGTAAAGGCTCGCTAGGTTGTTGACCGTGGAAAGTGTCGACGTGTGATCCGGTCCCCACGCCTTCTCCTTCCCTTCGAGCGCCCTCAAGTACATCTCCTCGGCCTCTTGCATTTTGCCTTGGTCGAAGTAAAGGAGACCTAGGTTGTCAAAAGCCCAGCTGAGCTTTTCATCGTGCCGATCGGCAATAGCGCAACAGTTGATTGCATGTGACAAAAGCCTCCTTTGGAGCACCCAGAACCTCTTGGCGTTTTTTGAGGGAACGCGTGAAGCTACGCATTCCAGAGCCATTTTACTTAGATCGTAGTCCCAGCCGTTATTCAATACATGAATGGACCAGCTGTGTAGGCAGCTGTGAATGCTATATCCGCTCGACTCTGGATGGCCTGAAATCACAGAGTGTGGCTCCACAAATCCATAGCTATGCAGGATACCCATTGATCCATTGAAGTTGAGTTCATCAGTCGGTTCTTGCATCCACGCTGGACAGTCATCATCAGGGGGGACTGGAGAAGTTCGAACCATATGTCTTCGTTATCGAAGTATGCCCACCAACGAAGTAATTGAGCTGCAAGTGGGTGATGTGCTTCGACGTGCTCATAGGAGATCTGCCATGTCGAGCTGATTGTGCGGTCCTGGTATGAACCCAAGTTGGGAGTGTCTGCATGAATCCTTGTCCACGATTTCTCATAATGTCGAAGGTAATCGGCTAAGCTGATTGGTACATGTCTTAGATACGCTCCGGCCGTAGCGAGCGCTAGAGGAAGCCCGTCAAGCTTTTCAACAAGCCTCCTCGCATCTATGTCTGAGCGAAAATATTAGCAAAACCCGGCGTATCTGAGAGCCTTTTACCTTTTCTAGGATATCTCGGCCTGACGTTGCTGACAGAATCTTGAGGCAATCGTGTGGTAACAATAATCGAGCTGTCACGACGCTAGACCCTGCCTTTAGGCAGGAAGTGGAAGGACCCCGGGCGCCAGCTATAGGCGGCCCGGGTGGACCGATGTAAACCCGCAAACTGACGATATCTTTACTGTCTCCGCCCGAACTGAAGATATAGCTCTTCGAGCTACGTCCTGTTAATAAAGTTACCCGTAACCTTGCTAAAACCTTAGAGAATAAACTATTATACGACCGCTTATACTGCCCGTGCCTAACGACCGTGACACTTAACTTGCCATAAAAAGGGAGACGATTTTGCGCTTTACGATAAAACGTTAAATTGATCGTTTTAAAAGACTCGTTAAAAATTAATGGTTTTAATAGTCACCCGCGGGTGACCCTCGTTATCGCTCCGTTATGCCACTAAGAGAATTTTACATACTCCCCGGTCGGCCTTTCGGCCCTTTATTATTCGAATGTAAACGTATGTATACGGTCCTTCCTAAAAGATCGCCTTGCATGAAGGCGATCTCCTGGACGCAACTGGCAACCGAGTCTAACTGTTCTTTTTTAACCTGCTTATCTATAAGTTATGCATCGTCCTTAGTGGTGTTGCATTAAATTATCGGATAGCGTGGATCATTAGTCGACGCAGGTAGAAAAGAAGCAGTTAGACTCGTATGCGGTTCAAAAGATCGCTTATGCAAGGCGATCTTCTAGGAAGGGCCGTGTCCGTATACATCCGATCGGCAAAGGCCCAACGAATATCGCGCATCAAAGGGCTGTTTTCCAGTCTCCCCAGCCTCCAAGCATAGTTTTACTCGAAAAAAATCACGCTTTGGCAGTCATCCGTATGTAAGCCTCTACGGCTCGGTTGTGCCACCCAGGGGATCTCGGATCGCGATGCCCTAAAAAGCCCCGGTTATACTAAGCTATTTAAGCACGCTGCTCCGAGCCGCAGCCTTGGTCACAAGGAAGTGAAGTTCCCAGCCATGCCGCACTTCTGTCTTGAAATCCGCCCCTGATGCGCGGAGCCGTCGAGTCCGCCTTCAAGCTCCACGCCCTACCAGATGTTGTTGTTGTCATGTCTTCAGTTGGATGTATTGGCTATGATAAGAAGGAATGTCCATTTGCAGTTTCAGGGGCTTTCCGAGGACGGCCGGCGCTGCCACTATGGCAAAAGAGACCTTGCGAGACGAACTGATAACGGAAGATTAAGCAACAGCCCGCCGGGGATACTTAACGATACGAAGTACGCAGAATCGCTCTCTCGCCGCGGAATATAATTGCGAGCGTATTGGAACCACGAGACGATCCCCTCCCGGCATCGAGATAGGTGCGAATGCCGACCGAGAAATACACGAAAAGCACACGAGACTTGCCGATAAAAAGATAGTCGACTACACAGTACGGACGCGTCCGCTCTCCAGGAGCCAAACCGAGCGCCACATTACCACGTTTGGCGGTAGCAGGCTGGAGGAACGCAGAGTCACAGAGGGAAAGGACAGGAGGTTTAGTGGTATTATTCTGCAAGTTTACCTGTAACCGCCCGCCCGCAGCCCTTACGGGAGGACTAGCAGTGGTACCGAGGGCACTTAAGATAGCCTACGGAGTAATTAATCATCATCATCATAAATACTATAGCTCTGACAGGATAACTGCCACAAAGCATGGCGTGGCGTTTGTCGCCAACCAGATGGCTTCATTTGAGGAAAATCGGGGCTGGCCGTTGTGTGGGGTTTTTTTTTTCTTTTTTCGACGTTTAGCGGCTTGCCGTACCTGTCAAAACGACTTCAAATAGGGACAAACCCGTTTATATGGTAGGCACCAGTATTATCTTGAATACGAAACAGAACTTGACGCGATACGACACAATTTGGTCGTTTCGGAGCTGTGCAAATCCGGATTTTTTGATTCTGCTTTTTAGCCATACTACCACAGTAATTGTGGGCCCGCCTGATCGACCACCGCTAAGTGACTGTCCTCACCACGTGACAATCGGGAACCCAACAACTGGCTGCCGTCCAGCGCTAGGGTTAGCTGCATCTCCTCTGTTTTCCAGAACGAGATGGTCATTGATATGATTTATTGTGCATTACCCCAGCTCCAAAGTCGCAAATTGAATCACCATTTGCTGTCAGTCGGTTTGCGCTGGCGAAGAATATTCTCTATCGTTGTGACGTCTCCAGGGATGGCACGGGTGGAGTGCAATGTGAACTTGGACTAGGCTTCTTGCCGGATCGGAAATTCTTAGCTCCGCCACTCCCCATCAGGCAGCAACACGGGTAGCTGCATCAACATCGATTCTCTCAACGCAGTGCACATTGCAATATCGCAAACACCATGGATAATGAACTGTTCCACTCCCAGACTTGCGAGACACAGTCTTCGAGCGAGTTACAAGACGATTCTAGCACTCCCGTGGAAAACTGCTGCGTCTTACCTTTGACCCCTCCCACATCTGAAAAGCACAATCACGCACTGCCAACATTGTCCATTGTGCAGCAAGTAGTCAGAAGTTTTCGGCGAAGCCAGCATTTCAGCACTCAGCACAGCTCATTGCAGCCATTTGATCTGCCGCCTGGCGAGTTCCAAGAGCTATTAGAAACGCTCAAGAATGAGTCAAGTCTAAAACGGTGTATTCGGGACAAAGTGCGGTAGGCAATCTCAAAGACTTCTAGCGAAGTATCACTGATAAGTCCTCAGCTATGACTATGATCCAGAGGAGAATTGTCTTACGATCCGTATGCCCTCCCCTGTCCACGATTTCTTCGCAACGCTACTCGCGCAAGAAATCACCGACTTTTTGAGGCGGGTCTCTGCAAGGCAGGACGCCACCGGACAATTCGCAGCAAGTATCTTCAATGGGGGCTCGTCTCGCATTGTTCTGCAAGACGATCTGCCATCCTCAGACGAGCTACCTAGTAGGGCTCCGAAGTTGCAACGACAACCCGATGCTCAGTTTCAGCACAGAGACGCTGCATATCCGGGGGTCGTGCTTGAGATATCATATTCGCAAAACGGGAATGAGCTTGATAAATTAGCTTGGGATTACATCCTCAGCTCCAACGGGGATATCAGGGCTGTGATTGGCGTTGATATCAGCTATGGCGGTGTCCATCCATCTACCGTATCATTATGGCGAGCGATCATTTCGTCGGATGCTGGCGGAGCCAGCGTGCTCGATGTTAAGAGGGAGATCACAAACCAGGTTCGTACGTATGCGCAGATGACAAGCTGATACTAATGTGAAGCAGCCTTTTCGAGCTCCAGACAAATCCAAAATCAATTCGCAGGAGATACTCGGGCTGAATCTAAATGACTTTGCGACAGACGAGTTAGCTGAAGATTACGAACCGGTCGAATGCTTAATATCATACGATAAGCTGGCTGAGCTGCTGGATCAAGCTGAGCGCATGCAGCAGATTCGGGAGGCGGAGGATGGTGGCCTGGGTGTTAAGTCCACGCGGAAAGTAAAGAAACGCAAGCGGCCCTGGACGCCAGACGATGGCATGAAATCTGATGACGAAAAGCGATTTCGTGAACAGGAACTGGCAAGTGCGGAAAGAGTGATGGTATCCGATGGGGAGTTTAATGTCACATCTAGAAAACGTAGGATATGAGAACACTTGACTTGGTCATATCCATCCCTAAAAGCTCTGTCACCTATCGACCGATATCCAGGTATGCCATCTTGCTTGAGCCAAGGGTTGATACATGTTTTTGTCGCGTATCCCGGCAGGATCTATACCCTCTCGTATCAACTGCTTGATGTATGTTTTGTCGCGGTCCGTAACAGTCAGCCTGTCATAGCACGGCGACGTCAGGGTGGGGTTATGGCTATGACCCAGACCGTTTGGATGGAAGAAAGCCAGCGCCAAATTCCTCCAAAATTGCAGCATGGCAATTTCTTTATCGCCGCTCGCCAAGAATTGATGCCAGTCGCCGCTGCTTTTTCGTAGGAGAGCATAACATGCCATCGCAGTATGGTATCCGCAACCCCAGGCATTCCTCTGAGCTGATGTGCCTATCGACCCACTTCGGAGGAGTGAGTCCGTAGAGTTTTTCCACTGCTTTTCTGATGAGAAAAATCTTACATAGTCCTCGAAGCTCGGATCTTATATATCTTGAGGTATATAATCACCTTCGCCTGTTTAGCTACCTAGAAATCGCCTTGGTATAAAGCCCGAAACCCTAAGAGCACCCTAAGCCAAGGTGTTTCATTATAAATACCCTTTAACTATATACAGAAAGCAGAAGGTCGATAAAAATGAAAAAAGGCAGGAATAAGAATATAAGACGGACAAATTGACAGTCTGATCTGAGTACGAGTTCGGAAGGCGGCATGATAGCACCCCCGTCATGCGCTCAACCTGAAGCATAAAGGACACTGCACAACATCATCCATTCAAGAGCGCAGCTCGGCCGGCAATGCGTTAGCGTAGGTGAAAGTGAAACAGTCCGACTTGTTTGCATTCTAGAGGTTGCCTTTATGCAAAGCAATCTTTTTAGAATGGACGTGTGCGTACGCATTTAATTAACAAAAGGCCAATAAAGGGAGCACCTGATGTTTATCGTCGAGATCAGCCAAGAGAGGGGAAGAGTGTGGGGAGATTTCTTTGGCGTCAAAGGGCTACTCCTCAGCCTTGCCGCCTTACAACGTACTCAGATCAGGCTGTCATTCTGTCCATCTTAGGCTATCGGATCGTCTTGATCTGTTTTTCAGCGGGTACGTCTTGTGTATTATAGGCCCGGTGTGCCGGTGCGTTATCGTGTTGAAAATGCAGATCAATGTGTGGGCGGCTGTATTGCTCGACGAGCGGGAGGACATGATGTCATCAAAGAGCACGTTTCAAAGTCTCAAAACCACAAGGGCATACGTGTCAAAGCGAATCGATTATGTAGCAAAGTGAGGTCGCAAAATTCGAGGACGGAGGGGATGTGGCAAGTGGGGTTGCAGTCGCCCTGCTTACTTAGTCTGGAACAAGATCTGATTCGCCGACATCTCAGCTCGGCGCATCTTCGTCCCGTTGCAAGACTTGTTTAGTCCAAGCCGCTTTGCCACGCCCTTTAGCGCCTTGCCAAAACGTGGAGGGGATTTGCTGTTACCTCTTGCAGATATTTCTTCCTGCTTCTTTTTGTGCCAAGTGTCTGGACGTTTCCATGTCCAGTGGATTCGAGGATCAAAGTGGCCGTAAGACTGGATCTGAGTGGTTGCTTGCGCTTCAGACCTGGGATCTTGACCTCCCTTTTCTTCGTTCAAGATGCACTCCTCCAATTTACCGTTTAAAGTAGAATTGAACGTGGTTCGTCTAAGCGCCTCACGAAGACTGACACGCGACCACCCTCGACCCTTGGAAAGCAAATTTTGATTGATTCCAATCAGAGCAGCTTGTGTAGCATTACGCCCTCGGTTGTTCTCCTCCGGTATCAGCATCGGCTCGTCTGTTGATGTTTCATCGCCAAGGCTAAGAGTATGAGCTAGAACTTCAGGTATGACTGGGTATGAGTTGCTCTTGGCAAGGAGGATCTGCTCGCGTATAAAGGAGAGCGAAGCCAGAATCGCTCTGATCCCATTTATAGAAACAATATCAAGTTGCTATCTAGCTGCCACAATCAGCTCCGAGCAAAGAAATTATTTTGGGAGCCAAAGTCAGCTATTATTGCAGTCATATTGCTACAGCGTGCAGATAGGTCGCGCTCACAGCAACAGAGCCAGAATGTGAAGATTAGATCTGTACTCACTTTTCCCTCAGCGTGCAGAACAAGCATAAGAATCTTCCAGAAGCGTGTCACTTACGGATCCAAAACAGGATACTAATGACCTTTTTGGCAGATCCAAAAGCGGCGTTTTGGATGTAGCAAACAAAGTATCGACACTAAGCTAAGAACGTAAAACATTTGGATGTAAGGGACGCGTTCTTCGCTATAGGCTTGGACAATAGAGGTGCTGTAGAAGTTGTGCGTGAGCGTTGATGCTCGACTTAAAAAAATGTATGATTCTCACAAAGGCACATAGTGATTATTGAGATGTGTATAGAGTTCCTGACAAGACAAATATAAGTAATATTTCGTTAGACGATACGATTGCGAACGCATTTTACAGCCATGAGTACTTCGGTAGCATTCGGATAAGCTCTTAGCAATTGATGGTTAAGTATTTTGTTCTTTGACTGGTTTTGGACCGTCCTGCAATTTTCTGCTATGCTATAGTTGTCAGCATCAGCGAGTTTGGATGATTATATATTTGAGTTGGTAGTCCCATGTATACAGCAGGTCAGCGGATAAGAACACTGTGTCAGCGCCTAAAATAGACATGTTGGAAAATATTCCAATCATAGGAGGCGGAAGCCAATTTCGTTACTCACTGTATCTGGCTGTGGCAATGAAGTTTATATATTATCTTAAAGTATAGTACTGTATCCCACCCCAACATTCTTGTAACAATTGCTTTTTTGAAACATATAAGCAAGAGCATAAATGCTGGTCCCTCCACGATTCATCCCCGTAACGGTCACCCAGTCGTTGTTGAAGCCTTTCTCGACACGCTCAATCCATTGCCTTCTGGCGTCTGAAGACTTGCGTGTTGAGATTATGTCATATCCAGCCCCACCTTCGCCGGTGTGACTGACGTATGCTGGACTGTCACCAGCATGAGAGGAGATTGCAGTAGTGGTTTCGGTGGATGGCAATTTAGGGAGCATTAGTATCAGCTCTTCGCTTTCCTTGTAACATTCGATAGTGACGGGAACCATTGCAGAGGGACACTGTGAGTAGCGTGGCAGTGTTGCTGAGAATTATGCTCAATTGGTGAAAGGAATAATGAAGTAGTGTGTAGAGTAGAGTGACAGAAAAGAGCCTCGAAAATCGTACTGTAAGAGCATATTTATATATAAGTCATGCTTGAAATCGGCCCAACCTCCTTCCGTTCACAAAAGCCATCCTGGCAACGATCAAGTTACTTTCTGTCGCATTAAGTACGGCTAGCTAGGTGAGCCAATTGTATCATAGTGCAGCCCCCTGTACTGCAATAGCATGCCCTTCGCATGCTTGTACTGGTTCCATTCAAGTAGCTTCCAGGAAGATGCTCCTGTTGCCTACCACAAGAACCGTGAAAAGCTCGCGGCCCCAATATTTCCGGGCTGTCGTATTGCAGTCTCTATACTTTCCTTTTATACATTTATATCATCTGAGAAGTGAGGGGACTTGATTTAACAGAAGGAGACAAACATTTAGCTCCGTTCAGAATAGAGCAAAAGATCATTTGCGTGAAGATCATTTGTCTGGTGTACAGGGGCTTCAGCTAAAGCTGAATGACTACTTGTCCATCGCAACCTGTCTCAGCCTTGACGACGCGTAATATCTTCTCAAATTCGCAAGTCCAAACGGTGGCGCTTGAATGGATACAGAAATGTAAATGGTATATAATTGTTCTCAAAGTGCTGCTTTCGTGCCCAAATACTTTTATGTCTATATCCTGTGAGTATATGGTGGTCCAAAGCTCTAATGTATTGTGACGAACCTTGGTCACCATGATAAAGTCTACCATGGCACAATACTCAGGAAATAAGCAATGCAAACAAGCAGGTCTAAACTCGCTTAAAAGGATTAGTAACAAGAATGCTAGCATACTCTATAGCATAAACCCCAGCACCTCTTATTGTTCGGTTTATCCTTAGTACAGTTGTTACAAAAGTTCTAGGACTGGTTTTCCACAAAGGGAAGAACGCTGTACTGTCTGGGAAACCCCGGCGCATGAAAGGCAATCAAGGCCCAGTCGAGACCACCGATACAACGCCAAAAGACAGCGGGATATATATGCCGGTCGTAATCACAAATATCGACCCGTCAGCAATCCCACTCGAGTCCTCGCCCCTCTCGTCCCCCCTCCAGCGCTCACGCATACAAACAGTACACGAGAATTTGTGTTCCAGCAATCCCGCAGCCGGGCCATCTGCGAACCCCGAGTCTGCCGGCGCCGAATCGTCAGCCGACGTCCAGCAGCTCGTAGACACTGCAGGGCAAAAAGGAGGTTCTGACGATGTGCCCATAGTCTCCCCCCATCAGCTCCGTCGGCAACTTGCACGGGCAGAAGATGTGGCAACATGAAAGCGTCAGTTCCCAGGTGAAGATGATGTGTCCTCTTCGTCGTTACGTCGTCGTCGCCGTCGTGTTGGAGCAAGCTATCAAGCCCCGGTCGATCCAGGCTCTGAGTCCCACTCTCTGGATCCATACGCTCAATTCCCAAATGATACGCCAGCCACCAAACGATTACGCCGAGATGACGTCCCGTCGACGCCGCCAGCAGACCTAATTCAGTTCCCAAATGCGGCAGCAATTGCATTTATATAGAGTATTCCAGGAATCGCCGAACAGGTACAGAACTCAGAACAACGCCAATCAAAACAATCTACTCGGAAATATACGAAAATTGAGTTTGTTCAGCAAGTGCCAGATAATCAACAAAAATGGGACGCATTAAGGACCGAATCCAAGCTCGAAGCGCCAGAAATGCTTTTTGATACGTTTCATGCGCTTATTATGCATGTGAAATACCCCAATGCGTCGGAGCTTATAAGAGCGTATCAAGAACGCGAACACGCGAAAAATCTTGTGCTGCGTCGATTCGAACAGCTCCTCTTTTGGTGCATCTGCGTTGTTAGCATGACGGAAGGGTCGAGCTCAGAGGAAGTGGACCAGTCAATGCAGGCTTACTCAAACCGCGATTGCAAACCCTCATACTCGGCGCGCTTACGGACTACAGTCAAGTCGATGGCACGCGTGATGGACAATTTAGAGAACAGTGTAGGTTATCTGGGGTCGCAGCTATTCCTCATGAGTAGATACCAATCCATTTACAGTGGAGGATACACTAATTGGCAACAGACAGCTTGCCGATGGACAAGTATCGGTTGATCACGGAATCTGCCGACATCGAAGGAGGCTTTACAACAGAGATTGCGAAGAATCTTGCATCTGTAGGCTATGAAGCTGAGGGTTATAGATTGTCGTTTTCACTAGCAGTACTGATTACGTTTATGGGTATAAAGTAAGCACGGCTCTCCAAGTCCAAACGTTTATTACTAATCATGTAGGTTGGAAATCGTCAACAAGGCACTCGGGACAAGTCTTACTCCAGAAAGATATACTTCCTCATGACCATCGCTGCGTCTCACACATGTTTATAGGTCAATCTTCCAGAGAAGTATCCAGAGAATCATCCAAATCAACTACGACGACAAAACCCGCCCTTGTTACATATCGACCCAATTGTCCAGTATAGTATAGGTCCAAGCTCGAATACGCAAACCCACAAATCAGTTTCCAGCTCACCTATTCCCTGCTTTGACCTGTTCTTGGCATCCATCCTTATGTTGCTCCCCAGCCCCTGTCATCGATGTCTTCTGCAAACATTGTCCTTTTCGCCTTCTTCTTCTTGCTGGAAAGCGGGATGAATGCGGAATCTGTTATCTCTGGAATTTCGTCCGCAGATGTATTGGCATGATGCAGCTCTGTGACTTCGGCCTTCGGGAGTGAGTTAGAAGAAGGTTTGATGACCAATGGGGTTGAGCCATGTGACCACTCTAAATCGGAGTTTTCGGAAGTGTGGCTATGGTTGACATCGTGGTGCTCTTGTTCATCTTCGTGTTGTTTTCTTTCCATCGAAAATGGCACGATTTCTATCACGATAATGATCAGCACTCAAGTTACCCTGGACCGATAGATAATGTTTGGAATGTCTCGCACCGTTGTCTTTGATTACCACAAATTCTTTGCAAACTTCGGTGCCCTTGACGAGCACCGCAATTTGCCTCGTGAGCTGGAGTCTCTGAGAATATGCATCCTCATTCTCGCCAGCGATTCGTGCGATCAGCTCGGGGTGCATCTCGAACATCTTTACTGGTGACAGTATAGCTGGAAGTGCGGTAAGAAGCACGACTTCAATTACCTGAACGGCGATAGCATCTAAAAATCGCTTCATGGCGACCTGAGGGAAGAGTCAATATGCTTCTGTAGTCGATCGTAGAGATATCGCAACGTACCTTGTAGTATGCCTCCATCTGGTCCAACGCCTCTGACGCAGCAAATCGATTCATGTCTGGCTCGACTTCTTTTCCAGCAAGCAGCTCGAGCAAATTACCAAGATCATAATCACCCGACAACTGGAATGTTTCCAAAGTCTTGACATGAAAGAATCCGCGCAACACCGTCGCCGTACGCTTTTGTTCCCTCTCTCTTCGGACACGCTGAATCGTATCCGTGAAATAGTGATTGTACGTAATGGGATGACTCTTCTGATGGGGGGCCAGGATCTCTCCTGTCTTTGCGTTTAGTGTCGCCAGGATTGAATCCATGGCAGGCTGCAAGATCTTGTTAATAATGGCGGACGATGTTCCGGCATCAGCAACGTGAGCAATGACGTGCTTGAGGAATTCCCAACATGCCATCCAGCAGGTGTGGACATGTCTCTGGGCTAGCTCCTCCCATGGTCCTGCTTGCTCGCGGAACACATCTGCAACAACCATTGGGTGGAACAAGCCTGGGAGCTCCCGCCCACGCGAAGTGCGTATTTTTTGTTGGATATAGTCGACAAACTTATTTCGGTCAACCGCGATGCATGTTCCTGGAACGGAACTGTCCTCGGTATGAACCAAATGTCGACGATGGCCCTGAGTAGCAAGTACTTTTGCAAAATCTTCATTGAGATTTTGAATAACGGCTCGAATGCGACGCTCATAACCATGAGGTGACTCCTCGTCACTAAAGAAGAGATCATCCCAGTTACCATCAACAGCACTTTGGACGAGCCGCTGAAAAGATTCACTGATACCGATCAGATGTCGTTGTTGCTCCTGCAAGGTTTCTCTGGGTACACCGAGCTTCTTGAGCCTGTCTTGACATCCCCTGCACTTCGTCTCGATCTCGGCAATCAAGCTTGGTAGTTCTTCGGTAATGTGGTTCAGAAGTACTTTGCTCAGTCGATTGCGCAGTTGGCCGATCCCAAGTAGTGATCCTGGTAAATCCATCCAGACGCCGCTCGCGAAGAACTCCGCCTCTCGTTCATCGCGTTTCATCAGTGGTTCAAAGGTCGCCTCTGAGTCCTGATTTTTGAGAACGTGCCAGCCAAGACGGAACTCGACCTCTTGATTTCTGGCCAGAGAGAGGTACTGTGATTCGCTTCCAGAGCCAGGATGCAAGGTATCAGGCTTGGTTATGACACCAAGAGTGCGGTTGCCTGTGGAATCCGCGCAGCGGGCCAGTTTGAGCACCACCTGATTTGCAAAGTCGTTCTTGGCCGAGACGACAGCCAGAATGATGCTTCTTGGCTCCATCATGTAGGACTCCACCACCTCTTGGATCAAACCGACGTCTGATGCTGATTGACCTTTTGTTTCAGAATGGATCAGCCCTGGCAAGTCAACAATGGTGAGGTGCGGTCGGTCCGGTCCAGAAATTTCCACGCGGAGCAGATCTCTTGAGAAGGATTTCCCATGAGACGTGATACCCATGGCTGATTTGGCATCTTCGATAAGATTCGGCAAGCCATCGAAGCTCTTGAGCTCTTCGTGAAAGCTTGCAAGCGCCATCTTTTCGGCATCGGGCCTGGAATGGTGGGGTATGATGGAAACAGAAGCACTGGTCTGAATCGTTCGGCGCAGGACAAGCTCAGTAGGAAACCGAGTACAGAGGTTGCTCTTGATGGGAAACGAAACACCAGATATAGCTTCTAGAACAGAACTTTTGCCTGAAGATTGATCTCCACAAACAATGATTTGGGGAAGAGAGACAAAATGGTTGATGCCTTGAGAGCGAAGTGTGTCGATGGAGTCCATCAGGTCAAGTCGTCCCTTGCAGCAGAGGTCATCTAGAACTTTGGAATGTAGAGTGGTAACAACCATGATGCTGACTTTAGTCTGAGTGAAATTACTCTTCAAGCAGTGGTAGTAATGATATCAAAAATAGCTGGGCTAAGCTCTGAGTTTGGCAAATGAGTTGTTCCAGCGAAAGTGGAATACAATTTATAGATGTATTGCCACAAGTTGTTTTCTGATCTACGAGAATGAAGTGTCCTTATTGTATAGGTAAACTTGCAATTACCAGTCTTGTATATTCCGCCTTAGAAAACTCCTGAAACCTTAGTTCTTTTTTTCTTTTTCTTTTCGCGCTACGAAAGTTCTAGGGAAGCCAACAAATCCTAATAATCGGCAGCAAGTGCAAAAAGCAATGCTAATGCTCCGAATAAGCTTTAAATACAGCGCATGCCGGAGATGGTTGGCCTTAGTCTGTATATTGCATAATTGGCGACATGGGTCTATAGCGGCAAGACTTACCGTGAATCAGAATCAGCCGAACTAATCTATTTCTTAACAACCTGTAAGACTGTGTCATTTATTTGCCTAAAGTTGCCATATTTCTAGTAGACTCGGCGTGGTGAAAAGATAGTAACCCGTCATGGCGAAGTCAAAATAACTGAGCGGGGTTACGAATGGGTCTAGTACCCTTCTTCTACTACGGGCTGTCTGGCAATCTTTTGTGCTACCATCGCTGCACATTACTATTTAGTTGCATCAACGACCAATCAATAGCAGTCCAACAGTTGAGGAACTGCGCCGATAAGAGTCTATGTATGCCAGTCCAAAGTTTTAGCAAGCAAGGTTAATGCAGCTTCTCGCATGACGGCAAGTAGCGGCCTGGATGAGTCTTATTGTGATTGGACTGACTTTGATCTTCGGTCAAAGCTGGTAATATGGTTGGAAGTATAACCGTCAAAAGCATGTTGCCTAGGTCTGCTAAACAACTAGGCGTAAGTATGGTTGTTGCACCAGTACACATATTTGCAATGATGCCGGCAGAGCCGAAACCAGTCACTGGTAAATCTGGTCCTGTCAATGCCACACCGACTGCAGCTCCAAAGACTATTGATAGTCCACCGTCACAACGGAATAAAACTTATATATATACGAATAATGTTTCATGTGAAATCAAGCACCTGATTGCAACTGCAGTTATAGTGACGCTAGCAGCTCCAGGAAGGAATGGTCCGCAGGAACTCCGGATAAGTTCTACTGGGACATTCGCTCTTACAATAGGTTTGAACCAGATGGTCTATCTCGCTTACTACTTCTTGGTTACGCAAGTCAACTGGATTGAAGCCGACAGCACTCTGAGCATAATGTAGCAAGAAGTTTCCGCTTCTGTTGCAGTGCTCTCGGGCGATCATCTCCCTGGGCGCAAGTTACGTTATTCGGCAGGTTTGAAGAGCCTAACGTACCCAAGATGTAGCTATGTTCATTACCGATGATATTCTGACTATCATAATTCTTTGATGCTTAGTGTGGGAGAAACTTCACTGCAGTCTTTGTAAATGCGTGGTGCAGCAACTTCAAATTAGAGTCAGACTATATAGACACGATTTACCACATCACGATCCCGACGATCCATAATCGAGCCGCGAGTTCAAGACCGCGATCCTGTTAGCACCTCTTGGCATTGGCCAATAGAAGTCGGTGTCCTAGAACAAGCGCGAACACGTTTGTTTTTGCAAGGTGCATATTCGTAGTAAGGCGCAGCAAGAAGATATCGACGCTGAAGAACCGGTGGCCGGTATGCGACAGAATATCGCTATCGATTTTGGCTGGGCCGGAGTAGATTATAGAACTGCTCCTGTGCCTTGGGGTCATCCTTCAACAGACCGATCATGCTTTGGCTGAGAGTAGAAGTTCTTGTCTTTTCTACCCCTCGCGCCACCATACACATGTGCGTACATTCTGGGATCACTGCGACACCCATCGTATTGACCAGCTTCTCTATCGCTGCGGCAACTTAACTAGTGAGCCGCTCCTGGATCTGTAGTCTGTATCAGAAAACTTGTGCAATTCTTGCAAGCTTTGACAGACCAAGCACCCGGCTGTCCGGGATATATCCTATGTGCATTTGGCGCAATAGTTTCGTGTTAGAGTCAGATGCAAGAAACACAAAAGAAAGAACTAACCAATCTTTCCGAAGAATGGCGACAGATGATGTTCGCAAGTACATAATCTGCATCGGGCCGATCGGAAGAGGCTACGGGCGGAATGTTCGCAAATTTCGAGACAGGTGCTTGAGGTGGGCCATATTTGTTAACACGGGTTGCATCCCAGTGATGTCGGGAACATGAAAACTTGCGTCGGCATTAGAATTACTGTACTATACAGGGCTAAGCTCCAGCTATCCGTGTGGTGCCTGTCCATTTGGATCAGGTTGAAGAGGCAATAACAATTCGGTTTGTCCGGCCGTTCTAGGTCTCATAACCGTGTTCCGATATGCTGCATCCCATCGGGACTGGTTGTGACTTTCCAAAACAGATAGGTATGGTACAGTATCGTATATGATTTTCGACCCAGTAGTAAATTCTCAAGGAGGAAAAATCGACATCATGGCTCATCTGTTTAACACGGGTACAGTATCAAAGCTCTGAGATCGTTCTGGTCAAAGTAGAGATTCTATAATGTCCCCCAGTCCAGCCAAAATTGATAGCAATATTCTGCCGCATACCAGCCACCGGTTCTTCAGCATCAATATCTTCTTGCTGCGCCTTACTACGAATATGCACCTTACAAGGACAAACGTGTGTTTGCGCTTTTTCTAGGGAAATTCATAGCATGGAGCCGAAGATTTGCATTTGTTGTGGGAGAGTGACCGATGTCGATTACCGTTTGAGGAATCTTCGAGCGAACATGTTATCCGAAAAGCCGGCACGGAAGTCCCATAAATCGTTAGCCCATGGGTGCTTATGCAAATATATATATATACGATCATCTATGGCCATAGTACCTATAATACGATCTTCCAGAGATTTCAACGTGTATCATTTCTTCTGCTTGTCCTACTGTAAAATAATATTCACGATCAACGTTGTACAAAGTCCACTTTCTATTCACTGACAGGCCTTATAATTCCTTCCCATCTTACATCTCCCACGGCATTCTTCCCTATTTTGAATACATATCTCTAAAGTTGGGCAAGGGACTTATACGTACGGAGTATTGTAATCTTAAGTATCCAGTGTTGCTTAGTATGCTGCCAGTGTTTGACGTTGGCATATCAGTCGAACATGTTTCCGCGGATCAAGTCAGAGGCATCACATTATGCCCAGTCACCGAGGAACACCAGTAACTGTTCCGCCTCAAACAAAGCCCTCTCGCCCTTACATAATACTCGACCTGCTAGGATCATATCCCAGCAGTTTCCTTTCTATCCTCTTTATACAGCTGCCACGCCATCCCCGACATATCGGCCATTGGCAATACATACAACAGAATGCTCGTCCCAAGATGTCACACCGGTTCTCGCTCAAGGTTGTAAGTGAATCGATATCGGTCACTCTCCCACAACAAATGCAAATCTTCTGCTCCATAGTACGAGGTTTCCTACCCCAGTATACCTAGATCCAAGTTTTGGGTATTGGTCACCAGCTTTATCACAGAAGTACCTGTACCAGGAGGCGTCATGGGCACAGCCAGACTTCATTCCGACACAGGGTTCATGCATGGATTGTTCGTTGCCTTGCACGGGACATATCACCATAAAAGTATCCCTTCATCACCACCTTCAGACGCGCAAGAAAAGCCCAATGAGTCGGACAGAGTTGAGGCCAAGAGAGCCGTCGAGCCATATGCACAACTTATCCTCCGAGCTTTAATGAGCAGAGATGACCACACCATGGCTCTCAAGAGATATACAAGTTGTTTCGCGAAAACACGTCTAGAGCCAATCTTGAACACCACCAGGGCTGGCAGAATACTATCCGCCATAACCTAAGCATGAATGCGGTATGTTGAATGAATTTCCCATCTTCACTTGATGAGAAAATTATCTAACAACAAGAAAGGCCTTCGTACAGTGTGGGAGAAGAAGGGAGAGATAGATAGATGCAAGAATTGAAGGCGAAACACCGGGTAGATCTGCCGAATGGGTTTTGGCGGACTGGGCAGTGAGAGATGATATCCAAAGCACTTCTCGATACCGGTCACAAAAGAGTGGTGGCCACAAGTCTGTGAGCTCACGGCGCTTGAATCAGTTGCATTCTAGACTATAAATACCATTTGAAACGAAGGTCCCCAGATAAAGCAGATAGAATAAGAAATAAAGAAAAACAAAAGAAAAAGAAAAAGGACAAAAAACAAGCCGTTTTAGAGCTAAAACCCCTATTCAACGAAGAAATTAAATATCGTAAAAGAATAGAACGAGGAAGAAGACAAATTATAAAGTTATATCTTGTGCTGTGCTGGGGAAATCAATTCTACTACCAGAGACCAAAAGCTGTCAGGCACCTGTACGGCGACGCTTGATTCGACGGCTTTCCTTATCGATTGTACATTCTCTCTTCTTGTGATTCGAATTCCCGAAACAAGAATCAAGGTTTTGCTGCTTGAACAACCTCGGAAGAGTAAATGGAGAACCGCTAATATGATATCCCTCGTAGTCATCTTCGCATAGTCTGAATGCGAACGGGTCTTCTCTGTTGGCGACAAAGAACTTGACCCGCGTAACTGAAGATGTAGGAAGAATAGAGGCGAGAAGGGAGTTTAAGAGATTGACCAGTGCTGCATAGATGAAATCTACTTGCCCAGCAGTGCTTTATAGTGAGAAAGGTGCTGTCTGGAACAGAGGAGGGGGTTTTTTTTTTTTTTCGTTTTTGGTGATATATCTTCTAGTGATGACTTCCATTCGCATTCAGGGATAACTTTCGAAGTTATCCACAAAACTAGCACACGATCGATATCTCGTATGACCAGGACCCCGGACCAGTCAGGTCGATGTACAACCCATCGAGATGATAAAAGCGATCTGCAGGTGCGGGCATATTTCCATTGAAGGTACTGTACCATTCGGTATACAGTATGCACTGCCATGGTCTACTATAAAGAGCCATTGCTGCCATCGTGACTTCCACCTATTACATGGTCATTGCTTATCTGAATTTAACGCAATATGCAGCGTCTGTCATGACTACCGATTTTAAACGCTACCTGGCATTAGCCTCGAATAACATGATAGACGAGTCACACTCTTATAAGAATTGGTTGTCCATCATAATCAGTATAATCTAAATCGGTAGCATCTTGATGCATATGGTCAAAGAATTGTTTCACCTATTGATTGCTTTTATTTTATTCTACACAGCATTGGTACGTTGATCATTCGTCGATTCTGAAGGAAACCTTGCGTAAAAAGTAAACAAAAAAAAAAGACACTGCTTTCGCTAGTGACTGTATTAAAGTATCTATCAGATCTGAGCCTTTTGAACGTGCCTGAAGTGCTATTCGCTCAAAGACGGCCTAGTTGTAAGAGGGAGCGCTGACCTTCTCTCCAGTACGGGTCAGCGTCTGAATCCGAAAATCAACGTAGCCGCGTTCATCGACGGATCCTGTTATAGCATGTTTCCGCGTGTCGGATAAGTGGATATCCAGCACGCTGAGAGACCGCTTGCTGGTCCTAGCAGACTCCATTAAAAAAAAAAAAAAAGCCGCACTTCTTCAGCGGGACTTGCATGTGTCCTCGTATCATGGGTTTCGTTCGTGTTTGCAATATTGGTCAGAATTGGCTTCCAAGTGCTGGTAGTATGCAACGCCGATGCTCATGGCGATTGGCGACCAGCTGTTGCAATGAAGCGAACCGAATTACAGATTTGTCCCTGGGCTGGATTCTCCGGCCGCGGGCAGCGAGAGCGAGAAGACTATTCAGGAGACGCCGCAGAGGAGCGAGCATGATGGATAGCAAATCGTGGTGCGGCCTTCCCTCAATCATAATATCTCTTTCGGGGCTTCGACGCCAGACGAGCACTCCGTCTCAAGTCTCGATCTTCGCTTCGCTGAACCGCAGGGACAGGAGCCGTAGTTGCAACGTTTTGTCGCATTGCCGCCACTGCTCTCCGCTTCGATCGATGTGTGTGGGATTCGGTTCCCTCGTTCATCGGCCGACCCTTCTTCTTAGAAGGCCGTGATGGTGGACTGATTTCGCGCGGCTTGTCGGCTTTGCTTTCCGGTCGAGATTAGAAGAACGATAGATCCGTGACGCTAGAGGGCTTACTACAAGCAAGCAGCGTTGTTTTTATCTGAAGCGTGATCGAGAGTGAATGAAATGTAGGTCTATATTGACTTAATTGATGCTATGGAGACTCAAAGACAGGAAAGAAAGGAAAATAGAGGAGACTATGGGGAGTATTTGATACAACCTAGGTTATGGACGGATGAGGGTGGAAAGATAACCAAGGGAAAATATGAAATTCAGGAAGAATGAAAAGAATGAAAGGGAGGGTGATTTTAAGGAAAAAATGACGAAAAGGAAAAACAGTCAGGAATAGATTCGTGTGTTCATAATGTTGAAAGATTCTCCGTTGCCGGTTTCAGTAACTCGAATCAGAAGCAGAATCCCCATCTGTTTCTGAATGGTCGTTTGGTGGAGTCCGAAGTGTGTGCAGTCTCTTCATTGATCGTTTTACCTCCTTGAATATAGAGAGAGCCTCGTTCCAGTCGCTGTTCCGGATATTCGTAAGCATAGTCGAGACTTGCTCTTCCAGGCGTATCTTGAATTGTCCTTTCTCTTCGATACCGCTTGCGACACGATTGATGTGGCCCAACGCAGCCTGTATCATTTTTGAATTCTTATTGAGCGCCTCCAATTTGATTGCCGTCCTCATGTTATCAGCCTTGATGAGGCTTACTCTCTGTGTTTCGAGCAGGGACGGTGGAAGTGGGGGCGGCGGCCCATGTGTGAGTGGCGTGATCGGCGTGTTCTGAGTTGTTGGGACCAAATAATGCACTTTCCAGCGATTCGTATGGATTTGGTCCATAATTTTACTCCAAATGTCAGGACTGACGTAACGAATGCAAGGTGGACGAGTCCGGTGAAATTCCAAGATGCTTGCAACGGCGAGCGCCAGGCGTTGCTCTGGATCGGGTAAAGTCGCAAATGAATGTAAGTCGCAAAGATTGCCTACTTCTCTGAGAAGCCCCTTGATGGGTCTTTCAGTGCTAGAGGTGCCAAGAGCTATCGGTGGGAAGTTGATCTTCCCAATCAGAGCTTGCAAGGAGCTATAAAGATCCTCAGCGGTTGGTGCAGATTCAGTCTGTATCTGTTCGCTTGTGGTTCGGCATCGCAAGAACTGAACGCATTCATAAATATGCTCAAGCGGGTCCTGGCCACCAAGGCATGGAGTGCAAGGAATGCGATAAACACGCTGGAGGTAGAATAGCATGAAATACAATAAGGGCAGATTTGGCGCAAGTTGTGGCTCAGTCGACCCGTCTGTAGGCTGAGGGTCTGGCGGTTTGGAGACAAGCATGTAGTCGTCCGTCATATCTAGCATTCTGTCCATCGAAGCAGTTCTTGATTGATTGTTAGGTGGAAAGTCCCTTTCTGGTGAGTCGAGATGATTCAATGTTGATGATAGGGTTGAGAGACCATCATCATTGGGGACTGGTGTCACGTCAACGCGCTTGATGATCCGTTGCTAGGGAAAGACTCGTGCGAGGGAATTTTTGCTCGAGTCATAGTGAGAAAGCAAGAAAGCGAATCCTACGCCATTCTATGGAAGTTAGTACCGCTTTTATACCTCTTCCCTAACGCCCCACTAGACAGTGCTTCTAGTCACGACTACGAACCCTTCGGCTCATGTTTGCCGATGAAGGATGACTTGCCTCTGGATTCACTGATTCCCGAAACTTAAAATGTGCCCTATTCCAAGGAATTTCCCGCCGTACGCTCGGTATCTTTAGAGAGGTACAGAAATGACGCCTTATTCTTAGGCACGCCGAGGGATAGGTTGGCCAGTTACAATGTCGCATACTCGGTGAATAGGGGATTGTGACTTCGCTTAATCCTGAGGGTTACGATGATCACCTTCACTGGGAAGTACAGAATATGTCACTACCTCGAGACTTTTGGCATAAGGCTGTCACCCAGCTCGTGGTCGAATGCTTTTCATAGACCGAATTACCGACATGGGGGACGTATCGATATATGCACAAAGATATGATGAGACAGCAAGGTTGTCACTGCTTGGCTGGCACACATCCAGTTCGATGGTCAAAAGCAAGGATCAGTCCAGCTGTGCGTCTCCTAGAGAAGATATGGCAAGTCAGCATCAGCACATGTACTATTGCAAGGTGTTTGTAGTGTACCGTCACATCATTGTCACGTACAAGGTACTACCCTTTCCGGTGATTGAGAGGGGCTAAAGAGGAAAGGAGGTATCCCATCAGGTGTCTTCGTCCTGCAAAGCTCTTTATGATCAGATCTCTTGACAACCGGTGAGGTTATGGGGCGAATCAGAAGGTTCAGTCACGCGGTAAAGCGGCTTTAGATACCGTTAATATGGAAAGAACCGGTGAGTCAGTTTCTCTTACACCGGACAAGGGGTCAACACCCTTACTTGGCCTCATTATGCGAAGTCAAGAACTGCACATTGCATGCACCTACAGGGAGGTTGGTCGTATTAGCGCGACATCAATCTTTTTTCGAACATGTCGCTATATTTCTCATCACAGACATTTGTAGCCGATAGCCTCAGAGACTCAAGCCTCTGTGTACCTTTCCTGGATCTGCTATTGTCATTCGCCATATGAAGAAGTTCGTTGTCCATCCACACTGAAACGGGGCGAAAAGATACTGGTCTGATTACACCGGAATGTTTGGTCCGTTATGTGACAGTCATTTTAGAAACTATTTGTGGAAAGTTTGCGGCGCTTGTCTATTGGATGCCGCTGGATACAGGAGTAGAAAGAGTTCTCTTCCCTATTTCGAAAAGTTAGGAAGATGTACAGCAACGAGAGGCTCAGCTGGTCGATACGAGTTTTTAAATCACACTGCCTCAAGTTTGCCTCAAGTTTGAAGCCCTGAATCAATGGCTCTATCGAATCTGCTATCCGTACTGACAGCTAATGGAGTAATACTGCTCTCATAAACGACCATACATTTATAAGCACCGCAAAGGAGCTATACCAGTACGCACAACCACAAATATCGAATATAGATATTACGGGGCAGGTAGACGCTCAAATTCGCAAGGGACAACGCTGGACACCCCTGGCAGGCATCTCGCCAGTCTCAATTTTGGCCTACTCAGATGAAGGTAGTCGGTCAAGCGAATCGGAACATGTCTCAGATACGCGCCGTAGCAAGCGCTAGAGGAAGCCCGACAAGGATTCATGCAGACACTCCCAACTTGGGTTCATACCAGGACCGCACAATCAGCTCGACATGGCAGATCTCCCATGAGCACGTCGAAGCACATCACCCACTTGCAGCTCAATTACTTCGTTGGTGGGCATACTTCGATAACGAAGACATATGGTTCGAACTTCTCCAGTCCCCCCTGATGATGACTGTCCAGCGTGGATGCAAGAACCGACTGATGAACTCAACTTCAATGGATCAGTGGGTATCCTGCATAGCTATAGATTTGTGGAGCCCCACTCTGTGATTTCAGACCATCTAGATTACATATTATTTCCCGAAGTGCTGTTTTGCATCAAATGCCTTAATCATCCAGACCGGTCACTACTAGTGGATATTTAGGACAAGGCGGAGGAGATGCATCGACAGGCACTGGAGCTGACGAAGTCGGTTTGGGGTGCAGAGCATCCGTCTACACTCTCCAGCATGAATAATGTGGCGATTGTGCTCAAGAGTGAGGGGAAATACGAAAAGGCGGAGGAGATACATCGAGAGATACTGGGGCAGAGCAAGTCGGTGCTAGGTCCAGAGCATCCGTCGACACTCGGCAGCATGAACAACGTGGCCAGAGTGCTCCACAGCCAGGGGAAGTACGAAGAGGCGGAGGAGGTCTATCAAGATACTCTTCATGTTAAAACACGAGTGTTGGGGCAATCCCATCCATCAACTTTACTTACGGTCAAAAATTCTCAGCAATCTTTAGCAGCCAAAGCTCGTGACGCTTTAGGAGAGGTCTCCGAAGATTTGGGAGACGACGGAGATGCTGCAATATAGTTCGACTATGCAGCTGCATGTTCATATTTAGTATTTCCAGCTTTGACCATACCACTCAATATGATGTATATATGATTCTCAATTGTGTTACTGGTGTCCACGAGACTGACAAACTTTTACATCTTTTTATCTGATATCTGTTTTGACCATCGTAATCTGCTCGCAACTAAATTGTCTGCCCAACTTTGCTTGTGTCGAGACATGTATTTTAGTCCATCAATCGAAAAATTTTTTCAATTCATCGATCGATAGATCCTCTGCTCGGCCTGTGAGACCTTGACGTTTCGGTGTCTTGACTAGGACAAGTTCATGGTCCCTAACTACTAACTAACTATCATATTGCGCCTCAATACAACCCTCACGTCGAGGGATCGTATACTTGTAAATATGCTCGAATCCATCATAGCGGTTCGTATCCTTCTTTGGTTTCTGTGACAACAACCGTATCATTCCACCATTGCCTCAGGTACGTTCCTAGGATGGCTTGTTGAGTTTGAAGCCAATGGAATCATAGCTTTCTATTCTCTGTTCCGCTGGATTAGATCGATTTTAAGGACTACTGTAAGAGCAGTATCGCGACATACCTTTCCGACATTCGCGTATAGCAGCAGCATACCCCCTAAGTACGTACACAGACTTCTGTGCAAAGCCGGCAGAAACAAATCGAACAGTAGGGCAAGATCTGTCACAACTTTGTGGGACAGTCGCACCCGCTTCCAAAATCCAGTCGACGAAACCGACGTTCGACGGGCAGGAGCCAGCCGTCCCCTTATATAAAGAAAAGGCCAAACGGAACGACATTGTGTCAGGTACACCTTCCTCCAGCTTCCACCTGCGATCAAGAGACGGAGAGATCGAGAAGTAAAAGAATGAGCCGTGGCCGCCGTGGTATACATCGAGATGATTCTGTGTCAAGCCGGGTTGATGGAAATGGATGGGCTGTTCGGAAGATCTCCAATTGAAACCAAGCACAGGATATATATCTGGAGCCCAGTGCTAGTTGATGCATTTCCTCTGCCTCTTGATACTTCCCAAGACTATCAAGGATAAGACCCAGGTTGTCCATACTTTCGAATGTTGACGGATGCTCTGAACCCAGCACCAACATCCTCAGTCCCAGTGTCTGTCGGTGCGTCTCCTCCGCCTCCTCGTATTTTCCTTGACTGTTGAGTACGGCAGCCAAGTTGTTCATGCTGGTCAGTGTCAATGGATGCTTTACACCCAGCACCGACTTCCTAAGCTGCAGTGCCTCTCGATACATCTTCTCTGCGTCGGCATATTTCCCCAACTTGTTGTGACTCTCTGCCACAACGTAAAGTAAATCAGCCTCCGCCTCTTTCTCTACACACTGCTGCTGGTCGACCAAAGCTACCTGAGCATGTGGCAAATATGCCATCCAGATCTGTCGGTTCTCATGCTTCGGAAGCGGATATACTTCGGCCAGACGTTGTATCGCTTTCGTATAACAGACATACCATTCCTGTTTGATCCAGTTCCGTGTTGCCAGCCGCACTAAGCGATGGATATCAAAGGCATCTCCCTGCTCTCGAACAGAGATGAATGCATACCCTCTCAAAACTCCCACTGCCTCGTCTTCCGCCTCCTGATCTTCCCCGTGCGGCAGTAGCGAGGTTGGGATATCCTTTTCGGCCAGAAAGCAGATAAACTTAAGGTACTCCACTGCTAATGGATACGTTTGTTCCATATGCTGAAATGATATGAGCCATGTCGTAGCAATCGGATTGGTCCTTCTCGAGTACCGCCAGCGGTCTTCAAACTCGGCACTGAGAAGCTTGATTTGTTTATCGTCCGATGCGAGACAATACTGTAGATAGTTCGAGATTGTCGTGCTCCTTTTTGCCATGTAAGCCGAGGCTTGCTTGATTGCGAGAGGCAGGTACGCTAGGTGCTGCAAAAGCTCTTTTGTGGCTTGAGTGTCTTGAAATTGGCGAGCCTGCAGGCCGCTTAGTAGCAGCTTCAGTGCCTCGGCCTCACTCATTTCGCTGATCGCATATATATTCTCTGGCGATATATCCAGCTCCACCGCGACCTCGTGGTTGCGTGTTGTGAAAAGAATCGATCCATTGCGGCTGAAGGGAATGTATTCTCGTAAGCCTTCGCCGTCGAGTAAGCCGATATTATCGACATTGTCGATAATCAGAAGCCAATCGGTGGAACACTTTTCGAGCTCTGTCTTGACCAATAACTTCACATCCGCTTTGTCGTCTTCGATCCCCGAAACGCCAAGTGCTTGACCGATATCTCGATAGGCATTTTCGAATGTCGTTATAGTAACGGCAGGCACCCAGAAGATAAAGCAGTTCGGGTCCCGCTCTCGAATGCGGTAGGCCGCTTCCAAGGCGATTTGTGTTTTGCCAACGCCTCCAAGCCCTTCGAGCACCGTCCTCTGGCAATCATTCTGTTCCTTGCTGGGCAAGATCTCTCGAACCAGCTCTTGAAGAGTAGTGTCTCTTCCTACAAAGCCCCGGTTTCGCCCAAATGGTATTATCAAGTGGGGCTCTTGCTTGATCACTAAAGTGGAGGAGTGAAAAAGAAGTAGTCAGCAGAGTTTGGTATGTATAGAAGCAGGCCCTGGCTGTTTACCTTGATGAGGCACACGATGAAGCAGGCTTGAGATACCCAAGGCGCCTGTCTGTTGACTGATTTTCTGGAGCAGTCGTGTCATCGCATTTGCTTTGCCCTCTCCGTAAATCAAAGGCAGAAAAACGTCAAACATTCCGAGCAGAGAATAAGCCTCATCTTCTTCCTTCGTCGTGTGACGGCTATGGGCCCAAGCCAGGCGCTCATGCGGAGCAAACTGACTAAGAGCGGTTCCGCGCAATGCATTTCTGTGAATCTTGGTGACGCTGTGAATCTCGCTCTGCAAAGACTCTCGATCACCTAAAACGTCGCCTTGAGCGGAGAAGAACCTCACAGATATAGGCGCAAGAAGCTCCTGGAGTGTCCATCCGCGCGTAAACCAACGACTCCGCTCAAATTGACGTTGCCATGAATTTGGCTGCTCTGTAGAGCGGGTCGACACGTCCGTCAAATAGACATAGCATACTGCTGCGTCTCGATACCAACGAAACATGGAGTTGATGGCCTCCGTCAGCTCCGCCGAGCTTGCTTTGTCGATGCAGCAGGTGTCCACCCAGAAGTGGTCGAATCCGTCGCGCTTCGCCTGCTGTCCGCAGAACAGGATCTTCTCATAGCCGGGCTTGTTTTTCTCTTTTTTTTGTGTCACATCCTGAAAGGTAACTTCTTCGCCATCGGCTCCCCAGGTATGCGACAATATGGCGTATGGCGGGATGTCGCGGATCAGGTCGCCAGTCAGATGTAGCTCGCCGTTCTGGAGCCGGAGGAGCCGCATCGTCCGTGCGGGGCAGCCCGGTCCGGTCCGCGGCGCCAGTTCAAGTTAGACGGTTGAATCAATGGATTAAGTGGCCTTGGACACGAATCTAGCGTTGTCCGTTCGGTCGTCGCACCATACTAGTACAGGCATCGCATCTGTATCGACCCATCTCAATAATGCATGTTGTCAAGGGGAGAAAATCTAGGTATCCGCGGTACAGTATTAGCTCAGCCTCGCTGTCAATAAACCAACCCCGCAATAGCAAGGCCCTTTCCCACCACCAATCAGAGCAGCGGTTTCTTGGATGAGTGCGGCATAAAATAACCACTCACATGCGTCGACTTAAAGGGCTGCAGAATCATGCCGACGAGCATTTTCTATACACATACGACATTACAACATGCTATGTTCACCGGTAGGAGGAAGGGCGAAACGACCCGACCCATCCCATCCCATGTGGACTTGATGTTTGCACATCTGGGCCGGAGTTTAGCCCCACTGTCTAGCGCATCAAGCTACGTACTAATCGTAAATGCAGGCGATTGGACATTCGCGAAAGTGCTCCAAATGGAGGAAATCATTTCTGGGCACCAGATGCAAGAAAAATGCTTGACTCTGCTTACGGTCATCCTGCAAACAAATGTGATCAACATCCCTTTTCCACTTCCTCGGCCTGCTGACCCTGCTGACTATGTGTCTGCCCAATGCTCGACATGACCACTGTCCCTTGCTTCCGCTCCAACAAGCCCGAACCCATTTAAAGCTAGTTCCTCCAAAGCCAACACTCCTTCAAATTTCCACCACCTTCTGCCGCTCCAGAGCAAACACCCCTTCGATTTCACCTCTGTATTTTCTGTTACTTGGCTATATCCGATTACCGAGCGCTTTACCCAAAATGCCATTAAGTTTATAAAGGTGCTCACCTCGAGCCGCCAATCGCACACACTAGATGCAGCGGTCCGCTAAGCGCGTGTTTGCTTCTTTGGCCACCTTTTGCCGTGTGCTATGTGCAACCAAAGTAAAAGGTAAGGAAACGAATAGAATGGCGGGGTTAACTCATGAATTCGAGCGTTGCCGACCGTTCTCGTTACGCCAGATCTGCATCTAAGAGATCGATGTTCTGCTCGAGAGTAGTCTCAAAATGCCTCTTCAGCTCGCAGTCTCCAAAAGAGAGCAGATCGAGGCCATGCTTCATAGTCCTTACCTTAGCGACAAAGAAAGAGCTTTTCTTGCTGAATGCACTACGCGCACAATTCGAAGACACCGCAGCAAATATAAGGCCGGCAGTACGGCGGATCTTCGGAATAAGACTATGGGTCGGCCAAGAGTCATCATATCGGAGATCATCGACAGCCTATGTGCCAAGTTGACGGAACATTCGACCATGTATCAGGACGAGATGGTTCCCTTCCTCAGAAAACAATTCGGCATTGATATGGCGCATCCCATGTAACTTAGAGATAATAGATGCATCAAAATCATCACTAGGGATCGGGGTGTCCAGTAAGCGAGCCCAGGCTGGTGGAAGTGTGCTGCTAATAATATATTTCTGAATCTGGCGGTGCAATGTGGCCAGTTTATGTTCTTCCGCCGCTTTATCTGCTTCGCTCGCGGCTCTGATCCTTGACCTGGATCCCAGCACCATCTGCAGATAGCTTTTCAAGGTGACATATGGGATATTGTATTCTTTCCCATGTTCGGGCCCGACTTCTTTCATGATTTTGGAGTTATATTCCTCGAGGGAATCACATCTCTCCAGACTGAGGTCTGTCGCTGGTGTGAATGGGCCTTGAACATTGCCAAGGTATTCCGCCAGTATTCCAGTCGCACCCTCATACAACTTAATCCAGGATTCTTTGCTTGGCTTCTTGGCTCCCTGAGGGACGAAAGGATTTTCATCGTGGCTGCTCTCAGTAACCATGTCATCACCAGAAGGTCCGGATATCTCCGGTTCTGGCCCGCCACGAAATTCTTCTGCATTCCTGGTGGTTCGTTCGTGGTCATACTTGGCTTTGGCGTCAGCATTCGCTAGCGTATTGCCCGCATTTTGTACAACTTCCGGATTCATTAACATCTCTAGTTCTCAAATTGACTCAGACTCACTCAAATTGGGTCAATTTCGCTTTAGTAGCGTCGTCGGCCGCGCTCTTTGCTATAACATCCAAGTATCGATGTCCAACAGACTTTAAATGAGTAAGTTCGTTTGCAGGAAGAGGCTGCCCGAAATCGGGTGCATGTAGTCTGAAAAGGGCGAAATAGTCCGGATTAAAAGCATCGATTTCTTGCTGGATTCACGCCAGAATTTCCTCCGGGCTCTCGTTAGAACTCAGTCCTTGCCCCTGACTTGTGTTCATTGTCGAGCAAGGGTGGCAGTATCGGTCGTAGCGGTGCTAGCTATTATGATGATGATGATGATGATGATGATGATGATGATGATGATGATACAAATAACGGGCAGAATTATTCAACGTTCGACTACGAACTAGATTTCGCGGAATCGATCTCGATTAAATAATTGGACTGCGTTTGTAAAATCTTCTTCTCAATTGGACATGACAGTACTGTACACAATTTTTGTTGCTGTGTACTTAGCCAACCGGAGAATCTATTTTTAGGATCCGCCATATGGTATTCTACAGTACAGTAGTAGCCCTTGCTTCTTTAATTTCAGCGAAACCACGCGTTATGACATACAGTGCTGCCTCCTATTACTTCGAAACTTTTTTTATAGCACAGTACAGTACAATACAGCAGACAGTAGTACTGTATGTAAAATGTCTTTGATGTGTAGATATTTCTATATACAGTACAGCGCTAAGTTACTATATATAGTACTATACATATTTAGAATATAGTCCATTTTGATCTAGCCAGAGTTTCCCTTTGTAGACTTCTATTTTCATTCTCACGGCAAGGGAGAATCATACAAAAATCAAGATAGACACAAGTCCTATGTACTCTATTATTGGGTCGCTACTACATATGTAACATAGAGCAGCGCTTGTTCTATAATTAGCGGTGCTACGCGAGTTACCGTACTGTACTTCCGGATTTAATGTTATTCAGTAATTGGACTGCGTTTCTAAATTTAGATTCTAGATGAGACATGGCAATGAGGAATTTTCATCTTTGTACATAGCCGACTGAAGAATCTATTCTTGGTAATCGATCATGGGGTACTTTTTAGTACGGTAAAAGCCCTTGCTTGTTTTATCTTTAGCAGCACGACTAAAGTTCAGTATTTTACTCCTTCATCATTAAAATACTTCAAAATCTTATAAATAGCACAATACAATACTGTACTGTACAGCCTATTATACAACGCAAAATGCCAGTGCTATGTATACAAAACTGTACATGCTGTTCATGTTGTAATTTTTGAACTAACAAGAGTTTCTCTTCTGCTATTTCTATTTCTATCCGCATGGGAAGGGGGATCTTGCTAGACTCAAGTTTTATTTTTGAATCCCTGAAAATAGATGTGCAGCGCACATTCTATTGATAACGACGCTGTGCGACCTGAAACTATTATCATAAAGCTAAAACACGTCATATTTACAGTACTGTATCATTGCAAATACGAATTTATATGCTTTTGAAAAGCCAGTGCACGTCAGCAAAAGCTACAATAAAGGGGACGGTCAACTAGACCGAAATGGTTAAAACCATCGTTCCCACCATTTATCCTCGGGCAATACAGTAACTACCTCAGCGATGAAAATGCCGAGGCAAGAACCGAGTATTGAAAGGAATAAAACTTCCGTCCGTCCCCGCCGATGATCTCTCTCTGGGATCCTCGAAGATATCGCGATCATTGTGAGTTGCTTCAAGTAAATTCTCAAGAAAGGTGCTCGTGAAGCCAGGGATCTCAAAATATGACAGGAGCAAATTTTCCACCTGATCTTTTTCTGCGAGTTCGCCCATGACCATAGCGACACACCAACGCCTCAGGGATGCTCCATGACGTTCCTGGTTCTGCTGGAAAGGGATTTCGATAAGCTCTTTCGATCTGATGAACGTGTCTTGTTCCAGGTAGAGGTCTTGTAATCTATCCATAGTGTCGTTCTGCAATTCCACGATCTCATGGTGCGCTGCGAACATGTGTAGCTCAAACCAAGTTTTGGGATCTTCGCTCAAGTGGAGTCCTAGTGATGCTCTGTCTTGAAGCCACACAAGGAAATCCCGAAGACTTTGGGATCCAAGGTCGAATCACAACAGGCTGAATCGTACCAGGACTGTTCAAGTGTCGGGCTGACTGACCGGATCAGCAACAAATCAACAACAAAAGGTATGTGCTGCATGCCGATGCTGATGATGGCTCGAGTTTGCGATCCCCTGAAAGAATGAGCTAAAATTCTGATGTAAGAGATATCGATACATGCAGTAACGTCCGTCCCTGCGTGCCGAGCCACCCTGTGTGGCGAGCCAAAATGCATATACTTCGTCTTTAAAACCATATCACCCTCAGCTCTATCGATTCAGCTGCTCAAATTTGTGTATTTTCGATTTATTAGCTTTCGGAAAGCATTAAGTTATATTTTTAAATAGTAATTACGCCGACCTCGTTGCGCAATTGCGCAGAATAAGACCAGCATCTTATTGTCGCTATACAAGACTCCTCTTATACCAACCCGCCACCGAGCTCTTACCACTTCAAAGGAGCATTGCTAGAAAGTCAAAACTCCCTCGTCCTTAATTTCATATTAAACCGTCAATATCAAGATTGTGGCGGTCGTAAGAGGGTGCTATAGAAGGGATCGGCTTCTCAAAAAATACCTTCGGACAGAAAGCGCCAGAATGCCGGCTGGTGTCGAGCCAGGGCTCCCTTGTCTGTGGCTGACAAACATGTAGCGGTACATATATCGCTAGGTGATTCCGCCAATTCCTACCTTGACGAAGCTGCCAACCTCCATAAATACTGTACAAGAAGAAGAATGGTAGCTATACGCGGATAGAACAGCCGCGTATGCCAAGTCTATCTTGTTGGATTCCGCCAGGAACTTCATCAGTCATCGGATACTTCTCTGATAGCGTCGTCAAATAAATTTGCACGCTCTTCGTCGCTGCTCAAGGCGTCAGGCGGCGATCCGTCTACATGAAGGGCTGTGTGGCGCGGCTGCCTGGACCTGTATCGGCTTGCATTTGGCATGCATATTATTCGTGTCTTCTCGCTCGACGCATCCAATCATGTCAGGAGTATTATATTGTGTTCGGTGGCACTACCCCGCACACTAGATACTACTTAAGACCCTCCGCTGTAATTCTCTTCCGTTCTAGCTTAATTCCCGTTCACCACCCTTAAAAAATCGTTAGGTCAAGAATTTCAAAAACGTGTTTCTTAATGCGAAAAGCATACGGGAACACATTTCGCATCCAGCGTAATCCTCTGGATGGATTCACAATATCGTTACAAAGCCCTGCCACGAGGGGAGCATGTGATACGATTACTCCGCATTCTCCCCACTGAAGACGCGCACTCCCCCATCGAGTGTCAGCTGTTAGACTACTCTTTAGATGGAATACCAGCGGAGTACCCTCATCCTTTTGAAGCCCTATCCTACTTCTGGGGCAGCCCGGAAAAGTCACACCATATCTCCGTCAATTCATCCATGTTTTGCGTCACTTCCAATCTCCATACAGCACTACTACACCTCCGATGTCGTTTGGCGGACCGAATGCTATGGGTTGATGCCATTTGCATCAACCAGGATGATTTGCAAGAGAAGGAGCAACAGATTGGCCTTATGTACAGAATTTACGCCTGTGCAAATTGTGTACTTGTTTGGCTCGGAGACGAAGACAGCGATAGCCATGAAGCGATTAAAGCATTGCGCCTCGCAGGAAGTCAAGACACCACCAACTCTGCCGATAACGATGTAAACATTCCAGAAAGTGTTAGTCGTCTGCTACAGCGACCCTGGTTTCGGCGTATTTGGGTAATCGTAATCAAATTCCGTGTGTGATATGATATACTAAGAATTTGATTAGGTACTCCAGGAGGTCGCTGCTGCTCGACGCGTGCAGATGCTATGCGGGCGCTTCGATATTGACGCATATGCGTTCTGCCTAGCAATCGATTCTTTCTCGAGATCCTTCGAAGCGAGCAGCGAAATGGCTACGCTTCTGAATACAATCCGATCAGTTACGTACCTGCTAAGGGGAGCCATTTTTCGAGATGGAACAGGAAGAGGGATCCGCCCATTTCACGAATTAATAGATATGTTCCACGACCATGAGGCAACTTACCGCCACGACAAGGTATATGCATTAGTCAGCATGAGCTCTAGTGATATGAGCAATTCGAAACTGTTGCCTGACTATGCAGTACCTTTTGATGAGCTGTTCAAACGAGTCATTCAATTTGTCCTGTCTGAAAAATTATTACCAGAAACTCAGACTAACCAGGAGGTTGCAGTTATCAGTACCAAAATGTACGCTTTGGGAGCTATTCATTCAATAGAGAGTTACATAAAAGCTCACAACAAACAGCGCGTTTTGGTTCGTTGGAAAGACACATCAAGCCCCACAGTATTCCTACCATCTGAGGCTACATCTTGGACACTCCAGATCTCAGCAACGCCTCTCAAGAAAGGGGACATAGTCTGCCTCCTTCAGAATGCTACAAGACCTACAGTCATTCGTTTACATCATGATTTCTGGGCTATTCTTATCCTTGCAGCTGAGCCGCCGGACGTTTCACAAAGCACACCGCTAACGCGGCCGGAGTTAAACTTGCCGCTACGCGAAGCCGTCCTAATCTGGGACTGGAACTACTCAGCAAAACGATTCTCTCAACTCGGAACATTTGATGCTTGGGCACAAGAAACTCACTGGGTCTCGAACTGTTTAACCCAGATGTCCGCGAAGCGATGCCAGACTATGCGCCTGTTTAATTGTGGAGCCATTCTATCAGACATTGGTGATTCTAAGGGATGTCGGTCAAGGTTCAAAGAGGGAATATCGAGCTATGAGAAGGCGATCCAGTGGGAGGAAAGAAAGAGAATAGGCCAGATCCAGCCGTCAGATCTGTTCTACCTAGACTTTCATCACAATGATCCAAGGCTGGACTTACCCCACTTAAGAGCACAAATATGCAGAATTCCTATTCCATCACGACACATCCCAGGCTTGGTGGCATGGGCGATACAGGAGAGACATCATATGGGGTTCAAGCTCCTACTCCTTGCTGGAGACATAGATCTAAGTTCTAGAAACAGAGGCGGAGTGACGTTGCTTGTTCGATCGGCAAGCAAGGGTTATCTTAATGTGGTCAAGCGACTGCTTCAAAAGGGTGCAGACGTCGATGTAGCAGCAGCAGCAAACGGTGGAAGGACGGCACTCCAAGCCGCAGCAGAGGGAGGACATCTTAATGTGGTCGAGCGACTGCTTGAAGAGGGTGCAGACGTCAATGCTGCAGCAGAAGCATACGGTGGAAGGACGGCACTCCAAGCCGCAGCAGAGGGAGGACATCTCGATGTGGTCGAGCGACTGCGGAAAGCAGGTGCTCAATGAATTACCCCGAGCCCTATCGAAGGCACAGGAGCAAGGCACTGTATACATCATAAGATTGGCTCTGGTGAATTAGTAGCAGATTGTGAACGATCCGTCGACTAAATGCAGTTCTTAAAAGATTCCAATAAGGATAGACTTGACATATGCGGCTGTTCTAGCACCCGCATATAGCTACCATCCTCTTCTTGTGTTTCTAGAGGTTGGCGTTTTCGTCTAGGTAAGAATCACCTGTTAATGTATATACCGCTACATGCCTGTCAGCCATAGCCAAGGGGTCCCTGGCTTATTATTAGCCGGTATTAAGGCGCCTTTTATCCTAAGGTATCTTTCGATAAGCTGATAATTCCTAAACTCCCCTCCCACGACCGCCAAAACTCTATTGATAACTACTAAATATAAAATTATAAATACAGAAATTGTTAGCTTTCTAACAATTCCTAATATAAATAGTAAGAGCTCGGCGGTGCGGTCGTGTCAGAGGCGTCTTATATAACGACAATATGATAACGGTCTTATTATGCGCGATTGCGCGAAGAGGTCTACGTAGTTCCCGCTTAAAATATAGCTCGAGACTCTTCGAGAGCTAATAAATCGAGTTTATGCATAGTTGAGCAATTATATCAGTGGGGCTGAGGTGTACGTAGTGTTGAAGACGAAGTATATGCATTTTGGCTCGCCACACAGGGTGGCTCGGCACGCAGGGATGGACGTTAGTTTATTGTCTTCATATGTAATGTCCATCAGTGTGCCACTACTGTCCAACATCTTGGGGACTCCTCCTGGGCTAACTATCTTATCGTAAACTGGAGAGCATTGCGCGCTATACAAATGGAAAAATGCTTACAGTATCTAGGACGTATTATAAGGTGGGCAGATTTCCCTGGCATCTAAGGGAGTGAACGGCGCTTACAAACAATAGTCATCGTAAATGTCATACAGGCATTCCGGACATGACCTTGGTTGATGAGCGTTTTCGACGTGCTTATCGATTGAAGACGATTCATTGACTACGTCGCAAATCTATCATCGATTGTATGGGTAGTATAGATGCTTAGATTGATCACTGAGGTAATGACTGTCTATGTAGAGTAGGGAAGTCGTCCTTGATATATTCATTCATACCCTCACTGATGTTTGCCTGGATCATCACGTTGGTGGTGATCTTCTTTGTTACCTGCCAGCCGACTTTGCAGTTCCTCTGGGCTCGGCCGGCAGCGAGCTACTCAAGTCACATTGGTCTGTGGCTGTAACAAGGAAAGGACTTGGGAGGAACGAATATTATATCTCGTCCATAGACTAAATTCAAGAAAGCAAGACAACCTGAATACTAGCTACGGTTGAATACATTGGTCAATCCAATCCACCGTTGTCTTGGGAGAGCTAATCCATGGGAAGTGATCACGATCGTAGTGAGATACAGCCACACCGCTGCCTGATGCGTCTTGGAGTTTCGTGAGGAAGTCCTTCTGCACCTCTGGTGGTAGAGTCCGATCATCTTTCGCAACAAAGTATGCAGAAGGGATATGGGCATAGCCTTCCCACGTGGCTTTATCTGTGAGTATTCCCTGTGATATTGGGAGTAATTCCTTGGCCTTCTCCCAAGCCAGACCGTCTTCGAGAGCAGAAAAGAAAGCCTTTCGAGCGTTCTCGGCACTGATAGAGACCATATCGTCCTATTCAATAATTTAAGCTTCTGTCGGACAGCAACCTGGGAAGAAAGAACTTACAGTATAGGTGAACTCTGGTAAGCTCAGCCGTGCCAGGATATCAGCAGCGGTCTCGTTCTTGCGAGCGACCAAAGCAGCAACGTAAAGCAATTGGGTTACTCCGCCTGGCTCCAAGAGGCGCTGGATGTGTTCAATAGGGACTTGAGGGACGAATACGACGACGATGACCTGTTGGATATCTTCGATATCTTCAAAGATGTCAAGTTTTGTGTGTTTTTCCTCCGAATGAAGCCCGAAGATAGAAAAAGGCAGCTGAGGAAGCTATTCGATAGGCAGAAGGGTAAGCTATCAGCCGTGTGTTGGTGGATAGAATGGTAGTTTTTGTTGGCGTGGGTGCCGGTGCCCAAATGTTACAGATAACTCACTGTGTTTCATAGGGCGGTATTCTAAAGATAGGAAGGCACGCTTTACAAGGTTATAGTTAGCGACGAGAATCAGCACCCCACGAATCTGCGATACAAACAATAGTAAGTTACTGGCAGCGTGCCTTACTCCGCAACGTCGGTTTGAGTGCTACCTACCACAGCTCGAGAAACATGGATTTCTATCCGTTCATATAGCCACTTACCCATATTATACAAGGATGGGAGTCCAACTATAAACTAATTAGTTATGTAACGAACCAAACTAATCGCTGCTGAATATTAGATACTATGCGTATTAGCGATGGATAAACAAATAGGCAAAGGCGATTATGGGTCTCGGATTTATTCTTTTATCTTTGGCCCTCCTTTTTTATCACCTTTTTTTATCTCCTCGTATTTGCTGTCGTCTCTCGACCGATTTCCAAGTGTTATTTTAGGAAAGGTATAAGGTCGCATATCTTTGTCGTAGCATGGCGACATTAAGGTAGAGTTATAGCTATAACCCAAACCGTTCGGGTGGAAGCAAGCCAGCGCGAATTTCTTTTAAAATTACAGCATAGCGATTTTCTTTATCACCACTCGTTAAGAATTAATGCCAGTCTTCGCTGCTTTTTCGCAGGAATGCCATCGCAGTATGATATCCGCAAACCCCGGCTTTCCGCTAAGCTGGGACGTATATTATATATATCCTCGTTGTGCTAGCGAGAGAGCATAAACAGAGTTTGGAGCCTACTGTACCGTTTATTGGTATGCGTGACTTCAGCACTGCCACTTAGTATTCCGAGAATAGGACTGGTGTCTATTTTCGCTTTTAAGATAGCCGTTTTTTTTTTTTAAAAAAAAGCTGAAAAAGGGAAGCTTTTAACAATCCTCGTAACTCCATATATATAGGTTCGATCACAGATATTTTAGCTTTAAAATTGGCTTTAGTCATAGTTTTATAAAATCACATCTCCAAAAACGAACAATATTAGACGTGTTTTTACGGAACGCTAGCCGCCTTATATATTAGCAAAATACTACATTATTCGAGGCGGACGCTGGTCTCTAGTGAGCTGTCGCAAAATGCCAGCTTATATTCCCACCGAAAAATACCTGCGTTTAATAATATAGGAGAAATTATTCTTCGAAACACGTAGGAAAATTATAAATTACGGCTATTAGTTGGACATGCAAACTTGTTAGACGATTTAAAAGCACAATCCAGCGGATGATTCTTTGTAATAATACTAAAATTCGATTTTGATTACGTATATACTAGTGTCAGAACCAGACCTGGTCTTATCGTTGGGAACTGGTCGGTCGTTAGACACTAACAAGACCTCGTCCCCGCAGTCTCCGCTTACGCTGATCGATGGCCCCGAAAAGTCGGATGGGAACATGCATATAAGGAAGAAGGCCGGACGATTCGCCCAAAGACTACTTCGATCGTTCCTAGGTAGTATTTCCATGGACGGTGAGAGATTTCACCAGATTTCTGCACAACCCACACAGCGAGTCGACGGTACGAAAAACAGCTTTCGCCTGAATCTTGATATCATGGGAAATCCTCCTGCACTAGACGATGTTTCGGCAATGGAAAGGCTCCGCCTCCAAACCAAGAATCAGCATACAGACGAGCCGATCATGACGGAGATAGTAGACTCCTTGATTGCTGCGCTCTTCTATTTTGAACTGACACAGAGACCGAGAAAATGTCGGAAGGGGACTGAATGCGTCGGTCGCATAATTTGCGACCTCGAGCCTGGAAGCATCCTATCTCATTTCATTAGAGTATTAGAGCAGAAGAAATATTCTTTCACCTGCCTAAACAGCGCATTCCCTGTGCTACTGCAGAGCGACTTACTCCAGAAGGTATACGAGCTTCCAATCAAGATCATGCTTGACAACAAAGACAGTCCGTTCAGCATTAGACTACGATGCGCCCATGCCATTTCGTCGCAAGGCACTGGTATAAGCGCCTCTCCGTTCAGAATTGATCACCTTATGCAGGTACAAGGCTGGAAAAGCCCTTTTGGTAGAGAAGACTACGGTGTCACGGAAACAGCGAACCAGGCTCGTCGCAAAAGAAAGAAGGCTTTGGAACTGACTCCGTCAAGGATATTGAGGAGACGGAATGATTGTTAAATAGAATAGTGTGATTTAGCACTAAGGAATGACATGTTTGCTTTTTTTTTTTTTTCGGAACGTTACTTCTTGATGTTCCGAACGTCTAAATGGCCATTAACAATTAGGTGTTTATCTATTTAAGTCAAGATGTATACAGTATAAGCAGGTTCTGTACAGTATCACCTGTTTTATTATTAGCACAGCAAACAGAACAACTCCTCCCATGCCTACTATTAATAGACTATGGCAGTGCATATGCAGTACGAGTGTGGTATACTTACAATATTATCAAAAAGTACAATCACGTTTCACGGATGTAGAAACACGTCTTTTACCGTATTTATTCACATAAGGCCAGTAGAATCTGGCCTTATAACGTCCTTCCCTGCGTAGCGAGCCACCCTTTGTGGCGAGCCAAAATGGAGGTACCTCGTTTTCAATGCAACTTTTACCGCGCTTCAATGAATGCAATTGCTTGATCTTGCGCAAATTCGATTTTTTTAGCTATCATAAATACGTACGCTCTGTCCTAAGCAAGAAATACGCTGGCGTCGTTGCGCGATTCTATTAGCTGGGACCATGATCTTTTCATCGCAGAATACCATCCATCCGTCACAACCCCACCATCAAACTCTCGACACTTACAAAACTCAGCATAGGAAATTTGATGACTCCTGCGTCCTTAATCTCATATTCAAAATTCGTAGATCAGTCCATGGCTGCCGCGGAAAGGCAATTTAGCTAATATCGGCATACCGAACGGTACCTTTCGATAGAAAGGGCCACTATTCCGGCTAAAGATGTAGCGGTATTCGATACTACTATGTTGTTTGATTCCTATGGTAATGACATTATATCATAGTGTATGTTATGCCACGCAGTGTACAACCATCGTGGAGAGAAATACGAAGAAATTGGGAACTTGTATACTTATTAAGCAATCTTTAAATTACTCTATAAGTCTCTGCAACGATGCATAATGACTCTCGCAAGCTAAAGTGGTGGTATGAGCCGGCCCCAACACCTTCCTATACCCGTCTACGGCGATTAAGTAAAGTTGATCTGCTTCTTCGAGTCGATGTTTTTTCTGGTAAAGATAAGCAAGACAGTAGATGCTGGTGAGTGTGGAAGGATGGTCCTTGCCCAGCGCCTTCTCACGGCCATCAAGCGCCCGTCGGTTCATCTGCTCTGCCTCTTCGTATTTTCCCTGGTACCCCAGCACTCCAGCAAGATCGCTAACGCTCGCGAATGTGGAAGGATGGTTCGCCCCGAACTGAGTCATACGAGCCTCCATCACCACCTTGAACGACGCTTCCGCTTCACGATACCGCCCGTCGTGGTCAAGGCACTTTCCATACCCCTGTAACAGATCAAGCCTCTTTTGGTCACCTCCGCTACCGAGGTCTGGCCCGAGCGCGTAATATGCGTGTAGCATATACGACCTCCAAACCTCTCTGTTATTGTGACCTACGTCTGATAATGCTTCTCCCAGTCTTGAGATAATCCTGTCGGTCAAGCCAGGCAGCAACCCTTCCTTCCGGAGCCAGTTCCTCGTCGCCAAGTGCACCAGTCGATGAATCGTTATAGCTGAATCTACGGACCGCCTGGCAATAAAAGAATAACCCTGCAAGGTACCTATTGCCTCTATCTCTTTCTTTCGCGATGGACCTGAAGGAAGCAGTGATTGTGGGATGTCCTTAGCATCTACACAGGCCATGAAAGATAGGTAGTCCGCCGCAAGGGGGTCGCGCTGCCGTTTGACCGGTAAGCGGCTGTTCACCTTCTCACAGCAACAAGCTGTAGGTGGAAACAAGTGCGAAGAAGTTTTCGTAGATCTTATAGGTCGTACCTTTCTGTATACTAAGTAGCTTAGTATTGCCTCATCGAGGTCTGTCATGTTCTTGGTCGGCAATAAGCAAAAGCAATCTTGTCTGCACAGTGGTTTTATTACCGGCACTTCACGAGTACTGGATCATGCAATAGCGCTGAGTTGTTCGCATTGATCCAAAAATTTCTCTATTCTACTGTTATCAACAAAAGAACTTTTCCCTTGTCCACTAGCAGTGCTACATGTACACGGACGACTGCATAAGCGAAAACGATCTACGGCTTTTTACCAGCCTCGATCATGGTACCCATTATTGGCCACCATCTCGCAAATGTTGTTTGATGCATTTGCATTCATTTCGTCGTTACCCCACTCCCCGTACCGCCCCTTCAAAACGGCTTTGGTGGTGGATGACGCAACTTCGCGTTCCCACAGAAGGTCGCGCCGCAACGACTCAGTGAGCTCGGTTGCAAGCATATATCGTCGCGTGGTTCGTGGGGACGTGGCAGCTGGGTCCGCTGTTTGGTCACCATGGCCATTTTTCAGTATTGGCTGCGCGTTAGATCGGAGAATCTTTCCGATAGGCCGCGACGCGCACGTCTGGCTCTCCTTATCCTCAGAACCATGCTTGATGGAGTCGGAGATGTGGATTCTCTGGTCCCCAGTAGTTGAGGTCCATCTCGACGCATAGCCCCTACGGCTTTGATGCTGCTGCTGCTGCTGCTGTTCGCCTCTAGCAAACATCAGACTAAGTAGAGATTGCTGACTGGATCGACTTGGTTCCAAAGCCATTCGCTTATGCATGAGATGATCAGCTGGGATGGAGTTGCTCTCGTCTATTTCGACAGAGCCTTCCCAGTCGCTGTCCTCGTCATCGTCGAGAATGGCGTCATCGCTTATCTCACAAGTCTTCAGGATAGGCAATGTGCTATAATCAGAAGAACCGCTAAGCTTAGAGGCAGGAGAAGTGGCTGCCACAGAGATAATGTCTGCTCCAGTAGCAGCTTGAAGCGAGGTTTGTCTCGTAATGCGCGGTAATGGAATTGCGGATGGCGAGAAGCCCTGAATGACTTGAGGAGGTCTGTTTTTCGGATGCGAATTTTCCTGGTTCCGTCCTTCCAAAGGAATGGTAGGCTCGGTTGATGGGGTGTTTGGTGACTGAGTCGTGTTCTGCGTGTTTGATGAGAAGGTAGACTCTGAGGCTGTTGATCTGGACTCTATCGAAATCATGATTTAGTTTCAATCAAGTCTTGTAAGGTGATAAAACACTGACGAGTGGCGATGCTGTACTCTCGGCTCCCAATATCCTTACGACTCAATTCAGACAAGATAGCACTGTCCGTCATATTGACAATATGCTGCTCGTTTGTGACTAGTAGAGCCATGTTGCAAACAGGAGCGCTGTAGTATTATTCGTGATAGAAGAATGCAGAATTGCAGTGCGGACGCAACTGAGGATCAATTACTTCTCGCTGGATTATAGGCGTGGACGGCTCGTAGCAGAATGTTGCGGTCCTCTTCAGTCTTTCTATCTCTTCTCACTTGTCTATTTATGCATTTAGGGGGGAATTGTGCAGATGAGTAGTGGCAGATCTCGGAGTTGCACCGTTCCAACGTGCTTGGCACACACATGGAAGAATAGTGCAGCATGTCCCTCGAGAGGACCCTGGTTAGATCATCGAACTGCACTGTTACTTAGAAATACCGGGGATTCTCGCAGTATGTATACTGTGACAAATACTCGCGACAGGGAGGTTTAGACGTCTGTTTCACGGCACTCGTATTCGAACTATATCTATATTCTAATACCAAACTATTGTCTGATATTTGACAGGCGCCTCGGCCAATCACCATCCTGCCGTCAACTTCAGCTACAAAAAGAAATACAATCCAGTAAACTCCCAGAACGATTACAAAAAGACCGCAGCGACCAAGTGTCGAAATGAACCATAGTTAGTTCGTGCCGTTTCCTTGCTTACCCTTCTGTGGCGGTCAATTCTGCCAGTGGACCTCGTCGTACGGTGGATGGACCTTTATTGTAGATTGTTCAATGGGGGTTGTATTAGTGGCCTCGACCCCCGTGAAATGGTGGTCATGGTTCGGCGCTGCATCTCCCACACATGGCTGATTGGTGATGTTTGAAGAAGCCTCGACCGGTTGCTGCGAGGTTGCAACTTTTCAAGAAGGTGGAGAACTAAACATGCGCCGACTAAAAGCACGAGGATTGTGACCCCTATCACCAACCCGATGAGTAATCCAACTACAACGTTTTGATTGTTGTCACTGCTCAATATAGCAGTCTAGAAGTACGAATTGTCATGTATCGTTGTTGTGTCATTGTGCTCCAAAGCTTGAGTACGGTGTCATCTACTGAATCATCGGGCACCGACTCGGTCATCGGAGACCCATCAGCTGTACAATCAGCAGTACAAAAGGAGGATGGCATAGTAGTATCAAGAGCTTCCAGACAAAGGCGCCGAGATGCTCTGAAAGCAGCACTTTTGAGATTTATAAAGTAGTTATGTAGTAGAGTCCGATTTCCAGGCGCTTATAGCCGCTGCTCAAGAGTTTTGCAAATTCAAATGACTACCATTCTCAAACTTGATGTGTATCGGCCGCTCATGCTGTACAGTAAGACAAGCTGTTATGAATTTACAAGATGCGCCGTGTGGTTTTGTAACGACTATACTAAGGATAAAGCGAAGTATAAAAGGTGCTGGGGTTTATGCTAGCAGATATGCTAATCAAGTGTATACTGAGCAAAGAGGTGACTGATAGAACTGATTTCACAAGTGTAGTCGTCAAAGCTTGATAGGCTTCACCTATGGGTAAGATAGATGCTTAGATTGATCACTGAGGTAATGACTGTCTATAGAGTGTAGGAAATCCATCCTTAACATACCCATCCATTCCCTCACTACCGTTTGCCTGAGTAGCCATGTGGGTTGGTGATGCTCATGGCTGCTATGCTCTGCTAACGGGTGATTGATTGATTGATTGATTGATTGATTGATTGATTGATTGATTGGTACATTCTGAAGTACCTTTATCCTAGCATGGAGGGCTTTGATATCCTCGCATTCACCTTCTTCCTCTTGTGTACTGTCATCTGCTTTGGGCTGTCTCTGACATACCACACCTTGATGAACCACTCGAACGAAATAAAAAAGCTTTGGTTACAATGGGACCTCGTGGGCATAACGATCTATAATTTGGGCACTAAATTGAGCATTTAAATTTATGGGCTACAGTACTCCACTTATGACTTCGATATTGTTTACATTAAGTCAAAGCCTTGTAGTCTGGCTTGGAAAAGCGAATCGCAACCCGATTATAGCAGATCCTCTCCTTATTACCCGGGCTGATATCGTCTGCCGAGCGCTTGCCATTAATGTTTCGTTAAAAAATGCCCGCGGCTACGTATACCTCCTTATAAACTCTTTTTTCGTTATATAATTTTTTCTTTGTTTTTCCCATCGAAACGTGCGCTTGGTGACAATTTCGACATGAAACTGTTGAAGTCCTATCTCTGAAATACAGTTTCGTCTTCCAAGTTTCATGCTTTTGCCAACTGAGTTCCTCCGCCCCATGCTCATGAATCTGTTTGAAGGTGTAAACTCTTGCCCTTGATCTTGCTCCTCTTCATCGTCTAGTGTAAGATCGATGAACATCGCATTTCTTGAAGGCACATGGGGGTAAGTTGTCGAGTGCTTTTTGACAGATGCCCGGTTCTCCTTTGAAAGGCTCATGGAGGAATTGATTGAAGCTGTGTTGGCTTCGAATCTTTTCAGGCCGCCTTTGGTTCCCTCTTCCATTGTCGTGAACAGTTCCATGAGCTCATTGTCTTCTAGAAGTGCACCATCGTGGATGGCACTACCAAGCCGATATTTATTATCGTGGAGGACATGGAAGTTGTCGAAAACGGCGTTGTCTCCATCATTGGCAAAGGTTGGCCAAGTCTCGGACTCTGTATTATCTCCAAACATCGACACGTCGAAGTCGGAGAGGGCCCAGTCGTCTTTGGGAATAAACATGCTTGGAAGATCGTTGGAAGAGGTCCTCCATGTTAATGTCGCTTCTGATAGCCATTGGTGCTTGGATGAGCGACAATGATCTTCAAGGGAGCTCATGATGTAATTCGATGATGGAAAGCGACGTAAGATAATGATGGAAGACCCGTTGACGTGGCGAAATTTCCAGTTTCCTTGAGCTATTTAAGAGTTTTATAATGCTGAGCAGTTGGTACTGAGGAGCACTGGTGCCTCGGCTAGCATTAATCTTACGTCTCTGATTATATAGTACCTGTCAACTATACCGTCTATCCATGCCCCTTTACTACCAACTGCTCCCCCCTGGCCTTACTCGTATCACTATTCCGAGACAACATCCTGATCTAGCCAAAAGGCCACTTTGGCTGGCAAATCCCCAGAATATTGTTTCTAGATACTAGCCACGCTCTACCCACTTACCCTCAAGAGCTTAAATAAGATACTGTGAAGCTTGTCAGTCACGCTTCGCTTCACCTCGGCGCCCACGATATCACGAAGTGATGCCTCGCACTAGTACTTCTCGTGACCAACGTCATCGCCGCCATGTGACGATGAGGAAGAAAGCGGGTACTGGTCATCCCGAAACTACGTTCCACAGAGGAGTGTGTCCCTGATCGGCATATGGCTCGGCAACTGAGAGGCTTGAAGCGAAATGAATGGGCTCTCCTTCCGAATCTGCCTAGCCGACGGGATATGGTTATGGAACCCAAGGCACGGTGTCCACCATGTACACAGTACGTCTTCAAAGGGGGGCCAAACGTCCATAATATCTTCCGTTCGCGGGCGTCATATCTAATGGCCAAGGAAAGATGGAACGGGCATTGACAGGCTAAGTCGAAATAACAAGGCATAAGGATGTGGCTTATAGCTATCGGAGTCCTTGGCTATTATAATTGAAGATTGAAGATTGAAGATTGAAGATTGGAGATTGAAGATTGAAGATTAAGGGTTGAGAGTTGATAAAACAGGAGGGGTCGCGGGTTTATCCCTTTGAGCCCGGAAATGGGTCGGAAAAAGATACGTAAATTCGCTGCAGTCAACTTTGCTTTTTATGCTTGGCCGTACCCGACAAAGCACTTTTATATATGATCGATACAAACACAACCTAAACTCTTCAAAAAGACTTCGAGTATGCAAAATAAAACTTTTGGTCACCTCCGCTACCGAGATCTGGCCCGAGCGCGTAATATGCGGTGCGCGAGACCTGCGTGTAATCATTCCACGTTTCCGGAAACTTGGGTCTTACCGTTCTATATAGCTCTCGGCCTCGCCAATAAGACGGAACCGAAACTGTTCCCGAACAAGTATAGCCATGGGTGTCCGTTTCTGCCACTCTTCTTCCGCGGTCTCAAGCCTTGGAGATGGTCTCGAGAAGGGACTTCATTCTGTTCCGTCTTCCTTGGTTTGCATTTTCAAGATTCACATGCCCACAAACAGCACCGTTTCAATATGGACTATGTGGCGCGCAATCTGTCCCGGGCGACGAGCTATTTCGACATTTAGAACAATACAAAGTGCCGGAGGCCAGCCTGCCTCTGCCGTTGCTGGAATATGGTCTCAGAAATAGCTGGCATTATTGCTCAGATTGTAATGTTTACTGCGGAAACAAGTGCACTTCTAGAAAAAAGTGAGCTCATGGGACTATGCACGACAATGGAAGAGGGAAACGAAGCCGGCCTGAAAAGATCCGAAACCAACACAACTCCGAATCAGCCAGCAAGGACTCGAGTCGAGAATCGGGGTTCTCAGACGACAAAGGCCACACTTGCCAATTGAGACGGTGGGTGGTATCATTACGGCGTTGGCGGGAATGGCGAGAATTCAAAGGATCCTACCCCTAAACGAACGCGGTAGACCGCTTTCAAGCAATTTATTGTTTAGGTCGGTGCGATTAAGAGGACATAATGACGAGTAGCATTTAGTGTAGTGCCAACTACGGCGCTGAGCAGATGGGACGCTTTCCTACGGAGCAAGCAAACTATTATACGGCGTGGATCATGGAATGGACGATTCCAGAGACGTTCCCGATGCGGATTAGAGACAATCAATTTCAAGCTGCAGGTCGCGCTGCGAGGTGTATTAAACACGCACCTGTAGATATTGCATGCATTGTACCAAGCACTTGTCACAGGCCCTTGTCGAGCGGCAAGCAGGCTAAACATACTGTACGATTAACTAGGGTTTCGCCTCAGTGATAGGGTTCCTCATCGGATCATACACGAACAGATTTCGATCAAACAACGCCTACTCGGATCTCGTTAAGAATGCAAAATATGTCGGTTTCGCTCACACTTGGACGTAGTCTAAAATTCGTTAGTTTTATGTCCGACAAAAGAGTACTGTACTAGAAAACGAACACATGTCTATGAGCACTCGAGCCGTCCGTCGAGTCTGTATGGGTAGATATATATCTCCGTAGATCTTGGACAAGTTTCCCGCACTAACACTTTTTTAGCAAATGAACTTCCATCATATACGCAGAGATAGCTTCCACCTCCAGTTTCTCTTCGCAACCTGAATTCGGGCATTCTCGAAATGTGTGGGTGGTGATTTCGTGGGTTGATAACACATCAGGATAAGGTGCCTCGACACGGAACAACCTTCCCAGGCATGTATTCCTTTCTTAAACCTTGATCTTTTTGGGGTCTCCCGGCTTTCTGGCACCGACAGATAGGAATATATGCAGATGCCAAAAAACTCGAGGTGGCCAGGAAACGCTCGCCAGGACCGCTCCGACAAGTAGTAGCAGCAAGAAAGATATCACAGGTAAGATGACGGACTATTTCTATCAGATGTCTTCTAGCTGGCAGCAGGCCCGACGCTACATTGTCTTGGGCCTGGAATAACTTACAATGCCGCGGACAATAGCGGGGAGCCTGAGTCATTTTCGGTACAAAAGCTACACCTTATTATAGATCTTGATTTTATGCCGCTAAGCCACGAAGATGTACAACTTCACTTTCCAGCACCTTGACCCTTTCTTCTAGTGCAGAGAACGCAATCCTTAAATTTTCTATTTCCCCTTCCATAATTTGCAGTATTTGGGGCCCAGGTCTTGGTCCTTCGGTTGAACTAGGCAAGTTAGATCGACTGGAATTAATCTAGATGAAGACTATATATTCGAAGGTAAGCACAATCCTTACTGTCTGATGTACATGCACTTAAAATATCTACTTGCCGTCGCCTCCTACAAAATCCATTCGCATGGCGGTGAAGCTATTTAATACTAATCAGTGCCCACCGGCTACGTGAACACAGGTTGGCTAGAGTGAAGATATGAGCAGCGCACGAAGTTATCGTACGGTAGTACATAGTAATACCTGCTTATGCTTGATCCTATCCGGTCTAAAGAAGTCAGGATAAAAGACGTATACGAACGCTTTTTCGTACGAAGGTGCCGCAAATTCCTTCTCACAAGCAGGGTGCAAGCCGGCTTCTCCCAGTACTTAGAAAGTCTAGGGTCTCTTGAAGCTGGCGAGATGGTTTCTCTAGCTGCATCACTTCCGAAGCAAGCACCTCCGCCTGTGAGGCGGCCGAGTCCAGTGAAGAAAGCGTAGGATTTTTGCAATACTGTTGGTTTTCAGTCCTTCGTCTATGTCTGGGAGCCTTTTGTGGGAGCCTTTTCTAATAAAGATAACGATTACCACCCAATTCCCTGAGCGAGATAGGAAACCTTATTTTGGGTCGTTGGTATGGGCTGTACTTGACTATTCTTTTTACCGCGATATAAAACACGAGATATAAACTGCCGTCAGAAGCGCTTTTGCGAGTTTGTAATTTCCATGGCCGCTCGTGTTTTCGTAACTCACCACCACGAATTATATCGAATCTGACTTCCAGGGCTATTAATTTCTGTAGGGTATGTGATTTATAGTGGCAAGGTGGCTGATCTCAATAAATATGGATAGGCGGCGGTCAGGTCAAATTTACTTTGGATATTACAGGAGTTATAACTATTACGAAGTACTATATAGTATGGACCATTAATAGATCCATTAATTGGACTGCGGAACAGCTATTATTAGTTTTGTAAGGCCGAAAATGTGCCTGAATATAGTATCAATTTCTGTTTAAGTACATATATAAATAGGCAAGGCTTTAAAGGTGATGTGCACTGTACAGCTAAAAGTACATACTGTATTGATTCTCGTTTGTCAATTTCCATTTTCGTACATATAGAATGGGAGCGTTGTCACCAAAACGAAAATGTATACAAGTCCTATTATTTTCATCGCTATATAGTAATACAAGCTACGTTAGGTAAGTACCAGTACCACTTATCATACCAGTACTTTTCATCTGCGGATATATCATTTCGTCCTGCTGCACAATTATATTTTATCTGTTGCGACCATCGAAACAGGCACCTTCTATCCTGGATATTCAACAGCATATCGTACGACCAAAATTGTTTCTCAAATTACGAAGCTGAGTGGTTGTGTTTTGAATGCGACCTAATAGTTTTGAAGATTGTTTAGTGCTGTTATTTCAGATATTTTGAGACACCTGCTATGGCTACGGTCTTATCCACCTCATTTCAACTTGATCCCGTTCCCTTTTCCTCGGTCGTGTTTTACTGACTAACCATTGGCGCTACGGTCTCTTACAGCATCAACAATCTTTACTTCCACTGTGTGTCGCGGCCTCGTTGGCGTCATCGCGAATATCGACGGAGTTATATCCGCTTCTGCCGCTCCGTGAAAGTCAGCCTTTTCACAGCATATTTTAGCTCCCTCTGCTGGAGCGGGTGCGTACTTATACCACACGGGAACTAGTTATTGGTAGCTAGATCACGCCGTCGTTCTGCACAGTTGTATCCACTGCGACCATCGGGGCAGGCTTCCTCTATCTTGCCATCTCAGCAAAAGTTATCCGTCGGGATCATCTCTCATACCGCGAATTTGATCGATTATAAGGCTATTACGACCCTCTATTTTTGAAGATGCTTGACTTCCAGTGATGAGGCTGTCGTCACGACGTAAAGCCATGGATGCCAAGCTGGCACCAAAAACAATTACGAGGACCGTGAACCTCATACTGGACGCCAATGTGGTGGTTCAAAGGTAAGTAGGGTGTTTCCGAAAAACCGTCGTTCAAGATGAAGTTATCGAAGTGGTTTTCGATCGGTCCGGAAGCGATCGAGTCTCATATATAGTTGAATTGAGTATCCTGTGCTGATTTATATAACCCAAAACCGGTCATCATGCTGACAAGCGTTCTGACAGAGGCTGCAACAGCTCAAACCGACCCACCCTGTGATGAAATGTCAGCAAGTTGACATAAGTAATCAGAAGTGAAGCTTTTCCTACGTTTAATTCACTCCACTCCGTCCATTCCACGTTGAGGGGATTTGCATCCCCCTTCGATAGCCACGATGTGGCTTGTCGCCCAGAGGATTTGGTACCTACAAGTGACGTAAGCGTGAAGTGCTCAGTCAGGAAGAAATGCTCTTCACGTACACTAAGCCGGGCCAGGGGTTTTCGGGTTATGTGGACCATCAAAATTGGCTTCGCTGCCGTGTTTTCCACCCTAGGCAGCAATATCAGCCCCCAAGTCCACTAGTACTTATACGATCTCGTGGTATCCTGTCTTCAAAGCAACGTAAAAATGAAAGAGCAACCAAAACGTCACCTAGACGGATATCTCGCGGCCTAGCATCAGAGAGCTTTGGCAAACCAGCGGCGACGCCTACGAGCAGGCCAAACCACATGTGAGGAAAGAACTTCTTGACCTGACTGGCTAGAGCGGCCGCCGAACCCGTGCCATATTCCTGACCCGCAGGTAGAGTTGCAATAACTACATTGTGACCACCCATATCGCCTGCGTGGAAAACATAGTCGTCGCCGCGAGCTACAGGGAAACAGCCCCGGTGCCTCTTATCCAGCATGTGCAAAGCTGCCTGCGTTTCGATTTCCAGTGGGGCGATCCACGCTACAGTGTAAGGGGCCGGTTGAGTTCTGCCATCGTAAAGATTCAATGATATTTCAATACTGGATCGTAATGATGAATGAAATCACTGAGAGGTTGAGCAGAGGGAAGATGTTTCAAGGTGAAGGTAAGCTAGGACTTAGACGAGGCTCCCAGCTGGTGCGGGGACATGATGACTGCCTGGGATTGCTGCCAGACTCAGCCGCACACTGGGTTAGGAACCTGGTGACAGCCATTGTAACCTCACTTTCCATGCCAGTTCGCAAGTGATGAAATTGGCATTCATGACCGATTTCTCAGAAATTCTCCTGAATACCGACCCTTCTATTACCGACTCTCCACATGCCAGCCAATGAACCGACCGTCGAAGTATGAGCGGGTCGCTGGGCGGAACACCTTTGCAGGAACCCACGTTTCCGGTGGCAGCCTAAACGTGACTATCCACGAACCCATCCACGAACCGAGTCGCTCACCACAGCGCCGCGAACCGTTCTCAACCGTACCTTTTCTACCCGACCCCGACTTTATCGAGCGGACGGAGGTTGCGACGTGGCTGCACGATACCCTCACACTGTGACGCCAGAATCGTTGGCTTCCAAGATGTTACATCCTGCTTCAATGAGACACGAATCGCCAAAAATCACAGAGTTTTAATGAGAGATCTGAATCCAGCAAACAGTTGCGACTTCCTATATCTCTAATCAAAATATTATTTGCGTGGCAATGAGCGACTGCAGTAATGAACTGTCGAGCCAAGTCAATTCGAGATCTTGTGTCAGGAGTTTGTCGTTGAAGGAATTGATCGAGGCTTTGGTAGCTTGGATGGTGGGAAGTAACGAGAGGCTCACCTGGGCGATACCAGTCATACCAGGTTGAGATAATCGTTTCAGCTTACAGATGGCTATAGAATGCTATTTAGCCATTGTCTTTACCTTCTTACATCAGATTAGTACAGCGATATGCAAGATTCATTTCTTTGGGACGTACACCTAACAGAAGACAGAAAAGCTTGTCATATGCCCGCTTCGGTCGTTGTGCGCCCGGACCTGGCCCCTATATGTATATGTATATCTAGCAGAACTCGAGGCAGTGGACGCCCACAATAGGGCTCATGATGTGAGACGGTCGCTGACCGAGGGCCGCCCTGCATCCGGCATCAAGATTTTGCAACAGCCGGGCCAATTTCGGTTCGATCGAAATGATCAAGGATAAGCACCCTCGAATATGTATGGCGGCCCAACGTTCGATACTGGTTAAGATCACAAATGACAAGGCAGTCGCTTAGATGCTTTGACTCTGCGCTAGCTAGGCGAGACGCTTTCACGTCGTGGATCGGCTGACGGATGCAGGAAGCAGGTGCAGGACGCAGGTGCAGCCCAACCACCGAGTTGCATAATGCTGATTCGTATCCAGCCCCCCTTGATATTCAGGCTGGGTCGCAGTCACCTATGAGTGACTCCTAAAGTAGAATAGCTGATGTCAAGAATACGTCGGTGCATTGGTGACGATTCACGAAAGTCAATATAGTACCAATCGTATTAAGAATGCTGCCTTCGTCTTGCGAGGGTCGGCATCCAAGCATGTGCCAAATAACTGATTTCTATTCGAGCACATAAAGACAAAAGATTCTAGAGCCGATTTTCTACTATGCCCTTTTCAATATCTTTGGAAATATCTTCTGTACTTTGGATGGTAAGCTTTTAGACCGGTCGAGGTCAACAACGGACAGCCAGAGCAAGGATAGACGCCACAAGCTTCGAAGCAGCCTGCCATCACCGCGATATAAAGATTCTTTTGGTGGGATAACCGAGCTGTGCCACGTAAAAAGTCACCCACGGGTGACTGCCCCTTTCAGGGATAATCTGCAAAGTTATCCACAAAACTAGCACTGGAAGTTGTTACATTCTGTGTGCACCAACGTGTACGCTTGTTCATTATAGCGGTGGAAAAGAGGAGGGAATGATTGGCAGCCTATTGTAGTAAGTAGGTAGGGCTCTCCAGGGCATCGTGATTCCAGGATCCTTTTATTGGCACAACCGAGCGATACCACGTAGAAGGCCACCCCAGGGTGACTGCCAAAACGGCCGATCTTTAAGGTGTCCTTTGACACGATCGTTTCAACTTTCGCCACAGCGCCAAGTCGTCTCCCACCTTTTGTAAAGAGGGGGAGGTGCAGTACTGTCTGACAATCATTCTTGGTTATTGGGTCATTTTTGTCGAATCGGAATACGCCCCATTGTTGCTTAATTTTCAGCCGATAGAAGAGTAAGCAAGAAAATGGGGGAGTGCCATCGGGCAATCACTGCGAAATCTTACTCGGAGATGTGATCATCAGCAAATCTTTGGTCCAGTACGACTTTGGTCGGCAGTACCCTGACAAGTTCAAGCGCAAAGATACGGTCGAAGATAACCTCGGACGACCGAACAAAGACATCCGCAACCTCCTTGCTCTCTTTGCGACATATCGCGGAATAGAGCAGCTCGAAAAGCGAACACTGGACTGTCTCGAACAAGTACAGGCCAAGGCAGCATCAAAGAGACGGATCGGGCGAGAAAGGTACAGATATCCAGGGACTGCGAAAGACATTCTGTTTGAGCCAGACTACCGCCACAAACACCATGGTCTACCAACATGTGCATGTCGTGATTGTCTGCACTATTCGTCTTCTATCTGTGAAGCCGCGATTCGAATGTCGTGCATCGATCTGGGATGTGACGAGACCCGTTTTGTCAAAAGACAGCAGCTCGAGGAGAAGCGACAACTAGAACGAGAAGGCAACGCAGCAGTACAGCAACCGGCTATTCACATTGGCGCAATTGCATCCGGTGATGCAGTAATCGAGTCGGCGGTGCACCGTGACAAGATTGCTCAGCAAGAAAGCATTATTGCCTTTGAGATGGAAGGAGCCGGTGTCTGGGATAAGGTGCCATGTATTGTGGTTAAGGGAGTGTGTGACTACGCAGACTGTCATAACCACAAAAGCTGGCAGAACTTTGCAGCTGCGACAGCGGCAGCCGCGGCCAAAGCCATCCTTGAGCGCTATACACAGATTAACAAGAATGGCAACAACGAAAGTCAGAAGAATAGGCAAGGAGAAGTTGCGGAGGATACGTATAATGAGCAAGATGCGCAGCCACCAGCCGCTTCGCCGAGCGCGGTGTTCCATGGACGCGTCAGCGGTCGAAATGTAATTAGAGGATCATCTATGCGTGGCGGAACCTTTAATTTTAGCTAGCACCAGAAATTTCCGGCTTGATTCAGTGTATTGAGACGCTGTCTTCCACATAAGTATACCATTGACCCTATGCTTAATGTATAAATAATGCTAAAGGTGTTCAACATTCTCGATACTAAACGTACAACACGTGAATTAACTATTATACTGTACTTTTGGTGGAGCCGTGTTTGTCTCTGAATACCATTTTAGCCCTTATTGCTCCGATCCAGAATTGGATGCGATGCTTTGCTGTTCTGGATCTAAGCAGCAAATATCTTTGCCATCTCGTTCTTGTTGCAAAATAGCATTTGATTTCACAATAAAAAACCCAGCAGAGAAGATCCGTCGCAACCCGCAAGCATAGCGCCGAGGCTAACTAAATCTCAGCTCGAGATGACCGAGGCAATGATCCACGACAAGTCGCTAAACGACAAACAAACCGCGAAAAATACGGGTTGCAGTAGTAAAAAGACGTCCAGTCAATCTCTTACAATTCGAATAAGGTCTGATTGGAACATCCATAAAAAGAATTGTCGAATATCTCCAAGCATACGGTGGATATAATTTCGTAACCAACCAAGTCAGACATGATTATCCTGCCGGCTGGTGATAAGGACTCGATATTGTAGAGGTGAAAAACCCATTTCCGATTCTCGCTCGCATCATGTGCAGAATGAGTGCCGTAAATTAAACACTTTTTGTTGTTACGTACGAAGAGACATATCGTCGAATCCAGCTTAATTGTACCTATTAATCGCTGCTCGTGAATACAAAACGGCAGTAGACAGCAAGAAAATGACTGTATTTTTGACTACCTCGTGGGGTTGAAGCCCTCGTTAGGTAGTGAAGCAGAACAGAAGCTCTGTCTCCTCCCACGATGTCAACAGCATAGCAGAATCCACTCCGCCGTTCTGTTTGCTTCGCCCTGGAAGAGTCTAGAATAGAATTGACTGGCTCTTCAAGTTCTATTTTTTCGCATTTGGTATACGTATACATATCATGTTTAGTATTTCCAGTTAATTTGGCCAATCATCCTAGCTATAAGATCTTGTCACTGTGCCATGCCACCAGGCTCAAAATTTTCACCGGAGACTATATGAATCCACCTCTTGCACGGTGCATATCTAAAACCGAGTATCGTCCACAAAAGTTACCGAAGCGTGTCCTCTTTGCATTTTTCAACGATTACTGGCAAAAGTCATTACTACCATGCGTTACTCATTTTCGATTCTCTCCGTGATGACCTATCTTGCATCAGCCGTTCCTCAGGCTGCGGAGTCTGCAGCATCTGTCATCCAAATCACAGCGGCTACACCTGTGTCTTTCGACGTTTCACAGATTCCGGTGATCACTGAGCCAAACGTGATCATCTCCTTCGAGCTCTCGCGCAACTTTTTCCAAAACTTTCGGACCGAGCTCCTCACCCAAGCCTTCTTTGGGAAGAATGCTCGCTCCGCCAAAGTGATCAACTCGACGGCCGGAGATCCAGACCAGATCGATTGCGAGTGCTTCGATGACAACGGTGTCACTTTTGGGGAGAGAAATACTTTTTCTGGCATGTCTAGAGCAGGCTTTTCCAATCGTGATAATGGCGTTGATGTCACTATAGGCTCATTTCTATGCAGACTTACATAATAGCCAACGAAAGACAAATCTTTCAACAGGTTCTGTGTTCAGGGTGGAGACATAGGCTGTATGGGAGTTTTCAGGGATAACTTTCGAAGTTATCCACAAAACTAGCACGGGGAGTTGCTGTATTCTTCTGGACTGGCAGGTTTCGAGCAGTAGACATACATTCGGTGTTATAGCTTCTAAATTGTTATGGCGGAGCATGTACGGATATCCATAAACATTTCCTAAAATATATAAAAAATACAAAACCAAATCCTCTGCTCATTTTACGCTTTATCCGACTTATTCAACGGAGGGAGTGCATATTTGCTTTAGATAATCTCACAAAACCACCAAACAAATCAATGAAGGTAATCAAATAAGTCTAATTGATTTAAGCCTACAGGCCAAGTCGCGCGGGTAGTATTTAGGAAAGTCAATAAAGGGTGGGTGTGGGCGATGATCTGGCAACGCGATGGGGAGGGGGAGCGTTCACCACTCGTCTTCCCCCAGCCAGATCCGGAGTCACGGAACAAAGGAATATCCTCACGCTCATACCAGAAGGTCCTCAAGGAAGGGCTTCCCCCGCTCTACGAGCCTGGGGATCCTTTCATGCAAGACAATGCCCGTATTCACAAATTCGGAGGGTCTCTCGAGTGGCCTAAGTTCGTAAACTGACACTTACGTGACTTCATGCACGGGTGGGGCTTTGGCGCTATTGTGGGCGTTTTCTCCCCACCAACTGCTCCGAAGCCGTCGGATCTACATCATCGACATAGAAGAAGACAAGCACACCCTTTTTGATGAATGCGCACGGTTCGTGGGGAACCTGCTCGTAGCCAATCTCGGTGATCGTCTTTATGAAGTCCTTCTGCCATAGCAGTGGTGATATTCTCTTTCTCAAGCCATAGACGGCCTTCTGCAGCAACGGGATCGTGCCTGATTTCTTATACCCGTCAGGTATCTGCATGAAGATGTCCTGATCAATTCTTGCATGTACAAACGCGTTCACCACGTCGTACTGGATCAGTTCGAGATCGAACTTTGCAGCTATCGCGATCAGTGTACGAAAGGATCTGCCGCAAGCGTGGCTGCGTAGATTAGTTCCCAAGGGTCGAAGGCAGTCGCGTGTCAGTATCCGCGAGGCAATCAGACATAGCACGTTTGGTTCGACCATGAACGGCAAACTGGATGAGTACATATTAAAGCAAGCAAGGAAAGGTCAGGATCGCAGCTTCGAGGCGCAATCATCTACTCAAGGCTCCTCATACGGCCACTTTGATCCTCGAAAGCAATGGACGTGGGAGCGTTCAGACGCCGCAACTTCACTCATGTACCGTACTGTACCCTACAGGTACACTGAAGTCCGTTCGTCTCCCAACACTGCATAGACATCGACGATGATGACAAAAGCTGACCCCTACTGTTTCTGGATGTTTTTGGCGCCAGCAGTTCTGTTTTCCTTTTGACCCAGATTCAATCAGACTGCGAAAATCTGCACAAATTAAATCAGGTACCAAATTGTCGGCTCGCTTGGTTCGACTTAGTTGTTGGCAAGGACTACTTCGGTAGACACTTTATTGTATATCGTCAAGTATCCTATAGTGTACTGTAGATTGCAAGTCTATCAGAACCAATTACAGTAACCACGAAAACTGCAAACTCATGTTCAATACCAGATTGCGGCTGTACAGGACAGAAGTCACCATGTGCACTCCCATAGTGCTACAACATTAGTACTTCTTGCTTCCATTGTCGGTCGCGGCCTCATCAGAGTTGTACCCGCTTCTACCGTCAGGGCAGTAACCTTCCGGAAGAGTTAGATTTTTCACACTTTGTTTCAATTCTCTTTGCTGGAGTAGATGCGCACTCATGCCACACCGGCACTGCGTATCTTCGGGTATATCATTCCGTCGTTCTGCACAGTTATATCCATTGCGACCATCGAGACAGGCGTCTTCTATCTTTCAGTCTCAGCAACAAATCATTCAATCAGAATTATTTCTCATACCGCGAAGCTGATTGGTTGTGTAGCTAATGCGACCCTTATTTTTGAAGATTCTCGAGCTTCGGCAAAAGAAGTCTTTATTTCGGAGTAGACTCCCGAGTGCCAGGTCGGCCCCAGCAAGAATAGCACCAACAGAATCCGCGGTTATGCCTCATCGAATAAACCGGCGGCACGATGAAGGGTCTTGTACCCATTCGATGATCTCGCGCAAAACGTCCGTTCGAGTCTCTTCGAGACATTGTGGATTTGCTGATCAACGTGCGAATCGTGCGCTGAGCTATACCAGGATAGGATCTACTTCTTCGCGGAAAGTGATGAAAGGATCACTGGGGCTACACCCTTAGGCTCTGTTACATCCAAATGCGGGTCTCCACTACTAGGAACAACGTACAAGTGGTCCCTCACCGAGAATGTCGATCAATACATGAAATGCTTTATCCTATTACTACTCTGAATCAGGTCCTGAGCTTGCTCTTTCGCTCTCTTCACGCCAACCCAAGTCCACAGCAGTCGGAAACAATTTCCTTGAGGTCGTATCCTCAAGGATAATACCAATACCGACTTTTACAGCCTATACTTCGACTGGCTTCAACTGACTTTGAAATGATTGCCAATCAAGATCCGCGGATTGATGTAGCTTTCGCGGCGTAGAAAGGCAAACACAAGCCATCGAGCTTGAGAATTGTTTTTTATACTCCTCTAAACTTATAGAAAGTTGCTTTAAGTGGGAGACCCACTCTTGAAAGGTTCGTTTCACCAATTGAACGCAATGCATTCTTGAATCACAAGCTTGGTGACTTCTTCGGGAACATTTTTGTTGAAAAAGTCGACAACGCCCTCAAAAGATGGATGGCAGTTATATCCGGTATGAAGGAAAAATGAATCTTCGTTCGTGTCAACCTCTGGGACTGCATCGTAAGATTCTCTGCAAACCTGTCGAAGAGGATGAGCAGTCTGTTTGATGAATTCGATTCTCGGGTCGACGCAAATCTTGTGAACAATAGGCGATCGGGCCAACTTCCATATCATAAATCGCAGTTCTATGGGCAACGAAATGAATTCCATTGATAGCTTTGACGTCTTGAGGGAGCCTTAGATCGCCGTAGTCTTTGAGGTACACATATTATGGCAGCAATAGGAATTCGAAGTATCGAACACCAGAACCTTTGCGTGGATGATTAGGCTCTATTTATGTGCGTTAATGTACTCGGCCGAGGGCTTACACAGTAGTATCCCGGTCCCGGCTAGTCAAAAGCTGGCTCTCGTGCCATTGCAAAATCTACGCGCTAATAGGACAGATGCAGTTGCACCAAATATGGATCACTGAGTGCCCAGTCGCAACACTGTGGCGTCGAAATGGGTGCCTGGCCCTGTTGGGACAACTGATTCGAGAGAGTGCCTTCCCGGAGACGGACAAGGGGTTGGACAGGGAGATTTCATATCCTTGCAAGGTAAAGCCGCCACGCACAAAGTACTGTGTAGCTAGCCCCACCCCTGCTAGGCACCTACTGTGTACTATGGGTTGGTTGCCAACTTCCATAAATAGACCAACATACAACATGCATCGAATACGCCGACTAATACGGTTAGATTACGAGCTTTAATGGAGTTGGCAAATTTGGCTGAGGCAGGAGTCGTTGGAGCAGACGTGCAGTAGACGACCCAAAACGACTAGGATGAAGATTGAGCCCTGCCAGCTACTTTGATTAGTTCTTTGCCAAACCAGAAGATGTAAAAAAGGTCTGCGGGGTGAACTCGGTCGTTTCTGTTCTCGGATTCTGGAAAGCATTAAAGGGAATTGCCGATCGTGAGGTTATGGAAGCAAAAAGATCGACCTGTCGTGAGAAGGCCATGTTCTGTTCTGACTAGCTTGTACGCTTTTTGTGCTTATTTTGGTGATGCCGAGTGTTCCCCGGGACGTCCTGGGGGTTCCATGGTGTGCTATCGCATACCCTTTGTGGTGTGCTCCCGCACACCACATCTGACAGGTATTATGTACTTCGCTTGCATATAAATGTCCAACATACTGTACAAGGTTATTTCTTTTTGTGATTGCAATGTCTTAATATCGTTATATTTTATCAGCGGGGTAGTAAAGCGCATACAGGCCCAATCACAGTAAGAGCCATTGCTTTTGCCTTTAATCACATATTCCCTTGGCATACAGCATCCCAGCCATCCGATTTAAGGGTAAACTTGTCACTAATTATCCGAGCTTGACAATAGCAATCCTGCCTTTATAATTAATATTACAACCTACAAAACGGGCCATTCTCTTTTTCTTGTCAATCGTCAATCGTCAATCGTCAATCGTCAATCGTCAATCGTCAATCGTCAATCAATCGTCAATCGTCAATCGTCAATCGTCAATCGTCAATCGTCAATCGTCAATCGTCAATCGTCAGCCAAGATGTCAAAGTTTCCGAAGTTTCCGAAGTTTCCATTTCAGTACAGTCCCTTCGATGCTCTTGGACTTAGTCCGAACGAAAAATATACGAAAGAGCAGATCGGAAAAGCTTTCAGAACTGCCTCTCTGCATTGCCATCCAGATAAACGCAACCCACTTGACATTCGAGGAGATAGATGGCCAACTGTCTCGCAACTAAAGGAATCGAAAGAATATCTTATCGGATTGGACGATCGCCAGTTGGCTTCTTTTTGCTTTCGGTACTTTCCCCAAGCGTTCAAACCTGGTCAACCAGTGGGGTCCGCAGAGGTATATCCTGCTTGGGAGCAGCCGGGTTTTGTCTCTTGTGAAGAGTGCTCTATGCCTCTTATCCAGGCAGGGCTTAACGATCACCTGTCGACGCATGGTTTCAAAAGGTGCTATTTTTGCAATGGCCGATTTGAGCTTGACATCTTTGAGATGCATTGTCTTGAATGTGTCCAGAAGTGCGACTGCAATGGCGTGGAGGACATGAAGAAACATGTTGCCAAGAAACATGTTTGCCCGTATTGCACAGAACCATGTCTTAAGACAACAAAGTCGAAGCATATAGCGGCGTCGCATAGCTGTTATTGCTCCACTAGGAATAAGCCGGAACACATCTTTCTTGAGCATATGTGTTGCGGCGAATACCATGTCGACCTCAAACAGCATTGCTTGGACTGCCACCTTTGCGAATGTCCCCGAATGGAAGGTCACGACCTCTACCACCATATCCAGGCGAATCATCGGTGCCATCATTGCTACACTTTTGCTTCGGACCTTGATGAGCATAACGGCCTCAACCATACTTGTCCTTCTTGCCAGCAGATCTACATCAATCTAGGCGAGCATATTGCAGAAAACCATCAGTGTCGACTTTGCGACGGCCTTTATGATAATGTCGAAGCTCACTCCAACGACGAACATTATTGCGAGTTTTGCAAAGAGGATCATGCTTGCTTGGACGCACATAATTGCGACGAACATTTCTGCGATCTGTGTGAGGAGAATGTTCCGGACCTCAGATGTCATGTGGCTGATCATTGCCCCCTTCCATTCTGTGAAGTCCTTTGCAGAGGTGTGGAAGGTCTTCTGTCTCATTTGAGCAGCTCTCATGTATTTCAATTCTGTCAAGAATGCAGGCCCATAACAACCACAAGGGAAATCTTCTCGAACCATGTGAAGGATTCACATGATTGGGTTTCATGTCCCGGATGCAGCATCTCGATTCCTCGAGAGGAGCTTCATAGTCATGTTCGGAAGGATCATCGATGGGAGAAATGCGACACATGTCCGGATCTCGAATCGCTTTACGCCAAAGCTCACTTCCAGTCCGCTCATGCCGAGCAACCATGTCCCTCCTGCGATATTTCATTGTATGCCGTGGATCTGGAAGAGCACCTTATCGAGTATCACGAATGGAAGCGCTGTCCATTTTGCGACGCAGTCAATGAATTGTCTTCAATCGATAAGCACGTCGAAAACGCTCATCAACCAAGGCCATGTCCGGAATGCATAGGAAAGTATCCTAGTGACGAGATGGGAAAGCATCTCCGCACAGCGCATGCCTGGAAGGCTTGCCCTTTCTGTTATTATACATTGTCTCCAGAGGATACTAAGCATATCGAAGAGTTTCATGCACCTTGTGCGCTCTGCGGTGAAAGATTCGCAAAGGCAGATCTTCAATTCCACGAGGAAACGGTCCACTCTTTGGTCAAGTGTGAAGTCTGCAACCAACGATATCCTCCAGATGAGGTACTAGGCCACAAGATCGCTACTCACGCATTTCAAGAATGTCCACACCCAGACTGCGAAAAGAAGTTGGAGACGAAAGCTATCCCTATGCATATGATGGAGGATCATGTGTTGAAGAAGTGTTGGTGCGGGAGGCTTGTCCAGGATCTACCGGAACATATGTCTGCTCATGCGGTTGAAATGAAGGAACCATTGTTCCATGCCTGGTCCCACCTATCTCTGGTGTCGGAAAGCACTGGTAATGCCAGCAGCACTAGGTCTACTGGCGGAGGGACAAGCTCGGCAGACGGCTCGAGTGCTAATGAACCTGTGTTCGTTTTCCAGTACTCTTTTGTCAGACATAAAGCTAACGAATTTTAGATTACGTCCAAGCGTGAGCGAAACCGACGTATTTTGCATTCTCAACGAGATCCGAGTAGGTGCTGCTTGATCGAAATCTGTTCGTCTATGATCTGATGAGGAACCCTAGCATCGAGTCGAAACCCTGGTCAATCGTAAGCAGAAAGACGAAGGGGCTTCCCGGCCACCGCCAGAAGTAACCGAAGGGGAAGTTGTCGCCATCAATGCGTCAACTTCTGAATGTGGGTGTGGATACGCAGACAAAAAAAACATGGCCAGGCACAAAAACAAATGTAACGGATCAACAGGGAGTAAATACGGCCCAAAGAAGAGACGTATTGACGATGTTGAGAATAACGGTGGATCAAAACGGCCGCGATTGGCATTTCCCAGGCTTTCAAGATAGGACAATTCTTATGGGACTGTTCGCTGCATTGAGTGAATGCAGCCATCCTTCATCCCATCTAGAACTAACAGGTAAAAGGCGAAATGGGTGTCGCATATTTGTACATTTAAGGATTATAGAGTGAGCGAATTTTGGACGCCAGGGCTGACAATCCAAAACTGGCTCGTATCCAGCTGTACCAGCACTTGGATCTGGACATGTTTTTGCAATAATGTTGGTGGTTGAGAATCCTTAGCTACTGAATCAGACTTGGCCGGATTATGAAACGTATCGAGTACTGTACTGCAGTACATTCTATTCACACTGCGTATCATTGACAACCATAGCAACTTCATTTTACAACATAAGCAGCCGATAAAACAAGCCACTGAAGAAATGTACAGTAGTTATTTGAATTTGCACAACTTCTGAGTAGGCTTTCACCACCTGAAAAGTCCGACCCTGTTATAGCACCACTTCTTGAACCTCCGAAATACTTTTTTTTTTTTTTTTTGGGATATATCACGGCGCCTTTGTGTAGAAGCTGTGGGCATCGCTATGCCACCATCCTCTTCCAATGCTAACGGGGAGTTGGTGCCGAATGATTCAGAAGACGACGATGACGATGACGTATTGAAGCTCGTAACAAATTCTTGCCATAAGCAGACTTCAGGATGCGACGTCCCATACAATACTTCTAAGCCAGCAAGAGCCTGCGTACAAAATTGTCTGGCTTCAATTGACTTGCTCTAGGCCTTATAAAGGTTTCCTAGATTCCATGTGGTATTTATTGCTGGTCGATATGTCGTCAGAATTTTAGGCCACCGCATGTACGGAGAAATCGTGGTTATCTCCAAAGAAAGATGAGGTCATGGCATCAAAGCCAGGCGAGGAACTTCTCGTGAGGTTAGCTATCGTTGCGTTTTGGAAAGACGGCGCAGATATGTAAAAGCTGAAGAGGGAAAAAAGGGTTCTCTGCTGGGAAATACAAGGTCAGCCACAATCTGGGTATTAAATTTGGTGTACTTACGTGTGGGTTGTCGCAAGCCTGAATCCTGCCTATCAGCACCGCACGAGATCGAAATGGCAAAAATGTCCGTCGTAGCAGCCATGACGCTGCTATTGTACAAAGCTCTCTGCGACTGTAGTATTGGAAGTCCCCACAGATACCATGAATTACCTTACAAATCCAGTCAGCAGCGATTCAAACGCGACGATAAGGCCTTTTCAGCCCCTGAAATTCTTCCACGAAGGTGTGACAACGTTCCAGAGATCCATGAGTACCGTAGCTTTCCCGCTTGACTCGTCCTCTGCCGACTTCGTAAACAACCATCTCACAATAGCATCGCGGTATTCATCCATCCTGGGAAGCACTCAATCCCGGAACTAGACTTCATCTCCACACAATGCCAACGTCTGGACTTCGCGATACAATAAAAACTCGAATCCGGTCAGGTCACCTATTACAACGGGTTCAAGATTCGCTGTGTCTGAAAGGCCATCCACAGCATTTAGCATAGCCGGCTTTGCTCATCCCCATCTTCTGCGACACATCTTGGAAAGTCACCTCCTCACCCTCAGCTCCCCACGTATGTGACAATATGGCGTAGGGCGGGACGTCGCGGATCAGGTCGCCAGTCAGATGTAGCTCGCCGTTCTGGAGCCGGAGGAGTCGCATCGTCCGTGCGGGGCAGCCCGGTGCGGTCCGCGGCGCCAGTTCAATCCAAACGGCTTGTTAAATGAATTAAGTGGCCTTCGTCGCGAATCTAGCTTTTAACGCTCGGTCAGCGCACTATACTAGCACAAAGATAGTTGACACATCGACCCGTCGCAAGAATGCATCTCGTTGAAGGCGATAGAGAGTCTACGCATCCGTCGTATCAGCTCAGCCTCGTTGTCAATGAACCCCGCAGTAGCAAAGCCCTTTTCCCACCACCAATCAGAGCAGCGGCTTCTTGGATCAGTGCGGCATTAAAGGGCTGCAGAATCATGACGACGAGCATTTTCTATACACATGCGACATTACAACATGCTGTGTTCACCCGTAGGAGGAAGAAGGAAACGACCCGACCCATCCTATCCCATGTGGATTTGATGTTTGCGCATCTGGGCCGGAGTTTAGCCCCACTGTCTAGCGCATCAAGATACGTACTAATCGTAAATGCAGGCGATTGGACATTCACACGAAAGTGCTCCAAATGGAGGTAATCATTTCTGGGCACCAGATGAAAATGCTTGACTCTGCTTACAGTCATCCTGCGAATATATGTGATCGTTATCCCTTTCCCACTTCCTCGGCCTGCTGACCCTGCTGACTATGTGTCCTTCTTTAGGCACGCTGTGGAAGATCCATAAACATGCGCACAGCTCAGCATTTCTTTTCTCCCTCTTTTTCTTCTTGTTCATAATGCTCTTTTGTTAGAGATATCGGCACGACACTAATCTAGCTAACCTATTGTGTCGAATCGACGCTCACCTGGCTCACCTTATTTACTTTTTTGTTGGCAAAGTGTTGAACCCAGTATTCGATGTTACTTAACACCCGATACGCGGTGCCAGGCTTGACTCCTTGCTCGATCAAGAAGCTGGAATCTCGAGCGCAGTGCAACTGCTCGAGATCAAAGCCTTTGTCTAGTATGATTTCGCCGGCTTTCTGGAAATCCTCTTTGAGCTCGTTCTTGGCGACTTGTGCAGCTTGCCAGTCCAGATAGCTTTGAACGTTCTCGTCTCGAGTGCCAAGGAGATGAAAGCGAGCGACCGTGATAGGTGCACGCGCGGACTCTTTTCGCTGGATGTGCGAGGTATGCGCCTGCCAGGGATGTACCAAGGCTGTTTCCTCGTGCAGCATAACCATTTTGACGCGCCTCGTCCTGCTTGGCTTCCTCAAGCAGCCACACCTGAATGTCTTCTGTCATATCGGCATGCGTCTCCAGCCGTTGGCCATTGCGCACATGCTCTATGAGACAGCTGAAATGGTATATGTTCAGCTTATAGTGGCGGCCGGTGGCATCACGCCAACAGTGTGGTCCAAGCCGGCAGGGAGGTCCAGGACATCGCATAAGTGCATAGACACGGCGCCAGATGGATGGCTCATCTGTTGATGCCTCTTCCGCATCAAGATGCGACGCGCGTTCTGTTAACATGATGTCTGTTGCCGATCGACGACCTCGTTTCCGGCCTCTTTTGCCGACGTCGGGACCATTCTTGTTAGACAGCTTGAAGACCAACTGCAGCACGAGTCGTTTTCCTTGACGAAGTAGAGGACTCCATCTGCGCAGCTGCCGTTCGATCTCACCCCATTCAATATTGAGTTCATCGGCTCGCTTTGTGAGATCCAACTCAGATCTCTCATTTACTGAAACGGTGAGACTGGTCTCGTACACGTGGGCCGAGGGGTGGGTGCGACGGTTTCTTTCGATCAGCTTGTCTATAGTTTCTTGCAGGTCGGCCTCCCAGAAGTCACTTGGCGAAATAGCAAGATCTTGCCTCGTATCCTTTGCAGTAGCTCTATTGTTTACAGTAAACTTCCACTGTACCGTGTAGCGAATGTAGAGCGGGGGGTTTTCATCATATGGGATGTTCGGGATCCAGAGATCGAGGTCCATGAACGGGAGAAACGCATGGCCAGCCCGTGGATTACTGCTTGCATGATGGAACGGGTGTCCCGGCGTCTTCCTTATCCAGGGTGGTGGATGAATCACAACGCTTGCGTCAGTCAAATCCGGAACTAGATGTATGACTGTTTGCAAGGATATGCTAGGAAGTGATTGACTTTGGATCTCACCGAACATGTTGACCAGGTACAGTATTTGCTTCACAGTTTCTGTTTTACTGTATTACACTTCCATATTCTCTTCCGTAAGTCCACAGTCCTGATTGTCTTCTAGACCATCTGCTAACCAAGATGCCACTTCCTTTAGGAGAAATTCGTCCGTCCATGCCCCCATCTCACAATCAATGTACCCGGACAGATATATTTTACTAAATTTGCGTCCTTTCAAATTTGTCAATAAAAAGCTCACTGTCGGAGACAGTAGACTGATGTTATGCAAGCCAAGTGTATGGGCTGAAGCAATAGCATCGCCGCATAGAAAGTCTCTGAAGACGTCCTCTTCATCTTGAAAGCCTCCAATTTTGATCGATTCCAAATGTGGCCATATGAAATCTTGGTCGAGTACCGCGTTGATAGAGGGCGATCCTGGCTCAACGAGGACAAAGAAATGGACTTGAAGATGGCGGACATTGACAGCACACTTGAGTGCTAACTTCAGCCCTTTTCGCAGGGCCTCCTCATTATCTGGAATCAAGGAGAGATTGAGCTCTGTTATCGACAACCAGCGTACTTTGGCAAGGTCCAAAACCAGCGCCGTAAAAAATTTCGAATGCAGGAATTGAGCTTGAATCCGTTCAACGACGAGATCGTGTGCCACTGCAGCCTGGTAAAGAGCAGCTATTTGACGAACTCCATGTTCTGGCTCAAGAACACCGATATCCCAGGCTGTCTCTGTCACGTGTTCGAGGTCTTGTGGGCTCCCACAAAACATGCGTATGGTGCGCAAATTTTTCAATCGTTTCAATGAGTATTTCAATGCCGTATAATCATGATTGCTGCGGCGAATGAAATCTTCTTTGGGTGTCAGTTGCTGCGATAAGACTTCCAGACTTGCGTTCTGATGATTATATCGCGTGCTGTTCTGCATCTTGTCCAGAGCATCCTCTGATGGGCTGATTCTCGTGTAGGTAATTGATCGTACGGTCGTAGCGAGGTTAGATTGGGCAATATGCAAAAGCTTATTGAAGCCATGCTCGAATGCGACATATACATCTCTGACAAGCCATTTCTCGCTGGCTTGCGCGTAGACTTTTGCGGTCTGTCGAAAATTTCGCAGGCTTCTGATGTCCAGAAGTCCACAGATTAGTTCAACGACCTCAGTGGGTATCCGTTCGATCGGACTGAGGCTGTCGTGTTTCATACTGTTGTATTGATCGATGTTTTGGAGGGGGAAATTGGGTTTCGCAGTTATAAGTGCGGGGGGAACCGGCCAAACATCAGCCGGCTTTATATAAATCACGTGAGCACAAATGAGCCAAGCGAGAATAGTGCGCGAACACTATCTATAACAGATTCTTATTATGTTCGCTGCATTGCTGGGATCCGTGAAATTCTTTATCCTTATTCGAGTATCAGCTATCAGCGAGCAGAGAATGCTCACTGCATAAAGAGACTGTATACCTTGGTGCTCGGACCTTCCAGGATGATTTCCTCGTCCCAGTCGAATGGGGCCAGGACGGGTGCAGTGGTAAAAGCTTGTTTTAGGAAATAACGGGCGAACGCAGTTTTTTAGGTAATGTAGGAGCCAAGGATCCTCCTTAGAATACAAGATGTAAGTGGAGACCCGATTTGACTGGTTGCCTTGAGAAACCCCCGCTTTCCATTCAGGCCCACGCGCTTTACTTTGGATCGGTGCACAAGATAATAATCACTTTAATTAATGCGTCGTGCTAGTTTAAGGCTTGCTTGAAGTCGGTGGGCTGTATAGGGCGAGCGATATACTTAGATTTAGAAACGTTGAACAAGCAAATTTTCGGGCAAAACTTGCTATTTACAGGCAGCTGTCCGCTGGGCACCGTTATTAGTGCATCTTAAATTGCACAGTATGCGGGAAACTAGCCAGGAGTACGGGGTCTTATTAAAACAACTACATCTATATTGGCGGGTAATCGCAGCCAAATAAAAGACTTTTGCCTTCTGTACCTCGTTCGTTGTATGATAATACTCCTTCCGATAATAACAAAAACAACGCCGAAACGACATAGATACTGCCACTTACGGGCGAGCCAAAAAAAAAAAAAACCTACGAGAACACTTCAAAAGAAACCTGATTTCGAGGAGTCTCTCGCGAGTGGTACACCAATCTACCTGGCATTAGCGTCCATGGACTGGACGGGAGATCTACAGTATGACTGCCGTGTGACAGAATATCTTCAGGGCTACAACCCCAACAATTAGGATTGCACCAAACGTGAAGTGAAGCTTCGGAACATTATACTAAACTTTTAGGGGTATAATAGGGAGGCCTCCGAGGTTTCCAACTTGGAGTATGTAGTCAAGTACGAGGAGGATGGTAGAATGTGGAGTGCTATAATATATTTACGATGTCCCGGAGTGCGAATACTGTGCCCCAAAGATCCGAGATGGGGTGGAAAACACTTCACGATACAGTGCTTAGAGTGTATCCAACTTGTTGGCGGCGCGCCGATTATTTGGAAGATTTTCGAGAATCGTGCATTATTCGAACCAGAGATTGACGTGACTGCTTAGATGCCTTGCTCCACAAAAGGGCAGCCTCGAGCTCCAGCGGGTATTCGGTGCTGGAGAGGAATTGCTTTTTAATGCGTCTGGCACTTGATTATCTGCCTTAGGAAGATTACCTGCATTTTCCACTCGTTTATCCTCGTTCGTCTTCTTGATTTGTTGTTCCAATGCGGTGATTTCACCCGCTTCGTAGGGATCGTCGGCCGCAGCCTTCTGTGTCTTGCCGGTTCATTTCTTCAACCCTCTGGCTTTTTCCGACTTCTATTAGTCGCGACACCTACAGAGAAGAGAGGATTGAGATGGGTCTGCTAGAATAGGACTTCCTAATTTATTTATTTATGTATTAGATAATTAAAAGCTAAGTTACCATAATTGTTCTCGCTATTGACAGCTACCTTATGTCACGAAGCATAAACACCATATCATAATTGGTAACTAGACAAAGGTTCATAAATTTTGCGCAGGTTTAAAGATTTCTGATTTCTCACGGGTGTTTGTTGCAGATCGCTATTTGAGGACCTTCTGGCAGGCTTTTCTTGGTAACTAGATTGGATGGCTCAAATGCTTTGAAGATTGATTATTGCCCCAGAAATATGCAGGAAGTAGTCTCCCATCTGGAGTGATGTTTCTCAGAACTTCCGAGGCCCCGAGCGCGGGTTGAATCGACATAGAATTTCACAGGATAACATACAATGCATTAAATCAGTGATACTGGTATCGGAAGCCGAACAGAAGAGTTAATGAGACGGTCTCTATTTATTCACATCCTTAAAACTACTCCTACGTGTTAGTCATTTCCATTTGCTGTACTGTATGCCTAACCATTTTAGTAGTTGTTTGCTACGGGATATATAGTAGAGGCATATGCGCCTTGTAACAAAAAGCTTCGGGAATACTTTCGCTTAAAAAGGCAAAGCGTCGTGCTATTTATTATGCCTATTATAATATATAAAGGGAGTGGTCACTTCCATCTTAAGCGCCTTTGTGACGCAGAGCAGGACGATGTCTTTATCTTGGATGCAGATCACAAACCTAATATCATGCCATTTTACCTTATTGCGAAGTAGCTTAACTATCGGTAACTATGTACGGTGGTCCCAACTTCTGAGTGTGAGGTTCCTTGTACATCTTCTAAGCCTGAAAGAGTTTGCATATAAAATCGGTTGGCTTCGGCCGGTTGGTCTTGGATTTGACAGATATATCCCAAATTCCATTTCACCTCGATCGCCGGCCGATATGTGGTGATGATCTTAGAACCTACTGTCTTCTCGTAACCTTAAACTCCTGTTTCGTACCGCAACCTTGCTTGAGGTTTTGGACTCCTCCTCCTTTAGCTATCTTGTTCTAAACTGTCAAAAACAAGGAAGATTCAAGGCAAATTCAAGGTAATCACTCGCAGGCTATTATAATTTCAGGCCTGGCGGTGGAGCGATATGCCTCGCCAAGGCCTAGGCACTACCCTACTCCCTTGCCAAGAACGCGCCAATTTCCATTAAGTTCCATCCACCCTTGTCTAGCGCTCGCTGCCTAATCCCCTCCAACTTGTTTCTTATAAAAAAGGGTAGAGTATTTCCTCTGTAGATATGTATTATCCCTTGTCTTCAGAACCACTGTGGCACTCTTCAAGCAAACACTTACCTGCCATCTACGAATTTAGACGACAATATGGACAGTAGTATTGACTGCGAGTCGATTGGCAATAACACCGACGATGAGGTCGTACTTACACCGTGCACCACAACAGCCACGCTGACTTCACTGGTTGATGATGTCGAGAACACGAATCAGTCGCTGGGCAGCGTAGAGCCTACGGTCGTATTGGTCGAGATGCGGAAAGCTGCTGACGACATAGCACAGGTCGTTGGGCGATTCGGCCCGAAGATGGCCGGAACGCTCCGATTCCCTCGTAACAAATCAGCGCTCTTCGAGGACCGCGACCTGCTCCGACTGCCGTGCCTCAAGTACGCCGACAGCTTCATTTGTTGGCTTACGAAGCTATTTGGCCGGACGATTAGTTTTGATGAAGAGGCTCCGCTACTGTGGTGGTTATAGGACCCGCTATTCGAGTTTTTACGGCCCTCGGGGGCATCGCGCGGCTGCAAGCTTGACTTTACGCCTGCTCGCAAAACTGACGTCGACCTACCTTTTAAGATCACTATCGAGCTCCGCTGCAACGCAGATGGCAGGGAAGAAATTTAGATGACCGCGGTGTACGGCGGCGAGTTCAAAGAGCATCGCATCTTTTCCACGTCTATTACAACTTTTCGCTTTGAGATAGCGCCTTTCGGGGCCACTGGCTATCGACCATTCCCCGTACCAAGGTCCAGGCTGCTACAGCGACGCGCTGGACTACCTTATGCCCCGCCCAGAGAGCATTTTACGTCAGGCCATAAGGGAAGAAGCAGGAGCGCCTGGTTACAGATCTAGCCGGGACCTGCAAGGCCGCCGGCGACTGTGTAGTCGTAAGTGTGGACCATGACTCGCAGTGCAGGAACCTGTTGCAACGCCTTCCGCCAAGGGCCAGAACGTTCATCGAAAAGAAAGGCCTTGCGGGAAAAGAGGGCGGGCCATTCAGCAGAGGAGCCAATGGCCCTCCAGGGCCCAAGGACTAATCTGCTGGCAGGGCTGTCTGGCGCAATGAGATAAACCTACTCATTGTATCAAATTTGGGCATTAATTGGATCGTTTCGGCACAGTTGCGACACAGCTATCATCGATTATATAAATGAGTACCATAAAATCGAACAAAGTCCTCCAGAGTTCGTCGCATTTGTAGGGTTTCAATCGATGCCCTAGCATATATCGTTGAGGCTACGTGATCATCAGGTCCCGATGTGTTGCCCACCAAGAGTCGATGGCAGACCACGTTACAATCCCTAGGTAGTATTCTGATTGTCATCAATCCCATATCCTTTTGGGTCTTATTGGAGCGACGGGACCTGATCCATTCAAGCTATGTAATGCTATGAGAAAAACAAGTGTCTATGTTCACTACAGATAGATCATCTATGTGATTAGACTTTCAACACCTTGACAAAAGTTGATAAGTTTTGCGGAGGGCTGAAGATTTCTAATTCCACGGGTGGAAACAAGGGCTGAGTATAATCGAATAGACGACGTTTGAGACGAGTCATTCTACATTCAATCTACATGCTAGGTTGCGAAAGTAAATCCGCGAGGAACATGCTGTAGAACGCAGACTGACCACTTAGGTCTTGAGAAAAATGCGGCCTTTTAATTCCAATCCTTGGATCAATCCCAATGGATGTTTAGTGGACCTACGAAAACAAACAGCAAACAATGTCTATATCTGACCCCGCCAGACTGACCTTTGCAATGCTGGCCACGTCTGACTCAACAACTAAATCCTCGGCTTCTCAAACCTTTGATGTATTGCACGTATTCAGGTTAGTGGTCGATATTCTTAGGTGAAGATGGCGCCGCAACTAGATGCCGAGCGACGTGGCTTGGTCGAATCGATGCTCGACGAGGGGTTCGATAGCCGGACCATCAAGTTGGAGGCCTTGTGCAGCATACGTGCTGTCCAGAGGATTCGTGTGGAGAGGGAGACACCAAGGCGACCGACTACGTAGCCGCACTGGGCGCCGTAGTCGCATCACAGCTCCTATGCAGGCCGCCTTACGTAACATTCTGACTGAGCAGCCTGATCTATACCGAGACGAATTAGTCGAGTATTTTTATCGAGGATTTGGGAGGAGAGTGTCGGAGAGGTCGATCGGCCGAGCTTTGCATTCCATAGGATGGACGAGAAAGACGATCCGACGAATTGCTCAGCAACGAGATGACGATCTGCGAGACCTCTATCTCCATACTACAGCACAATACAAGTCCTACCAGCTCGTCTTCGTCTACGAGTCTGGATGTGATAAGAGAGCCGGCTATCGACGTTGGGGATAGTCGCCGAAAGGGACCACACCCGTACAAGTTGCCAGGTTTGGCCGTGGAAAAAGATGGCACATCCTTCCTGCTACGCTCAAGATGGCATTATGCTACGGCGAGTGTATCAGGGTGTGACTGGCAGTAATGTGTTCGAGGATTTCATTGCGCAGCTACTTCAGCACTGTGGCCGGTTCCCGGCTGGAATGTATCGACAGTGACTGCTCATGGTACTTATTATTCTTTCAAGATCGTAGATGGAGGGTCCTTGCGAGAGCGAAAATAGATACGAGTCCTATTTTCGGATCGTATTGTGGCAGTGCTTAAGCTTTAACTAGTCACGCTACACTATGGAAAGTCAGAATTGCAACATATCAATGCACACTATCCTCTTTTTATATTGCCATCTGCACTTTTACTTTGTAATATCAAAGGAAAAGGTTATACATGCCATTCTGGATCCTCTGTTACAATAGGGTGGACAATACTGCGCTGAACAACAAATTCAGATAAACAAACGTTCAATTCATAAATTCATCTTTCTTTTATCCTATACTTGGTTGCATATATAAAATGATCGGTCTCAGTCGTGAGCAGCTAGAGGCCGTCTCTACAATTTTGTCGCAGCTTGCAGCGGAAGACAATCGAATGCTCCAAACTGATCCGGAGCAAACGGAAGCACTTCAGGATGGCTTGCCTCCATTAGGGCCAAATTACACAGAAAAGCGCAACTTATACGCAAAGATTGTGTCAGAAATAGTATTCTCATAGGTTTCCAAGCTGTTGTACACAGCGCGAATGGTGTCTTCTTCGCTAAGTGATTTAAGTTTTCAAACAAATTGCTTTCTTTCGATCGTTCTGTTAAAATCTGAGGTAGTTTGTTAAGTTCTATTACAAGACCCTGAAATGTATCCTTGCGTGAATAGCAATACTCTACCTTGCGAAGACTGCTCGCTACTCCATAATTGATCACAATATCGGACCACGTAATATAATATGTGGCCATAAAGAAAGACAGGTCACCTCCTAGGAACTCGCGAAAAAAATGGTGATAGCTTATTAAGCTGCTCGCCAGTGAAAGACTTTCGCTAGAACCCGACTGGATAGTCCGGCTGCGGACGAGTTCCGGTCAGTGGAATCGAGTTGTTCCGTCTTTCGTTGACACTTTCCACGAGTTCTTCGAGATGCGTAGCACCCATCGTACGAGCCAACCCAACATATGTCCCTTTCGTGTTGTAGGATATCTTGACTACGGAGTGTAAACATAGGTAAAACAGCTTATCAACAGATCCATCTCATGTCAAGCAAGTCCTTATGTAGGCTTCATCAGTACGTGATATTCGACAAATTCCTCGCCGTTGACTTCCACGATGTTTCCTTTGTCGGCATAAAACCCGGAGAGTGGTCCATTCTGTTTGCGATAATAAGTCCTGTTAGCGGAATGGAAAACTCGATCCTGAGCCAGAGCGCCACCCACTACCGGAGTGGGATTCAAACCGCTCGCCTGCCGTCGCTGCCATTTTAAGATTTCTTGCTTGTGCAGTTCAATTTGCCTTTGTTGACGAATCGAAGCATCTGTGGTATCAGGTACCACTTGGAGATGCTCATGATTTTGGTGTATCTCGGTCGATTTGGGTTCGTTAGTCCCCATCCGATCAGGCTCACTGCAACGTTTGTGTGAGGCAATCCCCCTTGGGATATCTGGCAGAACGGTTTGAACAGGACAGGTTTTCGTTTCTGAAGCTGCGTTGTAAATTGATAGACTTGAACCGCATCTCACGGATAGTCGGCCAGTGGAAGTGATCTGGCCGTAAACGGCAAGCTTGCTCTGATGATTACCATCATGAGACCAGGATCCCACTTCGAGTATCGCGGGAAGATTGCTAGCCTGGCGTGATCTGTCTCGATTCTCTTGGATCGCTGTGGAGACCACGAATGGTGTTTTCTCTGGCCCAACTCGGTCTGGGGAAAAGGACAGCTGTTCGGTCTGAGGATACCCAGGAGGAAGCTGCTGGAGCTTTTGATCAATTGTTTGGCGTTTCGAACTGGCTGAGCGCCTGTGTTTTGATCGATTCCTTGTAACCACATTTTCACCGGTAACCACTCCGGTAGGATTATGTACGGAACAGTTCTGAACATATCCTTGCAAAGCGCTGCGACCAAAGCCCTTTAGATGTGCCTGAAGTGCTATTCGCTCAAAGACGGCCCAGTTGTAAGAGGGGGCGCTTACCTTCTCTCCAGTACGGGTCAGCGCCTGAATCCGAAAATCAACGTAGCCGCGTTTATCGACGGATCCTGTGATAGCATGTTTCCGCGTGTCGTCTGGAATCGGAGAGTCCAACCAATATCCTAACAAGACCTCTCCTTTGAGCCACGTCGTGCCACGGATTTGCACCACTGTTTGAGGGGTTGAATCGACCGATTCGGCTTTTGCGAGTTCGCCGTTTTCAAACTTGTCCTGAGACTGTTTATGTGTGGGGTAACGTGATGACGACATCTTGGCATTGGTTTTTTGCTGGCTTGATGTTTCTTGTGCCGAAGAAAGTTCGTCACTATCAGTTATCGTCGACGGTTTTCTTGTCCTGGCTGATATCTCGTCGTCGGATGTATCTAGATCGATGATCGCTGGTTGATGCTGATTCTTTCCTCCACCCAAATGGAATCCGGGGTGTGGCCAAGTCTGTTCGCGATGGTAGGTTCTGTCGGGTTCATACAATACTTGAGACTGAGCCCGAGGGGCACCCTGGACTGGAACAGGAGCCTGAACACTCGCTCGACATATCTGAAATTTCGATACTCCTTTCCGATCTCCTGCTATATGCTGTTGTTGACGAGTCCAAGCATCTTGGCTTCGTGATGAATGCATTACGGATATTTGAATCACGAGATCCTGCCCTATCTTCGATTTCGTACGGAGTCCCTAACAGCTTCCAAAGCCACCGGGAACTAAATATCGAGCCTGAAAGTATCAATAGCGCATGACATAAACATGATATTCGGCATCACGTGGCGACGGTGAATGTTGTGAGTGTGTGGGAGAGGAGGAATCAAGCAATCATAGGGATCTTTCAAGCATAGGAATCTTACCCATTCGAAGAGAACAATCATTGTCATCAATATTCCGACTTTTATGGAGGGCGGAAGCATGTGTGCCTTCTGCTGACACTGGTGATCCACAGCAATCGGCAAGCTTGCACAAACTATGGTTTGGCTGACAGTACAGGAACGCCCCATTTGGAGGATTACATGGGAAGGGAGCAATGCTAAACGAATGTAAGTGATGACCGAGCCTGGCATGCAGCACAAAATACTATGTTTGCATCGAATACTGTAGTCAGCAACATGCTAGGTCTTGGTTAGTAGGGAGAGCTGACGCAACTTTCCACATGAGTGACCAGTCTCCCTAGCCCTTGCATCCGACCGAGTAGGGATAACGTCGAGGTTTTCGATTACTTCTCTTCGTTGATTACTGCTTGCATGGGGCATGGGACGGTCATCAGACTGGTCTCTTGGATGGTTTTATGTAAGGGAAAGGCGAGGGACTTGAAGAGTACCTTCTGGCTCTAGACGCTACCGCAACCTGGCTGGGGAAGGGGGGGGTCCGTTAGGGGGGCCAGAGATTAACACAGAATGGTACATTACCCGGACTGGAGGACTAGAGCCAGGAATGGATCGATCTTTGCGCTCAAATCAGGTCGTGCTACAGTACTTCTGCTGGAGCCATGTTGGTCTCTGGACACCATTGCGGCCCTTGCTGCTCAGATCCAGAATCGTATGCGATGTTTTGCTGTATGGAGCCAGCAAAGATATACTCGGACTCTGGACAAATCCTCCAAGCGTTCAATGTCCAGAAAAGACAGATCATATACCAGAACATTCTTGCAACCGATTGCATCCTGCCTTCTTTGCGCTCCTTCCACGTTATAACTATCGATCATACACGCTGATAGCGTATCAAAAGAGCATGATATAAGTTGGAGACTCTTCAGTGTACAGCTGCGATCATGATGTGGATCTACTTTGGAACCTCAATATTAGGCCTCCCAGCTAGTTTTTGGATCCTGTTCCTATCAAAGTAGCCGATGCATCGCTAGAGGACTACAGTACTGTAATACGACTTTTTTGTCATCATTCAAACGTATGAGTCATGAGTCATATCGCCAGGGCTACTGTAGGCGAAAAACAGATCGATACTTGGCTGTTGCTAATGCCCAGAAAGCCTCCTCATTACAAGGTTCTCGCTGACGGATGGAATTGAACTAGATGTGGATACAGAGGCATACATAGGCAGGCAAAAGCACCAACATGCATACGACCATGGATTTCTGAACCTATAATAGGACATGTGTGGACAAAGTTCGGGCGTACCATGACTGAAGCGGGCATGAAAATATTACCAAGTCTCTGTGCTAGATCTCGGAGCCAAGTCTACGATTCAGACCGTCCTTCAGTGGTCTCAACGGTTGATAAAACTCTCATTTCCCATGAGGAGGTCAACTAAACCACATGCTCAACTGATTCTCTCGAGCGTTGCCACAATGGAGTGTTGGCAAGCTTTGTGCAGACCATCATCATAGAATCTACGATTACCACTTGTATCACCAAAGATCCTGGTAAATAAACAGGGCGGCTGTATTGGTGTACAATTTGAGCCCTTTAGATCGACGCCATATACCTTTTTTCCAGAATTATTTTGGTCTCAGCTCTATGTATGACCAACAATTGACAAGATTTGGGAACGTCGTTACGATTCAAGAACAACGCCTTTCCAGCCCGAGGCCTCTACAGATGGCAATAGATGCCAGGCAGAACGACTGTGTAGAACCTCCCGCTTGCGGGGGAGTCCGAAATCCACGTGGATTGGTGACTACATGAGGCTTCACCGACATAATGGTAGGCCTCCCGGTTGGGAATGACGCAATTCATCTTGCTGATATGATGTTGTGGGAAGCGGCTGCTTATCAGCATGGCATACCGCTGAGCACTTTTTTTTTCCTTTTCATGAAAGTTTGAATAAAAACCAACCGATCCACGGCACCTATCTATCATCATCCGGCTCGTATCAGCCAATGGCAGTGCCTCTCAATCTTGAGCAATACCCAGTCAAAGTCAAGATGAGTGATATGTGTTCAACATTACTACTTTTCAGTCAGTATTCCATCGTATGATTTCAACCCGCTGTACGAACGGCCTATATATGAACCTTGTTGATATGCCGCTCACCAGTATATGCCTGAAGTCTGTGGGTCGTCCTAGTCCTGCAGTCGTCCAAAAGCTTAAGCCCCCACCTCTCGGGATTCCATCAAAGTCTCTTCAATCCCGCGCCATTCCCCATGCAAACATACCTTCTTCCCCACCCCCGCCCCTTTGCATCAATGGTGACTAAAGGAATGTTGAGTTTTCTTTGAGTCGCTTGACTAGGTCGGCAGTTCCGTCAAACTCAGGCAGTCGATAAATTGCGTAACTAGTTGAATGGACAACATATATTGTAGCCACATTCTCCAAGTAATTATAATCCTCGCACGTAAATCTGCACATAGGGTAATCTTTACTTACATTGGAACCCAACCACCTCATCCCTTAACCAGTGCTCTCTTGCCCAACCAAAGAGAAAAAAAAAAAAAAAAAACACTGAAAGTAGGAGACATTTGTCAAAGTCAGTCGAAAAAGCCCTATACTGACAATCTTTATCATGTTTAGCCGCGACAAATATTCCGAGAAGTGCAAGGCTATGGGATGCAACTCATTTGTCATGGACACGGAAATGTCCATGTCAACACTGGCGTACTTGTTTCATCATGTCTTCTTCCCACCAAAGCTCCCGAACGGGGATGATCGATCCGCACAACAAGACGATCTATTGCTGGGTTTCGTCCAAGACTGTCTCTTACAGTTCTCTTCGATGGTGGGAGAACAACACAGGATTCCATTTGAAGAGTTATGTGCTATGATTCAGGGCATGCGCCAAGTCCGTAATCAGCTTGGCCATCTTGATGAAAGGGCCTTGTTGGAAGCATTGCAGAGACTTTCTTTCTCAGGTAACGTATCCTGAGAAGCCCGATTTCAAGCTTACTTGATCACAGAATCAATAACTGTACTTCCGCTCGAGATCACGGAGCAGAACGCTGCTATAATCATCCGGAAAGCTGGAGGTCGTGTTGTTTTTGAAGTCTTCGAGCTTTCCCCTGACAATGCATCAGTATTCTCTACAACCGGCCGTCTCGTTCGACAATTCCCATCTACTGCCATAGCCATTGACTCCAGTACGGTGGACGAACCTGGATTCATCCAAACCACCGCCAACACTCTCGCCACAATGGGCCACCAGGTAGTCCCCGGAACGCGGCCAAAAGTGAGAAAAGCTAAACAAAGCCACGATGAAGAGCGAGACACAATCAGGCCAGACGTAGTCACCGAGTTCTTTGCAAGCGTGCTGCTGTCTTTCGGTACCCCGGTCACCGAGAGCACCTTGTGCAAAAATACCCGCGAAGAGGTCATGTGGAGTTCAGCCAAGCTCCCCTGGAGACGCACACCAGTATGGCTGCTTGTTCGAGTCGCCATGCAATCAACCATTCAACGAAAAGACAAAGGTTCGGACGAAAAGTACAAGCTATTCATGACCTTCCTCTTGTCACGCATGTTGGTAGTGGCCTGCTCAGCTTCGATGGCAAGCGAAGTCTTGCATACCATGTCTGCTAAACTCTCCCGTCGCTTGTTGAAGATGAAACCCTCCAATTGCGATCGAATAATTCAGGAGATCAACCAAAGTATGCTTATAGCATCCCGTCTCATGCAGACACGCTGGGATACAACTCGTCGACTGGCTGACCCGCCTCTCGATCTGTCAAAGTCATCTGTACTCGATACAGAACGAGACATCCTGATCAGTATCCCGAAACTGGACAACTTCTTGCATACTATCCCGCTTCGCAACAAGCCTCGAGCACCTGCATCGTTCACGCCTGTTTCTCGGATCCAGGCACTTTCGCCTTTCCGCTTGCCTACCGAAGTTTTGAGTGCTGGTCACGATGAATATCGATCATTTCGACTGGCTGCTTTCGAAACATGGGTGGACAAGTGCCTCGCTTCGTGGCTGGAACTCAATTTGCGCATCCCGTCTGCTTGTGATGATTTGAAAAGTCTGGTTGAGCAATACCATGCGGATGCCGACGAACACTACCAAAATAGTCCTGAGTGCAGATCTCGAATGCTCCTGACCATTTTGGAGCTCTGGGTTGCGGCGGATCAATCTGCAGTCACAATTCTCCCCTTGCTGAAAGACTACGATCATGAAATCCCAGTCGATCTCTTCCAGTCGTTGTTGCTCAGCTACTTCCACGATATGGAGCGATTGGACAAAGTGGAAGCCTATCTCATCCGACGCACAAAGTTCTCACACCAAACACGTTGCCCATCCATATTCACGTCTTTTGGGGACGCCAGGTCCTTTTCCACACGGTACTTCTCCGGTTCAGATAAGCACAAGAGTCTACTTCTTGAAATCGAGGAGTATGCAGAAGCACAAAGGTCAGCCAAGATCTGTGAACTGGAACGTTTGCAAAAGGAGTATCACGAACTTATGCGACTCCACAACCAGATATCTTGTCAGATGAACCAAGGTTTCGATGAGATGGGCATTCCTTGCTCCTATCATAGTCCTTCGTGTAACCGCTGTAACTATGAGGCACGGGCAAAAGCGCTCAGTATCCAGGTTCACGAATGGCCACTGCCGGACGCGCCTTCACAGAAAGAAGCCGTTATTGTCGAGCTTGATCCCCCTACTCCTCTTCCCGGCTGGAGAGATCTGACAATCTATTTGATTGACAATGTTTTGAAATGTGCCCCACTCATTCACGAGCAACCCAGAAGTTCTCATCCTCTTCGTGAATATGGTGGTTTGAGCCGTTGGAAACGGGTCCCGGACAACAGTCGTCTGCACCTTCTATCTGGAACGAAGTCTCATCTTGGTACTCATCGAAAAGTCAAAAGTATAGCTTCTCTCGGAGAATCACCGGTTTGTGTCCATAATGGACTCCGCCTGGTCTACTTTGACGACAGTCGGCACATCTTTATGTCAAAGCTCCAACCTACCGAAGAGGTTGCATCCAGCTGTCTGATCAAGTTGCCACAACGGTCAGGAGATCTGGAAAAGTTCATGAGACGCACGTATGACCTACCAAACGGTGAACCCCCCAACGAAGTCCTCGCAAGTCAGCATCTGTATCCTGCCCATATGAAGCTTGGCGAATGCAAGGCACTGGCGTCTTTACCACACGGATACAAGCTGCAATGGATGAGCATTCTACGAGAGCTCACAAGTCCGCATATCGATCTGAACAAGGAGGAGGCGGCCATTTTTCTGGCCCAAGTCAGTCTTCAGAGTGGTCCAGCTCTGCCTGGTCAGGCTTGTAGAGCTTCGCACTTGGCTCTCACCGACGATCACATGATCGGTCAACTCCTCTCTGCTTTGAACAGTGGCATATCACGAATAGAGGAAAACCTCGAATCTACTACTTGTCTTTGGACATTCATTCAGCTTGCTGCTCGGTGTCTGACGATGACGACGACATTGAAGAAAGCTGTGCTGGAATTCATGGATCGTGCAAGAAAGACGGCCTATCGCTGGCTAGTTAAACTTGTTGACAAGTCGAGCAGTGTCCAGAATGACGAACAGAGAAAGCAGTTCCAGCTCATGCTGCTCGACACTGCTCTGATATGCTTTGACACATTCAATATTGACCAGGATCAGCTGGAGCATAGCTTGAGCCTGTCCGATGCAGTCTCAATCCTGGTGCATTCGTCAATCATCATCCGCGATCATTCACAGCTTAAAGACAAGGACGACTCGATTCAAGCTTTCTTGTTTGATAGGTGGCATCATACCATGCAACGCACAAGTCAGATTTTGAGGGACCAGACATTGCTACACAAGAACAATGGGCTGAACTCAGCCATCCTCCAATATTGGCCTGGTTTTACCCCAGCATCGGACTGGCGTTCCAGTCAATCAGCTGCGTATTGGATGGAGAGCCCCTCAAGTTCGGTACATTACAACACCTTGACTGGAGAGCTGCTTGTTGAGGGCCGACCACTGTCCCGCCTGCCCACGAAATACATCAACGAGATGTACCGTCGTATTTTTGGACGCCACATGATGAGTGTGATGCCAAGCTCCCTCCCGGCGATGGAATTCTCAAGTACAAAGGCGTTTGAGGGTTATCAAGTACATGTTGGCTTGCAGTCCACGTCAGGCGGTTCTGAGCAGTTGCTGATACATACGATGAAGGCGGGTTCAAAGTACGATGTTGTGCCCTCTCCTGTCCTTGACGGGATTCTACCAAATGAATTTGTACACAATTTTACCCACTGGTACGACCACGACACGGAGAAGGTTGAGTTTCGGCCCGCCGCCCTTCCTTGGCAAAGCGCTAAGGAAGACTGGCGGCTTATTCGTGAACAGCAAGGGTGGAAACTTACTCGTGGCTCAAGTGACTACGTCGTCAATCCAGGGAGCAGCATTGCCGGCCACGTTTTTGGAGTTTTCGGGCCTTTAGAAGATCGCCTCCATCAACATGTTCTGTACGAGGCTACGCAGAGACGTCTATGGATTCAGCTTCCTCGCTTGCGCCTGGATTTCTACGTTTCCCTTTGCCAAGGTCCAACAGCAATACTGTCGTCTCAGTACAGGGGCATGCAGGTTGATGAACAACAGGCAATGGGTGCGCTAGTCGGCCTGAGAAGCAAACTCGTATTGCGAGGATCAGATGATCCGGATAAACGCTTAGTGCTGGTTCCCGAAGGACGGGTGACCCTCGAAGGAGACTTCGACAGACTCTCCGTGAACACACACACGCAGGTCTATGTGGAAGTTGGCACTGTCGCAAGGGTCCAGCCATACTGGATTGACACAATACTAGGAAGGCTTAGAGACTGTGATACCTTGCAGAGCAAGTTGTTGCTTGCGCAGCTGCACGCAACAACTTCCTACTGCCTACCGGATCTACTGACTGGCAGAACCGGCACCGAACAAGCACTGATGATCTTGAGATCAGCATGCGTTGCATCGTCTGTGCACCTGAGCCAAGAGGAGAGTATTCGTCTCAAACATATCGCCGGTTTAGCACCTACCAGACAGTTCTACCCCAGCAATGAGAAGGTCATGCAGACGGTGCTTTGGTCCCCTGAAATGAGCTTCACTTCGCAGCACAGCCTGTTTTACACCGTCGCAAAGAACTTACTGGCCAGTATCCAAAGCTACGACACGAGATTCAAACCTGTGTGGGAAGTTGAACGGTGTTCTTGACGATCTCCTGCAACAAGCGACGTCAGAATACGAGCTGGATTATGTTCGCGAGCTGCGACAGAGCCAATCAGATTTGCGAACGCAAATTCCTCATTCTCATGTGATTCAGTCAGGTGCAGTCTTGAGACACTTGCTGCAGAAGTACCAGTCCGAATGCAAGTCTCGTGTTTGTGGACTATTTGAGACTCTGGTATCGGATACAAACCTCGCAAGGTCGGATTCGAAATCAATGGCTTCCCAAGGTTCGGCCGCAGGGATTAAGACGATCGAAGGCCAAACGAACTTCTATCCTCGCCGCTCTCCCTCATTTTTTCTTAGCCTGCTGCAAAGATCACGCTGGAAGGGCCTATCTGAGTCTTGGAAGAAAAAGATCGTGGCATATGGTATTGCATTAACAGACCTGCAGCGCGCCGATCGGTTACTGGAGCGCTTTGAGAATGAAGCCGAGCTAATCAAGGAGCTTCAAAACCCGGGCCACGAAGATTGGAATCCAATGGAGTACCCAGAATGGCTCCTCATGGAGTGTGATAGTGGCTTCTTGATTCGCCGCGTACAGCACCAAATCGCTCTGCAGATGATGGACCCTCTGGATGGAGGGAACGCAACCATGCAACTCAACATGGGAGAGGGGAAGTCATCTGTGATAGCTCCTTCGATCGCTCTTGCGTTGGCCAACGGTTCGCAACTCTTGCGGCTGATCGTGACCAAGCCGCAGTTCCATCAAATGCTGCAAATCCTGCTCGCACGACTCGGCAATCTAGTGGGACGCAGGGTGTTTCAATTGCCAGTCTCCCGCGACATTCGCTTCGATAGTCACAAGATACTAATCCTACGCCGCGTACTAAAGCAGTGTAGGGAGAAAGGCGGCGTGATCCTTGTCCAGCCAGAACACTTGCTATCGTTCCAACTGATGGGAATAGAGCAGATGATCAGCGGAGAAGCCACACTGGCTCGTGCGCTGTTGGATACTCAGTGTTACTTAGATACCCATTCCAGGGACATCATCGATGAGAGCGACGAGGTCTTGAGTGTCAAGTTTGAGCTTGTGTACACAATCGGGCAACAGAGACCGACGGAGCACAGTCCCCAGCGGTGGATTGTGATACAACAGATGCTGGAATATGTTCGACAGCTGGCACCAAGCATTGTATCGGCTTTCCCTCAGTCCTTAGAGGTGCATAACTGGCATCACGAATCGAGGCGCTATCCGCGGATACGGATTTTCAGAGAAGATGCTCTGAGAAGGCTGTTGGAGCTTCTAAGCGAGACAATCTGTGAGGAAGGGCTCCAGGGTTTTCCCATTGCGCGCCAGCCAGCATCAGTACGGAGGGCCGTTCAAAAGTACATATCGATACGCAATGTCTCTCCTACTGACGTCGAGGTAGTAGAGAAGGGCCAATTCTGGACCGATGCTGTCATTTGCACTCTACTGCTACTTCGAGGCTTGATCGCTGGTGGAGTCATCGGCCACGCTCTGTCCCACAAACGATGGCGTGTCAACTACGGTGTGCATGAAGACAGAGTACCCAAGACTAGGCTGGCTGTTCCCTTCAGGGCCAAAGACGATCCCGCGCCAAGGTCCGAGTTCAGCCATCCTGATGTCGTCATGGTTCTGACCAGCTTGAGTTACTACTATTCCGGGTTGAAGGATGAAGATCTCTTCGATTCGTTCTGCCTGCTGAAGAATAGTGACCAAGCGACATCCGAGTACTCGGTCTGGGATCATGATGCCCCAAGCTTGCCGCGCTCTTACCGCGATCTAGCTGGCATCAATCTACGAGACCGCATTCAGTGTAGTACGACAGTATTTCCTCATTTGAGGTACTCTAAAGGAGCTGTCGATTACTTCATGTCGCACATCATCTTCGCCAAAGAGATGAAGGAATTTCCACACAAGCTGTCAGCATCTGGGTGGGACCTGTGCAAGGTCAAGTCGCATTCTGTCACTGGCTTCAGCGGCACTAATGATTCTCGGTACACCTTGCCAGCCTCCATCCGACAGTTGGATTTGCCGCAACAAACTCACACCAATGCCTTGGTACTAGATTATCTGGTCAGGCCGGAAAACGAGGTGTTCCTGATGTCAGACGATATGAGATCCGATGGTTCACTTTCAGATAGCGCCCCGGTTTTGAGACAGCTCGCGGATTTGAACCCTTCGATTCGAGTTATTCTTGACGTTGGCGCCCAAATCATTGACCTTACAAACCAACAAGTCGCTCAGCAGTGGCTTCATCTAAAAGATGATGATGGAGAGCAAACCCAAGCCGTGATCTTCTTCGATGATCATGATGTTTTATCCGTCCTTGATCGATCCGATTGTATTGAGCCTTTCCAAATCTCTCCCTTCGTCAAGCAAACAGACAAGTGTCTTGTGTTCCTCGACGAATCGCACACTCGGGGTACAGATTTGAAGTTGCCCAAAGGCTATCGCGCGGCAGTCCTTGGGCCAGAATGTGACCAAGGACCGGCTTGTCCAAGGTACGTAAGACACTTTTCTATCACATACTCAGAGAATAGCCCAGGGAACTAACCAAATTTAGCATGTATGCGCATGCGTATGTTGGGTCATGGGCAGTCAGTGGTTTTCTGTATTCCCAATGAGATCAAGAACAACATCATGCAACAGCAACCTGTCTCCATTGGCTCTGATATCACTGTTACTCATGTCCTTACGTGGGCCATTCGCGAAACACACTTCGACACCAAGAAGTCAGCTCCGCTGTGGGCCACGCAGGCATCGAGATTCTACAAGCAGGACCGCAATCGACAGGAGCAAGTCGACTCCCAAGAGGAATATTCCAGTACTTGGGCCAAGCGCTTTCTCGAAGCTGAGGCACACTCACTGGAGCGCCGCTATCGCCCGGGCTTTTCGGGATCAAGTGTGGCGGACTTATGCGAAGGCCTGCATGACGCCAATTCCGAACAGATCACCAATCGTCTCGGGAAGTTCGGGCCGCTGAACACCGACATCGCTTCTCTGCATGAACAACAAGAACGTGAGCTATCACCAGAAGCAGAAGAAGAGCGACAAGTCGAGCGGCCCCCTCGTGCGGAAGCTATAGAGCACCGGATTCATCCCAACGTGCGCCACTTTGTTCGATGTGGCTTTGTTAACATACACCAGGGCGGTTTCAAGGCAGCCTTTCAGACCCTTTGCGACACTGGTGCTGCTTCTCATGCCAACATCAATGAGCTTCCGCAGGATCTCCCAAGCGGAAACGAGGGAGGCGAGATGCCAGAAGCACGGTTTCCTACATGCTCCGGGCGGAAGTTATTAAAAACCGACCGTTCACGTATTGCACCGTATTCAACGACTTGCAATCAACCAGTTTAACACCGCAAATATCAATTTTAAAAGGGAAAAAAATACAATAGGTATTAATTCTTGCAATTCGCTATTCAAAGAATCCAAATTCTGGGTTTTTTAACAATATTTTGGTTGAAGTCGCGTGGTCGAAAACGTAGTACCACATATACACCTTTGGGCTTACGGTCGGTTTTTAATAACTTCCGCTTTGGCCTCCTGCACTAGTAGGGAATTGTTTAGCCAGCAAACTAAGGCGAGATGCCCTTCGCGGCGCGTATACTGGATGCAGCGGTCTGCAGAGCGCGTGTTTGCAGAGGGCAGCCCATTCCTTTGGCCACCTTTCGCCGTGTGCTTTGTGCAAGCAAGCTTTCTGAGAGGTACTATAAAAAAACGAATTGAAAAGGCGGGAGTGAACTTATGAATTTTAGGGTCGTCGACTTGCCACGGAAGATTTTGCGAGGACGGTGAAGCTGGCGCCGGACGATCAGTCTGATCTTTTCAAACGGCCCGTACAGTGGATCCTTAGTTCCGTCTTCAGAGGTAGTCCTGCAACGTACTTGGTCATCATCAGCCAGTATGAGGCACAGGAGCTGCTTGAAGATATCAAGGCGTCGGAATTCGTGACTTTACACCTCTACAACCCTTGCATGAACACAAACAATCCATCCCTGGATCACCTGACGCTATATACTGTACCTGCACGGCAATGTGTAATCAGAATACCCCGTGGTCTGACAAATCAGCTCAACCTGTTTGCCGGGCAGCTGTACCTTCAGTCTTTCGAGGAATACTCTCAAATCTGTGACACCCTTTGCCTTGCCTGGGAAACTGTCAACGGTGATGCCTTGATTGAGGCGGATGGCTTCGTACCGCCTGGCTGTGCGGCAGGTTCGTGCATAAACAATGGTCGCTACAGGTGCAGTCCTACCAAGTTCTTGCATGAACTGATGGCTAAAATTCGACGCAACAATGAAGGGATCGAGAAGACGCATATGGGGAAGCTCCTGGCTGGAAAAATGCTGAATGAGGAGGACTTACGTTGAGGATGGAAGCACAAGATTTTCCTACAGAAAGCAGAGTCTTGGTCCGCAGAAGATCAAGAAGGCAGCAGAGCATGCAAAGTAACACGATTTAACTCTAATCTACTTATGGAGTGAAGCTGCATATTAGGCCTATGAAGCGCATAATGGAATCTCCACATGCAAAACATCCATGTTGATCGAGTTTGGCCCCGGCGACAGATCGGATGAGGAGGCTTTGTCGAACAATATTCGAGCTAGATTGGGTTACTTCCTTTCCAGCGCCGCGATTTGTATGGCGAGGCGTACGGGTCCTTGCGATCTGTCGCGGGAATGTTCCTGAGTACGTCGTCATACTCTACAGCCCATGTGCTCAGCTCCGCGGCCGCGTTATGCCAAGCCCGTACTGAATGCCTTTGCCAATCATGTACGAGAAAATGACAGAGCCACATGAAGAAAACACCGACGACCGAGATCAGCAAGGAACAGATTGACCAGTGACGGAAATATCGTATCTGTATGTCGGTAATCTCTAATACAAACTAACTCGACGACAACTAACCAAGCCCGAGTCAAGCTGAGGTCACGGAACTCAGAGAACATATCAAAGGAGAGATGGACCAGATGTCATCAAAGCTTGACGGTATCTCGTCCGATATATCGCAATTAATGGCTGAGTAAGTGTAGATTCTGCCTGTGAGAGTCTATATCGCTAATGGGTGTATAAAAAGGGTCAAAAGCACGTAAGTGATAGCATGGACTGTGTGTGTGTTTGTGTGTCTGTGTGTGTAATCCATTATTATAAACTATAGTACATGACGTTATTGCTGTCAATGTAAAAATATCGTCATCTTTGCATATGCCGAGATGCCTAATTATTTCGTTGAAACCGGTACTGATGTGGTACTGACACCAAGGCCAATCGTACAAGGATATACAAAGCTCCATCGTTCTGTCTGTTATGCACAAGTGGGTGCTAGAAAAGTGTTTGTCAGGTCCGAGGCTCACATGGCAGTTTTTAGCAGCACTTACCTCGAGAAGTTCCGTAAAACTCTTGGCAGACTTGATTGCCGCGCGAAAAGAGACAACTGTTGGGCTATTCGCCCATCTTTTTGCATCGATATCCGCATTCTCACTATGTGAGGTCTTGTACATAAGTTGTAACATGATAGAGTCGAGGTCTCGCATGACGTCGGTACGGCGATCGTCTTCAGCACCGTTGGCGACGTAATCATGATTGACTTGGATCCATTTTGTAAGTAACTCTAAAATGAAATTTTTCATGATGCAAAGGGATAGATACGAGGACGATGACGAAGGTCCGTTAGAACGTACTGATTTTGACTTCGCCGGCTAGGTTGAGCAGGATCATGCTGGCTGTGAGGGTGGAGCAATGGAAACCTGATTTTTCGAGATAACACAAAGCGTCGAGAATCTAAAGTCATTGGCGAGGCTTGCCACTACAAACAGAATTCTTCCCATATTGGTAAGTAGTGCTCCGTCCAATGCACCTCCCGCATAAGAATCGAGCCTCCGTATATGAGACTTACCTGTCGAAATATGAGGCCCAACTCGTTCTCATTAGGATAAATGATAGATGAAACCAGTCTCTCCAGATCAGCAGGCATTTCTTCATACACAACGTAGCAGATTTGCTTCGTCCTATAGCTCTCCGTAGCTTTGACCAGATTGCTGTGCCTCAGACGCTTACACCAATGTAGCACCTTTTCAGCCTCATGATGAGGAAACTCCCGGATGTGTACGCATATAGAGGGTGAAACCTTCTTCGCAGCCAGAGCAACAATCCCGCCAATCTCCATCTTTATCGGAGAAATATCATAATGCTCCGTGGGTGGGCCCTCTTTGATGCCGAAAAAGTGAGGCTTTTTGATCAATCTCGGGGGACGTACATCTTGGTCTGCTGTCTCGTCGATATGAGCACTAGGCCTCTTCCGCGACACTGGATGATCTTCCAGAGGGCTCGTTTCTGCAACCCTCGTAGCTGTAACCTCGGTAGGCTTATTGGCGAGAAATAATTGTCCGATTTGAGTTACACGCTTGTGCTGATGGTTCTTAGTGTCCATTGCTGTTCATATGACAGGCGAATATGGTAATATGAGGGATGAGGAGAGTGGTCAGAGTATATCGAGACAGTAAGTCTTCCAAATAGTAATAAAAAAATAAAATAAAAAGGTTATATCTGCGTTTCTCTGAGTGCAGTGCAGTGGAAATGAATGGGAAGAATGACTTAAAGACGCTGCGTAGAGCTGCTTCAATATATAGATACATGTGTCTACTATACATGAGATCCACTTATTGCGTAGATCACAAATCCATTATCAAAGGTAAAGGGGACCAGAGAAAAGGGAAGAGGATGATGCACAGTGGCAGCAGCCCAAAAGAGGGGTTGGCGAGCCAGTTTTGCGTCATATGCTAGAAATGGAAGAAAAGCATTTGGCTCGTCTGGTTTTTCCAGATCCTATGCATCGCCACCAAATCATGGACATCTTTGACCTAGCTTATACATCACCTGAAGAGTACAGTACTATAATAAACTGTACTGCATCCAAATGCATCTTTGTTGTAAGACTATAGTATGCCACAATCTTTAACTAGTTACTATTCGAAGTTTCTGGAGCTAGGACAAATATTGACTACTTTTCCATCAAGTATCAGGTTGCAGGGAACGGTTGACCAAGAAAATTCTGCATACAGTTGCCAGAGATCCATTTAAGGATTATTGACTGTACTACGACATCAACGTTGACTATCGGACCTTTGATGTGGTGATTTCGTATGGAAGGAAAAAATAGTTTATTTTTGTCAATCCTTGACTTCTGCCTCAATATTCGCTTCCAAAGCCTGCAACACAATGGGCTGCCGCATCTGTAACCACTATTTCAAATAATTCGTGAGGCAGTGTTTTATGGTACATTGACAATGAAAAGCAGTAGTTCTAAATTAGCTGTCGAAAACGTATATGAAAGACACAATGATAAGAAATCAAGCGTGGCAACACAAAACATTCAAATCCCGCTTGAAAATCAATAATGAAGCTATAAGGGACCTCAATTCTCCGATGAGAATACTTCGTACTCATTTCTCGCCACGGTCTTATTTCCGCCTTCTCTTCTTTCTCTCCCTGACGAAGTCCATCGCAAGTGAACGTACCATTTCATCACTTCGTGTACGTTGTTCCAGGGGGTTTCTCCTCGTGCAATCTAACCTTTAAGGCATAGAACCATCAAATCGAAGCTGACGTGCAATTAATATTTGCTCGTTGTCAATATGAATATCATCCTCAGACATGAGAATTATCACATGTCCTGGGCTGGCTATTGCCGCATGGTAGCACGACTCAGGACGAAGTGGCTCCATATCGACAGAGAAGGGTCGGAGGCGGTTGGCCATCCACGTTGCAGCCACCTCTTCGACTTCAGACGAATTGTTGCTTGTTATGCGTGACAGTACTTGCCAGCCACTGCTTTCATGCAAGACAAAGGTGATGACAGGAGTGCCGGAATTCTCGACAAGAGCAGGAATAGGAGGTGTATCGGGGGCAATATCAACCCATTGGATATCGGTATCATTCTTATCTTCTTCAATCTCCTGTCTCTCTTGCTCTGTCGCTTGTAACCTGTCTTCACTGCCTTTGTCGTCCTCTACTATTGGCTCGTCCTCTTCCACAATCTGTGAGGTGTGACTGTCATCAGTGTCACCAAGCTCTTTGATCAGCTGTGCTAAGTGTAATGTTTGATGTTGTCCTACAGGCTCCGTAGACTCATGAATTGTCGTCGGTCTTGCCAGATTTTGTTGTTGTTCCATCCGTCCATGCTCCTTCTGCCTTCTTTGAACAGATGCGGGCTCGATGGATTCCTGAACGAAGTCTCCACCAAAGAATGCCAAAAAGACACATTTTCTGACAAAAAGCGATGTAACACCTTCTGCTAGATTGTGAGGTTGTAGTATTTTGTCATGGAAAAAATATTTCTTGTTGATCTGATTATCATTGCGGCCGGGACATCCGCACCGATGTCGCGTTTCCCCACCATCTCTCCAGATATCAGTCTCGTCGGGCTGTTCGTGCCGTCGTTCAGCAGTATTCATAATCTTCTCGATCTGATCTAGGTAAGACTCAAAAGAATTACCATTATACTTATATATGTCAGGAGGCCGTGCCTGCAGCAAAGCTCTGCGTGCAATCTCCCTTTCCGGAGATCGCTGCTTCATGCGCAGGATATCTTCGTTCCGAAACCCTAGTCGACAGGCTAGCGAAGCAAAGCCGCACAGGACGCTTTCGTTGACTATTTCGGATCCGACACTGGCAATGCGCCATTCCCCTGAGCTCGCCGATGGGGGCGCTACCTGAGCAAAGTGCCTCATCGCATACAGCCAGAGCTGTCGCCGACCTATGTCGAAGCGTTCTTCCAAGGTCAAAGGCGTTGGTTTGATTTCATAGACTGCTTCCTCCTTTTCGACTATCGACTGTGTCTGTGCTGACGAAGATTCGACTTGGTGAAAACATCGCTGTAGAGCTCGGTGTATTGTCATCTCGTTTTGGCTGCCGATGACATACTTTATGTTTCTGGCACAGGGGAGAAGATACTTTGCATCCTCGAAGAACGAAAAAAGGGAGGGAATGATGCAGTCTATTGTCATGAGGTTTTTCCAAAGGAACTCGCGCTCCAAAATATCGATACCTCGAAAGATCTGACCTTTTTCGAGGAGAAGCCGTACATTTCGCCTGTCCACGGGTGAATACTTCGGACACGTCAGTTCCAGAGCCCGCACAGTGTCATTGTCCGTGCTTTGCACAGCCATAGTGCTTTCGCCAAAGATCTTCTTCCAAATTGTGTGAATATGATCCAAGTAACTCAGAAGCTCCTGTACTTGTTGTCAGTGTGCACGGCCTTCGCTGAAGACACTTGTTGACCCACCTCGTCGCATTTCATACTCACGAGCTTATTGACTGTGCTCAGCCTCATGCCGTGCCAGAGACCCGGAATTTCTAAAAGCTTATCAAAGCCGACTAGTAGTCGCTCATGGTTGAGTAGTTGCTTCAGACATCTCTTCCTAGTTTTAGGTAGTTGAGATCGCCATTGTATTTCGAGATCGGAACTCCCTTCCAGCTGAGAGAGGCGGAGGTGACGATAGAGCTCTCCTTCACTTAGATCACTGAATGTCACGTCCGTCGTGGATAGATTTGCTCCACCACGCAAAGCCCTATTCTTCCTTGCTTGCAATGTCTTTTCGGCCATCTCTGCATATTTTCTTACAAGTCAAACAGGACTTCGCTCGCTGTTAAATCTTGCTCTTGACCTTGACTTTGAAATTCGCTAGGTAAAGATAATCGTTTCGTAGCCTAGAAATAATCTGGTAGTATAATACGATATAATGAATAAATATTGCTTTCTCGGAAGCAATCTGGGTATATATTTTTGACGAAGAAATGTTGCAGGAGCAGATGGCTGTTCGCAACACAACTCACATAGCTTATATACAGTGTATATATATATCTGCTGTGTGACCAAGCTCTCAGCCAGTCTTTGACGCGTCTGATTCTGGGACGAGCCAGATGCAGATATTTTCATTTCTGGAGTTTGAAGTAAGATACTGTATCAACTTGAGGCCAAGACATCTGCAAAATATTTTCCCGCAAGTGTAAGCGACTTTGAACGACTTCAGAGTACTAGAACAAGTGGGCCAGTTCCAGCACTGTTCCAATACTGGGAATTTCAGTGCTAGAACAGTGCTGGGACATTACTAGAACAATGTGGGTGAAGTCGTTCTAGCACCGTTCGAGCACCGTTCTGGTATGAGACTGGTCTAGTTCTAGTACTGTTCTAGTACTGTTCTAGTACTGTTCTAGTACTGTTCTAGTACTGTTCTAGTACTGTTCTAGTACTGTTCTAGTACTGTTCTAGTACTGTTCTAGTACTGTTCTAGTACTGTTCTAGTACTGTTCTAGTACTGCTCTAGTACTGTTCACGTAATTCCAGCACCGTTCCAGTACTGGGAGTGTTCCGGTACCGTTCTGGTACTTGCTCTATTTCCGTGCTAGAATGGTACTGGAACAAATTCAGTGCTGGCATGGTGCTAGAACACTCCCAATAGTAAGGTGGTTTGGCACTGGAGTTGTTGCACCACAGTCGTTCCAGCACCGTTCCAGTGTTGGGAGTGCTCTTCTGTTCTGGGATATGTACCAGCGCCCATTATCAAGTCCGGCTTGTTGATCCAATATTAGCTTAGATCAAGCGGGTTGGCATCGATTTCGGTGTAATAGATGAAAGCCGCGTTTTGGAAACAATTCTCCACCATGTCAATTTCTATACAATTCAGGGATCCGGGCATCGCTCTCACACATGTCCTTAATTCATCATCTGGCGAGATGATCGATCCAGACATGGTAATACGAAGGCGGTGTTCTATAGACGAATCACTGTCGCTTCTGTTGTCACCTGGCCGCTTTTTATACCTTGATCGAAAGTGGACATAGGCCCCGAATAAAAGGTATAGCTACACATAATAGTTTCCATATACTTTGTAAAGTGCATTCCCGCTCACTTCGGAATAGGACGATACCACAAAGATGCAGAATACACGCAACTATTCCGCCTATCGTGTCTTTAAAGCGGAAATGCACACTAGAAAGAACGATACTCGCCAGTCGTAATACTTCATCAATTGTTTGGTCGAGCTACTGCGGCTATACCGCTCTTAGGAACCATAAAAGTCCCAATTTAATAATGTTCAATACAGTACAAGACGAGTAATCGATGTCTTGTCGCATCCCACGACTCCGCAATCATCCTTAACAAGCTGCGTGCGATTGATATTGATACACAAATCCAAGGTGACGCCAGGTTATCTCATGCAAGGGTGCCATGCTTCAGTCACTGTAATTAGTCAAGTTTCTCAAAAGAAATCTGATGTGAGGAGCTTCCGTAGAAGCTTGAGTGACGTTCTCGACCCTGAATTGCAGTTGACAGGGGGGCGAGCGGGAAAAGTAAAACAACAATAAATCTTCTATTGAAATGTTGATGATCCAAAGACGAGGAACCATGATCGATCACTACTACACTATCTCCAGCTGACATGGGCGGTATACGAGCTCGTGCCTTCTGTCATGGCAGCTATCATCTCTGCGTCAGTGATGCACAATGTGTTGCCATCAATACCCTCCACACTTTTGAATTGTTGAGATTTCTCGTCCCATCGTACTTCCAGAGGAAGCCAGTCTCCATTTGCCCGGACTTCAAGGGCGAGCTCGCTGGAGAAGCTGAGAAGGTACTCTCCGTCAACTTCCTCTGATATACCATTGATATCCGTCGTCCAGCAGTGTTTACGGTCTCCATATTTTCTCATTCTGAGATATTCATGGGTTTGCTTCTCTTCGTCCACCCTCAACCAAGCGCGTACTACTCGAAAGTTGACGTTCTGCTGCCTGTGCTTTCGCTTTGTAAGACGTCTTAGAGCAGATCGATTACCCCGTTTGATACTGGAGCTAATACCCGAGGAATCGTTGGAAGAATGCTTGCGAGGCAGTCCTGATTGGATTTGTGCCAACACTGCACGAATCTCTTTTAGCTCCTGCTTCATCTGGGAACAAGAGCAATGCGTGGCCGAGGTGCCCTCTGCGGACTCTGCTAGAATCTTCGTCGCGTCCTTGCGTACTTCTTCTGACACAGGAGAACCACTGCTGTCACTCGTAGTGCAATCAGCACCTGGAACTGATCCTTCGCGCACAAACACAGGAGTATCAACTTCAGATGCTTCGGTAGTGAATGCTTCTAAAAGATCATCGAAATCGTAATCGTGTGAATTGATCTCAGCACTGGTGGTCTGCTGGTGGATGAAAAATGTTTTTTCGTCGCTTGGATTCGATGGGTAAAAGCACTGCTCCTCTAGAGGAGATAAGATATTGTGAATATATGTGGTATCGAACATGAGTCCAAAGTCTTCGTGGCTGCTGTGATTGGTTTGGATAGACTCGCAGTCTGCAGGAATAAACGGAGAGGGACTAGAGGGGAAGCACGCTGAAGCCATGATAAGAATAGGGAGTGCACTGCTCGGATTATGATGAAGAAGCACGAAGGATGGAAAATGAGGGAGTAGCCACCCTTTTATACATCTCAGCTCTCCAGTCGTTGGTCCTCGAGTTGGTTGATATGTCACATGTAACGAGTACCGAATAATGCCGACTTCCCATTCCCATCCATCATGCCATCGGTCTGCATCAGTGCCTGGTCGCAACAAAGCGCGCATCACTGGGCATTCGTGGCCCTTGAAGACCCCGGTACAGGGAAGTCAGTAATCTACAACGCAATAACATCATGTATCCCGTACTTTCTATAACTATTGATGCACGCAAAATTCCCCGTGCAAGATACTTCAAACTAAGATACGATCTAATGGAAATTAGGTACCAATGCACAGCCTCAGAACGCTCCCTTCTGAGGTGAAACAAGCCTCAATCAGAATCAAATCTTTCGGTGACGACGTCCTATTCTGGATCTTCCTGATAGATCGAAACCTAGTATCGAGCGTTGCGACTTGACATCACCCTCACTTCTGCCGAGTTGGGACGCGATCCATTGAATATCCATTTTCTCGATCGGGTAGGATTTGAGCTTTTTCTTCTCAAGCTCTGTCCATCTTCTGGGTCGACCTCGGCGTGAAGGACCTGCTTTTGTCTGACGACCAGAGCTTCTGGTAGCGGCGCAGTCCAATTTGGTGGTCCGTAATATTGATCTGCCAGAGTCGGAAGGAGTTTCCTTACCAGAGTAGTGAGCGCCAATAGGTAAAGCTTGTGGTACAGCCACCAGCTGAAGTACGTTCCCCACCGATGAGCAATCCACTTCATCCTCATCCCTGGTGGGAACCTCCCGAGATGCAAGAAAAGAAAGAGCATATGCGTTTAGATCTTCGAGGCGGAGCTTGAGTATGATCTGGCTCTTGACTGAGTCGGATAGCGCCGTCTCAGCTTGAATGCTCTGTTCTAGACGCAGGTTATCCAGCGAGCTCCATTGCAGCGCCTGCTGCGTCAGCTGCAGAAGATGCCTGAAATCAAAACCACAAGCTGTACAACCTTGAGCTGGTGATCCCGACCTTGACATGGGACAAGCAACAGGCAATTTGCTGCTTGGGGCAACAATATCATGACGCGAACTTGATCGATCAACTGTGCCCGATGTTGACTTGTCTGAGAATTCGCTGCCGTCGGACTGCGACTGCAAGGATGATGGAGTTCCAGGCTCAGCATGGGTTCTAGGCATAGATCCTGTTTCGCGTACAAAATCAAGCACAGGTGCAGCTGACAAGGCAAAGTTGCAGCTAGCCATTTGGTTAGCAGCACAGTGGAAGGTGCTGCAAAACGTGTCCTGTCAACTTCCGGAGTTCCTCTTGGCTATCTGGATTCAAGGCCATAATTGGAGTCTGGTCGTTTCGACCCGCCAGGAGCAAGGAACAGTAAGTATCCCAACTGAGTTCCTCTCGACATCTGCTGACACTTTATAGATTAAATGGACCAAGCTGGACTTTGGGGACACAAGTTCATGCTTAGGCATATATCAAATCGAGTGGACTATACGCTACCATCTTGTTCATATTCGCGATAACTATTGGCCATGGTTTGATCAAGACTGCCGCCGAACTGAATAATAGGTCTTTGTCACAAACTTAGCTTGAAAGTCGAGAACATGCTTGTATTCAGAGTTTCCCTTTGTTTGATCAGAAAGGCCAACTTTCTCGTAGGGAGTATTTATTATTTATTGACCATTAAGTATCAACGTACAGGAGCTCAGCAAATATTAATTATCCGTCAGTAATAGATACCTAGTTAGAAACAGAGATGTCCCCCTGAATGACAATCCAATTCAGGCATCATTCTCTACTCGCCAAACTCTGTTTCCTCTGTTGCTGCGCCACGGCGCTGGTGCTTCGATACATCGCAGTCCCAATGCGCTTGTTCGACCAGCTTTCCCCCCGCCCCCAACCGCGCGGCCCCAAGCTCTCGGTAAATTATCACCACCCGACCTGCCTTTCCTGAAGGTGTTCGAGATACAACGAACACAGACTGTAAGACGGACAAATTGCCGCTCTGATCCGAGTGCGGGTTCGAAAGGTGGTATGGTAGTGACCCTGTCAAGCGCCTGATTGCTATGAACACATGGCATGATTCGGCGCTCTACTTTGCTTTATGCAAATGTAAAAAGGCCTGATAGGCGACCGTCTAGAGTCACCGCTTGATCCTAGGACACGGATGCAGGACATAGGAGGAGGCCAATTACCAGGTTGCATAATACTTGTTCGCAACCAATTCCTCTTTTTCATGTTCCAGACCGGTTCAGTGCATTGTATTTAAGCACTTGTGAGCTGCCAAAGACATTACTGCCTAATAGGATTCTTGTCTTAGGCCAATAAAACGTATCACGCGAATATTCCATGCAAAACAGTATAAGAACGCGCGAGTCAGATTTCAATTGATCTGGTTTTCTCTACCTAGTTCGGTGGGTAAAGTTCAACCAAATCCTATCAACAAAGTGAACGACTGCTTTAGGAAAGCATTAGAGAATACAGATCTGAAGTGTGAAAGTGAAGCAATTATGGGGCCTATTTCCGAGGAAAAGAGGAAGGAAAGAAAAAACGGAAAAGAAAACGAAGAAAGGGAAAGGGAAAGGGACAGCACCACACAAAATATGAGTTAAAAAAACCCCAAAATTCAAAAGAATGGGAAAGGAAAGCAAAGAGTGAAGAACAAATTTGAGCAGAAGAAGAAGAATGGTACCCCTATGACTCTACTTCAAAGCAGGTTGCCTAGGGAGACCTTGCAGCAAAAGTTGCTCAAGCATAGAAGTCAATTGCTTCATGCTTGTTGCCTGGCCGTCTCGACTTGGCCCATTCAAAATCGTGTTCGCTTCTGGCGATGCTGATTTTCTAAACCTTATGCCTCTGTCAGCACAAATCTGGACAGCCAGATCCTCTTGATCGTTCTTAAAAATGCTGCGCGTGATGGTCCCTGCAGTGGCACGCACGGCAACGCCGAAGAACTCGGCATCAAACTCGAGCAAGCACCAGATGGTTGGATACCGGTTTGCTGTCCCACCGCCCTTTGACCAGGCGCTTTTAACACCGAGGAGCCTCCTGGACTGACATTCCGCTTTATTGTTGATACACTCGCAGTCTGGGCGGGCTTGGATGAATTTGGAACCTTCCTCTCCGGCTTCCGACGAACTTTTGCGAACCAAGCCCTGAGGCGTTACCACAAAAAGCCAGTACTCATTCGCCATCCCGTACCCTTTTCTCTTAGCCCAAGAGACAAATATAGTGTTCTTCGTGGCCAGGCTCCTTTCGTATTTGTGATATGGCGCATCCCAGGTAGAGATAATAGATGCATCAAAATCATCACTAGGGATCGGGGTGTCCAGTAAGCGAGCCCAGGCTGGTGGAAGTGTGTTGCTAATAATATATTTCTGAATCTGGCGGTGCAATGTGGCCAGTTTATGTTCTTCCGCCGCTTTATCTGCTTCGCTCGCGGCTCTGATCCTTGACCTGGATCCCAGCACCATCTGCAGATAGCTTTTCAAGGTGACATATGGGATATTGTATTCTTTCCCATGTTCGGGCCCGACTTCTTTCATGATTTTGGAGTTATATTCCTCGAGGGAATCACATCTCTCCAGACTGAGGTCTGTCGCTGGTGTGAATGGGCCTTGAACATTGCCAAGGTATTCCGCCAGTATTCCAGTCGCACCCTCATACAACTTAATCAAGGATTCTTTGCTTGGCTTCTTGGCTCCTTGAGGGACGAAAGGATTTTCATCGTGGCTGCTCTCAGTATCCATGTCATCACCAGAAAGTCCGGATATCTCCGGTTCTGGCCCGCCACGAAATTCTTCTGCATTCCTGGTGGTTCGTTCGTGGTCATACTTGGTTTTGGCGTCAGCATTCGACAGCGTATTGCCCGCATTTTGTACAACTTCCGGATTCATTAACATCTCTAGTTCTCAAATTGACTCAGACTCACTCACATTGGGTCAATTTCGCTTTAGTAGCGTCGTCGGCCGCGCTCTTTGCTATAACATCCAAGTATCGATGTCCTACAGACTTTAAATGAGTAAGTTCGTTTGCAGGAAGAGGCTGCCCGAAATCGGGTGCATGTAGTCTGAAAAGGGCGAAATAGTCCGGATTAAAAGCATCGATTTCTTGCTGGATTCGCGCCAGAATTTCCTCCGGGCTCTCGTTAGAACTCAGTCCTTGCCCCTGACTTGTGTTCATTGTCGAGCAAGGGTGGCAGTATCGGTCGTAGCGGTGCTAGCTATTATGATGATGATGATGATGATGATGATGATGATGATGATGATGATGATACAAATAACGGGCAGAATTATTCAACGTTCGACTACGAACTAGAGTTCGCGGAATCGATCTCGATTAAATAATTGGACTGCGTTTGTAAGATCTTTTTCTCGATTGGACATGGCAGTACTATGCACAATTTTTGTTGCTGTGTACTTAGCCAACCGGAGAATCTATTTTTAGGATCCACCATATGGTACTTTACAGTACAGTAGTAGCCCTTGCTTCTCTAATTTCAGCAACACCACGCTTTATGACATATAGTGCTGCCTCGTCATTACTTCGAAATTTTTTATATAGCACAGTACAGTACAATACAGCAGACAGTAGTATGTAAAATGTCTTTGATGTGTAGATATTTCTATATACAGTACAGCGCTAAGTTACTATATATAGTACTATACATATTTAGAATATAGTCCATTTTGATCTAGCCAGAGTTTCCCTTTGTAGACTTCTATTTTCATTCGCACGGCAAGGGAGAATCATACAAAAATCAAGGTAGACACAAGTCCTATGTACTCTATTATTGGGTCGCTACTACATATGTAACATAGAGCAGCGCTTGTTCTATAATTAGCGGTGCTACGCGAGTTACCGTACTGTACTTCCGGATTTAATGTTTCTTAAATTATTGGACTGCGTTTCTAAATTTAGATTCTAGATGGGACATGGCAATGAGGAATTTTCATCTTTGTACATAGCCGACTGAAGAATCTATTCTTGGTAATCGATCATGGGGTACTTTTTAGTACGGTAAAAGCCCTTGCTTCTTTTATCTTTAGCAGCACGACTAAAGTTCAGTACATATTTTACTCCTTCATCATTAAAATACTTCAAAATCTTATAAATAGCACAATACAATACTGTACTGTACAGCCTATTATACAACGCAAAATGCCAGTGCTATGTATACAAAACTGTACATGCTGTTCATGTTGTAATTTTTGAACTAACAAGAGTTTCTCTTCTGCTATTTCTATTTCTATCCGCATGGGAAGGGGGATCTTGCTAGACTCAAGTTTTATTTTTGAATCCCTGAAAATAGATGTGCAGCGCACATTCTATTGATAACGACGCTGTGCGACCTGAAACTATTATCATAAAGCTAAAAAACGTCATATTTACAGTACTGTATCATTGCAAATACGAATTTTATATGCTTTTGAAAAGCCAGTGCACGTCAGCAAAAGCTACAATAAAGGGGACGGTCAACTAGACCGACCGAGCCCAGTGAAATGATCATGCTAAAAACTTCCACAAAGCGCATACGTCGCATTAGTATGTGGTTCGTGACATTTGAGACGCAAAAATTCTAAGAAATTATTTGGCTGGCAGTGGTTTTATTCGTGGTCTGTGGTATGGAAAAACTCCCCTGGTGCTTGATATAAAAATGCACCATTGACGCTGAAAGAGCGCTGTAAGCCATTAAGCTAGGTGACAATTGATATTAGGTACTGTAGTAGACCCCGCAACTGTTACTCATGTATCACTACCACCTAACAACGCCTAGGATGCAGCAGCCAGTCACAATCGTCAGCTTCCATCAGCAGAATGACCAACTAAGAAACATTGTCGCCGTCAGCTAAGCAAAGCCTGGAGCCAATCATCGAGACGACCTGTCAACTAGGAGAAGGAATAATCCTTTCAGACCTTGAATGCGATGTTCGACTATTAATATTACTGTAGTATACACAGAACTATCGCGTTCTATAGCACCTCCATCGCCCAAGCTTATAGCAAAGTACGCATCCCTTACGCCCAAGTAGTCCACGTTTTCGGCTTAGTGTCTTGGCTTTGTTTGCTACATCCAAAACGCCGGTTTTGGATCTGCCAGAGAGGCCATCTGCATCCTGTTTTGATCGAATTGGACGCAGACACACGTTTCTGGAAGATTTTTTTTTTTTTTCAGTTCTTCTGTACGCTGAGGAAAAAGTAAATACAGATCTAATTTTCACGTCTTGGCTATGTTGCTATAAGCGCGATTTGTCTGCACGCTGTGGCGATACTTGCGATAATGGCTGACTTTGGCTCTCAAGATGACTTCTTTACTCAGGCCAGCCGCTGGCCATTTTTCCTTCAGCATCAACAGTATATGAAGAACAAGTATACTGTAGACCATCCCAGATTTATTGGCAATGACGATGTATACACATACCATGTTAGTCGCTGCAAAATACATTTCGCAAGAATCGCCAATGTCCTGTTATCCTCTCACTCGTCCGGATTGCACCAACAAGTGATTCGAGGGCCAGTCTACTGGGCCTCTGGATGTGAAGCCTGACATGCAGGCCGCATTTACAGCACTGATCACAGAGACGCACTCCAGGAAAGTCAAGTATATGCAAGCTCTTGCGCTGAATATCGCCCTGGCGGCTTGGCGCCAAAATTATGGATCGTGATCTTGAAAATGTGGCCATATTGGTCCCCCGCTTATCAATACTGGAAATCCTTAGGCCTTCGAGGTATCGCAGCTTGTTCATTCTAGGCTCTAGGTTCTGAGGCTGTGCTCAGTAGTTACATATTTACCAGTGACAGAATCGTCGCATCTGTGTGTCAGCAATTTCTCCTACAAAACAATTCGACGTCAACTAACCAGGTCCAAGTCATCAAAGCTTGGTCTTATCTTGTCAGACGTATCTCAATTGATGACCGAATATGTTTACATTTTCCGTGGGAGAGTCTAAAGTGAATAAATTCATGTCGAATTCAAGTCGAGATTATCGACAAGGACGAATGCGTCAATGTGGCCGCTGCGGCCATCCTGTGCCACTCTGAATCCGAGCGGCCGAGTCGATGCTACGATGCCATCTATGGAAAACTTGCCGCGTCACTAACATCTAGAAATCGGTGGCCTTGCACAGAGAGGGAACAGAGCCAAACTTTGCTTTCAACGCTACCTGCGATTCTCCATGTCCGACATGTAGGTCGTAGAGTTCTTGCCAATAGTCTTCAAAAGTCCTGGGTTGAAGAGTCTGATGCAACTTCTTCAGGCTGCTGTCAAAGAGTATCTCTGTGACAGCAGCGACGATGACCGCCACTCGGCTATTTCTACCCCGTATGAGTGGGACAAGTGTTGCGTTTATTTGGTTGCATTGCCGAGGTTGAGATTGACGCCTCAGTCGTGTATGTGAGGTCTGCGAATTTTATATTGGGCGCATGAAATGTAAAATTTTGATTGACTGTGTGATGGCAGTTGTTGTAGATACTGTTCTATGAAGTTGTCCCTGAGGATTAGTATCAAGTCATTAAGCCGAATATGGAGGCTGCTTCCACTCTTTGAATGCCACAACCAATTTGCACAAATTGCCACGGTACTGATGTACGTGTGCACCGCATGTAGGCATCGGAATGTAGACAAGTCCACATTTGGCTGTTTTTGCGCATATTGGCGCGTCGATCACATAGGCCAGCAGAAACAAAGACTGTAACAATTGAATCATTATGCAAGACGTAAACACGATTATGTACCAAGATTTCCCGGTAAAAAGCATGTTAAAACATCAAATTAGTGTGTTGTTCACGTGCTATCACCATCACTAAGCAATTCAAGCTGCAATGTCATGGCACCGTTACGTAAGGAACGCAGAACTCTTCTGGACACTCGTTCCTTCACCTCAGCCATTTGCTCATTCACGTGATCCTTGAGATTGTCCTGCGCCGTCCACAATAGATCCTCGTACGTGGCGTCTATCGTGTTCTGGGTCTCATCGCGATTGTCCAGTAAAGACAGCTCAAAGTCGCTTTGCAAGTTCTCTGCCATAGTCTCCATCTGCGACTCCAATCGGCCCAAGCGGGAGGACATTTGGCTAACTTGAGCTGACAAAGTGTCGACGCTCTGGGTCAGGCGTTCCAACATCAACAAAGCCTTGTTGGACTGCCACTCTTGCGATGAAGATGAGCTGCTGCACTGCCGACGTCTCTTTTTACTGTAAGCTTGATCGAGGCCCGGCTCCGGCTCGACGACAGGGCCTTGCGCCAGAATGAAACCAGCTGGGTTGTCATATTCCGGAGGGTTTTCTTCGAGAATCTGACCCCCTTCACCGGCGTATAGACTGTTGATATTCGAGCCGCGTGGATCGCTCCTGTAGCCTGCAGTTGGACTCGACACTTCGTCACAAAGCACTCGAAGCTCGGATTTTGAACATGTTCTGGTTGGGAAGTGGACAGAAAATTCGGTTTGGGTAGCCAGGGCGCGCATAAATGCGAAGTCTGATAAACCCATGAAGCGAGGCGAGGTCTAGACTGTTGGGCACCACAAGAGATCCTGACCGGCTGAGTGTGAATCGTAGACAGTGGGTTTGCGTTTGGAGCGCTTTTTGTGCTAGGCCACTAGACTCTGGTTCGTCCGATGAGACTGATCGAATGGATTCCGGAGCAAAGAAGAGATATGACTTGACTAGCTTTTCTCGGGCCGCAACCGTAAATGGGATGAAGATGCGGAAGAGACCAGTATGAGCGTCCATGTCGATGGCGAAATGTATCGCTATGAAGCGCTTTCCCTCATTGCAACGGCCGAGGGAGCCCGACAATCCGTCATCTCCAGTCCACATGATAAGTGCCAAAGACTTCTTAAGAACCACCAAATACTAGAAGACTTTGGATTCGAATGTCCCCAAAGCCATGCTGGCGTTGAAATTCACGTCCGCGGTGGATCGGAAATTCGGCTATTACAAGGATGCTGATAGCCGTAGCATCAATTCCACTCTCCATTAGGAGCCGGACCACCGCGCGAAGCGTCTGACCCGTGGCAAGCACATCATCAACAATGACCACTGATTGCCCATGGCTGCTGGCATCACGGTCCATTCCCATGATATCCTCTCCGCTCCCAACTCGTGAAGACAACGAAATGTATGAAGTCGACTTAGCGACGGATATGATAGGTGGAGGAAGCTTGGAAGCTTTGCGCATAATCAGCAATGGCAACTTGACCCGCGTAGCCAATGCTGAAGCAAATACAAATCCGCCAGCCTCGCAACATGCTATGCTATCAGCTCTGGACCAGTCACCTCCTGAGCGACCTCGTCTGTTAGGGCGCTCAGTGCACCTTGTGGTCAGAAGTGAAGTGTGTGAGAATCAACTATACAAAGATTGTTGTTCCTGTGTATCATTCTCAGCCGTTCTCCAAATGTCGCCTATCCCTCTCCTGGAAGGGTCTAATGGATTCGACTCAAGTAAAGCATTAGCACGTTCGTCTTTAACTTGGTTCTAATCAAGATAAGCCGTTATTTCTTCTCTAGTTTAATTCCTTGACCATGTTCTGTCTCTGCACAACGGTCCTATTTGCGTGGATTCCAGACACCAGGCATAGCTTGTTTTAGGATACCGAGTGGTTAGTTTCATTGCCTTCCGATACTGTTGGTTTGGGCATACTGATTAACCCAAGCTTTAACAAGCTTTTCCTTCCAGTTATTTAACTATATGGCTTTTAGATACGAGACCTCGTCGGGGCATAAGCGAAGATATTTGCGATCAAACTCGGATACCCGTTGCTCGAAGGATTCTTCCGTGGGTGATTGAACAATAGAATGCCATAACTAATAGAATTCCTTGCAGCGACTTCTCAGAAAAGTCAACACCGGGCACATTTGATCGATCAAGGTCGCATCATGATATTGCTGCTCAAAATAGCAAACTTCCTGTTGCTTGTCTCGTGTCAAAAACGGGATCACCGGCTCAAGGTTGTACAGCTTGCGGTTTTGATTTCAGGCATCTTTTGCAGCTGAACAGCAAGCGCTGCAATGGAGCTCGCTCAATAATCTGCATCTAGAACAGAGCATTCAATCTGAGACGGTGCTATCCGACTCAGTCAAGAACCAGATCATACTCAAGCTCCGCCTCGAAGATCTGAACGCATATGCTCTTTCTTTTCTTGCACCTCGGGAGAATTCCACCGAAAACGAGGATAAAGTGGATTGCTCATCAGCGGGAAAGGTACTTCAGCTGGAGCCGACTTTACCACAAGCTCTACCTATCGGTGCTAATTGCTCTGGTTACAAACTTCCTCGATGCTAGCAGGTCAATTTCGCAAACCACCAAGTTAGACTGCGTGGCTACCAAAAGCTCTGATTATACAGTACAACCAGGCCCCTCACGCCGAGGTCGGCCTAAAAGATGGACAGAGCTTGAGAAGAAGAAGCTTAAATCCTACCTGACCGAGAAAAAGGATATTAATTGGATTGCGTATAAATCTCAACAGAACTGAGGGCGATATCAAGTCTCAGTGCTCTATATTAGGTTTCGTTCAACTAGGAAGAGTCAGATTAGGACGTGGACACCGGAAGACTCGATGTTGATTGAGGGGGCGTCATGAGGCTGTGAATCGGTACTGTAGTTTGGAGTATATTGAGCCAGAGGTCTCTGCCAGATACAGGATGTTTTTCCAATGTGAACTACTCTAGACTATTTTTTGTATTAGATACCATATATGTTCACAACACCTTATTTCCTGTAGAGGAGCAGTGCTTTTACTTATCGAATCCAATCGACGGAAAACCATCTTCCACCCACGCGCTGTGATCGATTTGCACGATTACGATTTCAATGATCTTCTGGCAGGAATCACTACCCTGCTTGTGTGGTCGGCATTCGGATCAGGACTCTACGTAGTAAGGTCCTCTGGGGTGGTGGCGCTATTGGCCTGGTCCCCGTGGTTTTGGCGGTCGAGCGCTGGCTTGGCGTGCTCTTCCAGTTACACCTCTCCAGGATTATAAACGTTAGATCGGTACTGGTCCCACACACCTACCCACCAGGACTTCTACCCCCTTCGATCAGCTATACCACTAGCTACAGAGCTGCAACAACCAGGAATTCGAGATCGTAAGCAGTAGAACGGTCTACAGGCCTCATTAACGAAGTAGAATACACCCTCAACCATCAGAAATATCAACATCTCTATATGAGTGCGGCTTGTACCGATGTAACGTTTATAATCCTGGTGGAGGTGTGGTGGTCGGGGGCGTCGCTGGCGTCGCTCCCGCTCGTCCGCCCGCTTTGGGGCCTTTTGCCACCGTGGCCCACGTCTGGTTTGTGGGGTATTCCTTCGGTCGGTTTCGGTTTCCTGTGCCTGATTCCTCGGACTCCTGCGTCTGCTCTGGGCTGCTGCCAACCCTGATTGGGGCGTATAGATCTCCGTCAGTCTCAGCAAATACTACTGTGTTGAGATGTCCCGCTAGGACGTTGACGAGCTCTCGTGCCGTCCTGCGCTGAGTGCTGAGGTGGTCCCCGGTGTAGGATTCCACGAATTTGTCCAGTGCTCCCGCTAGCTTCGTGATCACCTCTTTCTTCACCATGAGGTCTCTCTCTATTTGAGCCAGCTGTAACAACGAAGTATTAGATATGTCTCTTGTCTGTGCATATATTTCGTAAAGGAATTCTCGACCTTTGGCAATAGATATCAGACCATTGATCTGCAAGTTCTGGGCTCATATGACCCGTATACGATACGTGTGGGCTATTGGTTTGTGGCCACTGAGCCGAGCCCATGGTTTGGTGAGATGCGTATTCGTACATCTGCGGGGGTAGTGGTGGGCTCCCCAGCTGGCGGACGGGATCCGTTTCACCCACTGGTCCTGATGCTTGGTGAGCTATCTTGCTTTTCTGATACTTTTTCCCGAAACCTCTGTTGCGAGTAAAGAGCCAAAGAAGAGCGGTAATAGCAACAAGCAGGGCTGCTCCCCCAACAGCGATACCACCAACGGCGCTATCAGACAGAGAACGATCATTTGCCTTGCCAGTACTTGATGTACTCGAAGTCGCGCCTAATGCTGTTCCAGTTGTTGACGTGTACTCGTCTGGGATGGCCTCGCCGGGGGAAAGCTGGTACTTTACATCGGCGAGCGCCTTCTTCTGTGCTTGAAGGGTGAGTTTCTCGTTCTGGTTTGAGAGTAATAAGGAATCAATATGACATTAGATATTAAAAAAAAAAAAAAAAAGAAAGAAAAGGAAAAAAAAAGTGAAGGATCGTTACAGGGTTGATTACCCCAACCATATGGGAGTTGATACAACTACCTGACGCCGAGCTTTAATCATGTTAAGGACGATATGATCCCACGAGAGTGAGTCGAGACAAACCAGTAGAAGAAAGAAGGGTCTGTGTTGTTTACTGTCAGGAGCCATTCAGGCTGCTCATCACCCATCAACGATATCTTGGGTCCACTAAAGAAGGTGTCACCGCCCGGGTTGACATAGTTGTACGGGACTATCACACTCGCTGTTAGCAGGACGGGTTTCCTATATTATAATGACATAGACAGTCATTACCTTAGCGATCAGTCTCGGCATTTATCTTACCCGTAAGTGAAGCATTAGACACACTTTGACGACTACACTTATAAACCGGTTCTCCAGTGAACTCATTCTTGGTTTACTATATTCCTTTGCGGCTAGCATTCCCCGCTAGCATAAACCCTAATACCTCTTATACTTTGGCTAATCCAGGAAACCTTGGTATAGTCTGTGTAATTCATTTCTCATTTCCAGCTCGACATCTGCGATGTGCCTATAAAAACTCAAGTCGATGTATGGTTGACCAGAAGGCTTACCTTCTGCACACACCTGCATATTGAAGTTGCCATCGCAGCGGAATTCTTTGTAAAAAGATCATGAGTGTAATCAGATAACGAGTCTTCGGAGTAACGACTCTACCGTATTGGAAACGTCTCTTCTTTCAAAACCTTGCGCCGCTGAAACTCAACGGCCTCACCTCGAGTCAAATCAGGAAAGTATGAATCTCCAATAAACTCCCAGTACCCATCGGCATGCCCTCGAAGGACATATGGAACCCCGTCTCCGTACAGAACGCTGACGAGGTCTCCCGTTTGTGCGTTTGCCAATGCAAGACCTATTCTTTGACGCGAAGTAATAACCAAAGATCTGCCGTAGCAAAAGTTTCGTGCCAGTGCCTCGTAGATCGTTGCATCTCCCCCAAGAGCAAAATTACTGATCAGACTCATGACATTCAACTCGGTACTTGAAGCATTGACTTTTGATCGTAGCTCGTCACAGGTTGACAGAAGTTCAAGGATGTACGCAGCTCCGTCCTTGAGCAACGACTCACAGCTATGGCCACTCAAGTCATACTGCTCCGCAGTGGTTGTCCTTATATAATCTGTCATCCATGTGATCACACTCCTCCCAGCAAGTAATGTGGTCACACATTCCAGGATTCGTAGCGACGTAGACGAAAATTTGTCAGCGAAGTCTTTATGGGACTGCCCGGGATCGGTGAATAAAAAGCAATGCGAAATCATATCGACCATGATTCCACTGACACAAAGTGTGTTTTTTTTAGTTGGGTTCGTTATTACTATTGGGCGCCCCACCGAAGCTGTACAGTGTCTAGGAAAATCAAGAGACACCGGTGTCGAAGGCTTTGAGTAAGTTACCCAAGAAAGGCTCTTGGTAATGTCTCGATCAGACAACTCAAAGTCGCTCCAGTCAGGTACCCAAGTTGGTAGATGTGAAAGGTCGTGTGTATGTTGATTTTGGCCACAGAAGCTCGATGCATATCTTGTACGGATCATGACGGCGAGTGACTGGCTTGACTGCAATAGATATCGCGCAGTGTTGATATATACCTGTTCAACGCTCAGGCAGTAATCCGGCTGTAATGGCACGGGCTTGTGGAGGGGATCCTGAGTCTCTGCAGCGATCCCAAGAAGTGCGTAGACCTTGTCTCTTTGGTCTGTGGCATGGAACTTGACTGAAGTCGTGGCTAACAAAGCATCAAGCGGCCATCTGCGACGAGACCGACGGATGTTCGACATTTCGTCGATATTCCGCAATGCTTCTGGAAACTCTGGTAGGCGGAAAAACCCATTTCTTCGCATCCATGAGGCGGCCCACCCGAGGCGATTCCAGGAATGCTGATGATGTCCATGCAGTATAATTGGATCTTCGCTTGAAAGGACTATTTCTTGTATGACCCAGACTCTGGTGAACCATGGATCTTTGAGTAGTTCGCTAAGGCTTTTCCAGTGCTTATGAGCAAAGGCAGGCAGTCCCGAGGTCGTGTGCAATTCCTTCGAGTACAGCTGAAATGAGATATCAACGATGCTTTCGACATCGGGATTTTGCTCCATGCATGCATCGTAGATCGCATCAACCAAACTCCACGCACCGGGACACTTCCCTATATCGGAGCCAAGCCAGACCAATGTTCGAATCGCCTTCGCGTAAATGCAGTCCATAAGGCTGACTTGCGTAGATCGCTCGGATGTGTCGTTTTGGTTGATGCATATTTTGTCTATCCAAATATATTGTGACGGTGCAGATTCAGCAGCTCTATTGGTGGTGAATTTTCGAAGCCGCTGAATAGCCGCAGCAAGATTTGAATTGATTAATATCGTACCGTTTTTTAGTTTTAGAGGTACGCTCTCGGGATCTCGGCCCCAACAGTAGCTCAGGGTGTAATAGGGTGGGACTTCTTCCAGTTTTGCAATTTCCAAACTACCCACGAAGTCATTTGTTGGAGCTTTGTGAAATTTGAGAAGGCGAATAGTCCTAAATGGGAGATGGCCGTATATGACTGGATTTGTGATATGAAACTTTTCCATTCTAGACTTCCCGGCGCTTTGTAGTCCAAGCGCGAAGCAACGTATGCTGGGAAACGTAGACGTAAATATGCTGAAGTCGCATTCCTTAGAATTCCGGGGGATTTCGTGATTATAATATATTTACTTGTCGCTCGAAGGTGTGGAGAAATACTGCCCCGCTCCACCATGGCCTGGACCCCACCTAAATGTTTGTTTTTGTGACAAGATTTGAATACATACCCTGGCTAGTGCATCCTATTCGTATAAGTAACCAGGTATTTTGGACAGTGTGTCGGTCAATATTACAGTACCATGAGCGTCAAGATCAAAATGCTCTTGCGAGAGATTTTACGGGACTACGGGCGTATGCAATAGCACAAATGCGAGGTAGCCCATACTCCTACAGCCTGCTATCGATGCTTGTCAGACACGTCATGAAGTCGAATCCTGCCTTGTTCGTCGCCCGACGGTCCGCTGTGCCTGCTATGGTCCAAACAAACCTGATTGGTCGTGTTACGCCCTTTCATGGCTTCGTGCCCTGTGTCATGTTGCCACTGTCAGGTCGTGTGATTACGGGGCTGTCGGAGTGATTTGTCTGCCGCTTGATTGGCTGCAGATGCCTACAAACACAATGCTACTGCCCCTGCTTTGATGCATTCTTATTAGCAACATTTATTTTCGGCGCTGCTTATCCGTTTGTCGAGTCCTAGATAATACCCCCCACCCAGCCTTTACGGTAGAATTTGGCTGCCCCTCTCCAGTGAGTTTTGTTCCCCGGCGACCTTCGTCTATAAGCACTTCTTCGATAGCTTTTTGGTTAAAGAACGCCGACATTTCTCCTACGATGCTGGCGACCGCCAATTTTCTTCGGCCAGAACCCCGAAAGCTTGGGCTGCACCAAATATACCCTGAGCCCGGTAATGGTGACAGTAGCAAAGACGTAGAGTAGGCGTTCGTGTCTGCTAGAGGAAGATCCGGGGGCTGACATCGCTAGCATCATCGCGATCCATGGCCTGGACACTCAATCGCCAAAACAGTGGGTGGCCTGGAAAAAGGATGGCGACCCAACCTCAGGTGAAGTGCATTGGTTGAAGGATGCGCATATGCTACCTCACAGAATCCCCAATGCTCGCATCTGCACATATGACTGGAATGCGAATGTCGATCGAGCAACAGCAGCGGATAGCCTGTTCGGATTTGCAGATCAATTTTTGGAGGAACTACATATTCGGATCATCCAAGTACGGCATCGGCTTAATGGCTCAGAATAATCGAAGCTTACCCATGACTAGGGCGGCATAGATCGACCTATTGTTTTTCTTGCATCTTGTTTTGGGGGACTTCTCCTTATTCGGGTCGGCTACCTTTTCTGTTTTCGCATCCTTTCCAACTCGTCCGAGTCTGACCTAGCCAGGCACTTTGTCGCGCATTCGAAAGTCAAAGCGAATACCAACATATTCTTCAGTCGACCGCTGGCGTGGTCTTTCTTGGCACTCCTTTCCAGGGGAGCAACGAAACGTTCAGTGATGCTGCACAACTCCGCGCCTCCGTGGCTGTTGCTGCTGGCAGACAGGGAGCGGCAGAACTCGCCAGCTACTTACAGCAAGACTATAAGCTTGATGAGATGGTCCAGGTCTTTCGTGAGATGGTCAAAAAGGAACAATTCAGCTTTCCAATCACCTGCTATTATGAGACACTAGAGTCGGACTTTCGGAGTCTTCGCAAACAGTTGCCGCCTAATCTTGCTTCGGAAATACGACGGGACAGCGGTATCGTGAGTGGTGACCGAGTTTATCACATATGGACGTATCAACTGACCAGCAAAGCTTGTTGACAAACATTCAGCTACCCTCCCAGGAGAGAAGGCACTCCCACTCAACGTCAGACACTCGATGATATGCAAATATTCGACGTCGGATGACCCGGCCTTCAGAACTCTGTCGTTTCGAATAGAGGGAATGGTTAAGCACGCCGGGGATATCATAAACAGAAAGCGAGGTCAGCTTATCCATCCTTGGCACGATTATGGAATAATGCCGGCGGCAATAAACAATCGATCAAGACTTGGGCTCAATCAGATGGCGAACTGCAGTATAACTGACCATAAAGATTTGTATAGCTGTTCAACACATTTCGCAAGTAACCCATAGGATACCACAGCCACACGCAACGGCGACGCGCACGGGAGGTGACCCGGACCCCCGCGACACCACCGGCCTGTGCCTGCTGTCGCTCGACGGCGGCGGCGTCCGGGGCCTGTCCACCATCTACATCCTCGAAAGAATCATGCACAGACTCAACGACGAGCGCATGAAAAGCCGGCTGCCCCGAGTCAAGCCGTGCGAGGTGTTTGACCTGATCGGAGGGACCGGCACCGGCGGGTAAGCAGTCCACCGCTAGATAGCTAATGTCCAGCCTGCCGGCTAATAGCCAGTCCAGACTTCTCGCAATCATGCTCGGCCGGCTCGAGATGGACGTCGATCAGTGCATCGAGGCGTATAATAGCATCGCGAAGTCGGTCTTTGGCGGCGGCCCATCGCCAGCGCCTGTTGATCCTACGGGCAAGGTCCCCGCTCCGTTCGATCTGGCCGCGTTAGAGCGCGCCATCCGAAAAATGATCACAGCTAGCGGTGCGTCGGAGAAGGATGTCTTCAATGACGGTGCTGAGCGAGGATGTAAAACGTAAGCCTGGCATATGCTTTTCACCGCTATTTACCCCGTAACCCTACCGTGCTAATCGAACCAGTTTTGTCTGTACTGCGGACCGCGACACGAAAGATATCGTCCGTCTCCGGAGCTATACTCTCCCCGAAGAGCGTAGCATTCGCGCGACGATTTGTGAGGCCGCGCTGGCGACATCTGCCACTACGACCTTTTTCGAGCCAGTCCGCATCGGGGCCCGCTCCTTCGCCGATGGCGGGCTCGGCGCCAACAATCCGGTGGATGAGGTGGAGGGCGAGGCCTCTAACATCTGGTGTCCGGACGGGAACGATCTCAAGCCGCTGGTCAAGTGCTTCATCTCGATCGGGACGGGGGACCCGGGCAAGAGGCCGTTCGACGAGGGCATGGCCGATTACCTTGCCCAGACGGTGGTCCAGATTGCGACCGAGACCGAGGCCACAGAGACCAAGTTCATAGCCCGGTGGATGAAGCACTTTGACGAAAAGCGATACTTCCGCCTGAACGTGGACCAAGGTCTGCAGGAGATCGGGCTTGTGGAATACGAAAGGCAGGGCGCCATAGAGGCCGCGACAGACAGCTACCTCGGGCATACGGACCGGAAGCTCCGGGTGCGAGATTGCATCTGCAACCTCCGATCGAAACAGAGTGTGTATATCGATAACTTTGCGTAATTAATTAGGGTTATATTGATCGCAAAGGCAGACAAGGCCGACACAACGCTTTCCACGTTTATAAATGCAAGTGTAACAGATCTTGTTCCTTGCCTCCTACTAACTTTGCTAGGCGTATGATAAGCGTATAGCGCAGCTATCAGGTATGATAGAATAGCTATAACTATAAAGCTGTAGAGTTATGGTGCTAATGCTCTCTGCTCTGGCATTTAGGTTCATTAGCGACCCCGTTCATCGTTCCGTTCGGTCAGAATCACGACTTTGTCGGACGCGGCACCATTCTCGAGCAGCTCATGACAGTAGTCCCTCCGAGCGTAGACGGAAATGACTGCCAAAGGACGGCTATCGAGGGCCTAGGGGGCACTGGTAAGACGCAAATCGCATTACAGATCGCGTATCGCGTGCGCAAGGCACATCCCAGCTGTTCCATCTTCTGGGTGCCAGCGGTCAGCATGGCCCTCTTCGAGGATGCCTATCGGACTATTGGGCAAACACTTGGGGTGCCGAACATTGACGACGACAAGGCAGACGTCAAGACTCTTGTGAAGACGGCTCTCGAGCAGAGCTCGAACAGCTGGCTCTTGATTATTGATAACGCTGACGACGTTGACTTGCTTACAGGTCAAACGACAGAGGCTGGACTTCGTGCGCATCTTCCCTTCAACCGACAAGGATCTATCCTTATCACGACACGCAACCATAACGCAATTATGCGTTTGGGGGTACGGCTTCGGAGTACGTTTGTTGTGTCCGAGATGTCTCATAACGAGGCCGTGCAGATGCTGGAGAAGGAGGTAAGGCCGGATCAACTATCAGACACAAAAAGCACGGAGGCTCTGCTTCAACTATTATCATATCTGCCACTAGCTATCAAACAAGCTTCGGCATATATGGCCGAGACGGCCCAGTCAACAACTGAATATCTCGGCCACTATCGGCGCTCGAATAGAAACCAGGTGGAGTTGCTAAGTCGGGACTTCGAGGATAGGGGCCGCTATTAGCAGATTTTGAACCCAATTGCCACCACGTGGCTCATCTCATTTCAACACCTATCCAAAACCTGCCCGCTCGCAGTACGCTACCTTAAGTTCATCTGCTTCCTTGCGGAAAAGGACATTCCGACTTCGCTTTTGCCGGGCAGGGATGGGAATAACCGGGACAATCAGGACAGCGAAGACGACGAGGACGACGAGGACGACGAGGACGACGAGGACGACGAGGACGACGAGGACGACGAGGACGACGATGGCGGCATGGAAAAGGACGAGGCAATCGGTGCTCTGAAAGGATACGCCTTCATCACGGCTCGGCAAGGGTCTGACTCGTTCGATATCCACCGGCTTGTCCGACTAGCCATGCGCAACTGGGTCGAGCAGGAAGAGCCAAGGCAGATCGAGACTGTGATTCAGCATCTCTCACGCGTATACCCATTTCCGAAGCACGAGAACAGAGAGATCTGGCTTCGGTATATGCCACATATAGACACGGCTGTAAACGTGTGGATAAAGACGGGCATCAAGAGCAGAGAGTGGGGGCTTATTTTCAATAGCGGCGCAAGTTTTTCGATTATGGGGAAGTATCAGCAGGCAGAAAGGAGATATCGACGTGCGCAGAAGATAACCCAGAAGGTATTGGGTCCAGACCATCCGGACACACTCGCCAGCATGAACAACCTGGCTCTTGTGCTCGACAGGCAGGGGAAGTACGAACAGGCGGAGGAGATGCATCGGGAGAGCTGGAGCTGTATAAAGTCGGTGCTGGGGCCAGACCATCCGAATACGCTTAATTGTATTAAAACTTACACCAAGCTGCTCAAATCCGGCCGTCGGCAGTTAGAAACGACTGTTTCAGAAACAAGGCCTTCAGGAGTTATATTGCTTAGTCAGCACACTAGCCAGCCAATAGCCATGGATTTCACGCACCGAGAGGTATCCACGGAAATAGAGAGAGCGCATACAGGCAAAGGTCTACGGGATCGATTCAAGGCTGCCAGTTCCAGAGTCTTTGGTACCGCCAATCGGGCTCGGAAGAAATGAATATATTGGATAATAGACTAGTTAAGCAGGATCACGGCCGACTCAAATCAGAGCATATACTAGCCAGCGTAAACGTACACGATTACCATGACGTATAACATCCATGTCTACAGGATCATACGCAAAAGCTCAGACGACAAAATACACGTCTGACGCCTGGGGAGAAGTAGGTCTGAACTTTACGGACAAAGAACCTGCTTGCCTTGACAAAATCGCTGGAGTGCCACGGTGTCCAAAGGACGCTGGCAGCCCGTTTTGGACATCATTTTGGCTTCTTCAACTCTCCAAGAACAAACATCCAGAAAGTGAGGAACGGATCGGTCTTTGATCATGGCTCTCATCGTTTGCTTGCACTCTTTCCGTGGCGCTGAATCAGTCCTGGCTGCAAAGGTGAGTGATATTTGGCTCGAGATTGTTTGATGCATATCGTCCCTTGCATCAAGCTGTGTAGCAGGTCTAAGACCGTATCGCATCAAAACACCTTAAGGCAGGGCAGCTCTCCTCTTTGTCCGAAGTCTTGTTGTGATAGTCAGCGGGTTTCAATTATATTGCTCAAAGCAAATAAAAGGGGGAAAAACGCTTCATCATCAATAGAGCTGTCTGCAGATGAACAATGATTCGGCCCAACCAGCGATGTCTGCAAAAAATATACTTCCGAAAGGAATAGCGAAAAAAACAATCCCGCGTGTCGCCTCCTGAACAGATTTGTACTCTTCGCTAGCCATTATAAGAGCTTTTGCTAAAATTATACCGCCTGAACAGGATGCGATAAAAAATATCGGGCGCTTTCTCGCCTGTGTTGCGACCATTGAGCTGGAGTGTCGGCTTTGCAGGCCAGAGAGCAGGAGTCTTGCAATCTCTTCGATCTGCTTCGGCTCAAATACCGAGGATTCAAATAGGTCCGCGGGCCAGTCGCAAGTAAATACACAAGCATTGCCGGCTGCTTTCGGAAGCATTCTTTTATCGGCGAGCCAGTTGACACAAATATTCTCCGGGTCTTTTGGATCTCGCCAAGTCCACGTGTCAGGTGATTTTGTGTCGAGGCCATGGATTGCGACGATGTCGATGTCCGCCTCCGTCTGGCTGTGATCTGGGTCAACTGGGCGCACATAGACGGTTCGGGGTTGTGGGGCAATTATTGCATTGCCAGCTTTAACACGGTCTTGAGGGAGTGGCTCTAATTTAAAGCTAGACAGCAATAGAGATCGGCCGAGTTTATCGCAGAGTAAACGATAGGTGACCACTGTCGCTATGGCGAGCACGACTACCTGGGCAAAGGTAAAGTATTCAAGCATCTTAGAGATGCTATACATGCTGTTAGCGTGGGTCTCTAAAAAATATAGGCGGAGAGAGCGCCTTACTCTAGTAGCCGTAGATCATCGATCGTAATGCAACGCGGTGGCTAGTGATCAATGACATACCAAGCCAGAATCGACTCAGGGAATCGACTGGGTTCGTTGTGCCTGCTGGCCAGTTGGCTGCAAACTCTACAATTTGAAGATTACGTCGTGGTGTAATAGTCTCTGGGTATTTGGTGACTGCGGGCTCACTAGTGATCATCCTGAGATTACGTAGGAACAGAGGAAGGATCGACACATCCCGGCAAGCAGAAAACGATAAAGAACCTAACGCAGTCACTTTCAGGCCCTGCCAATCGCGTGAATTTATCTGCCGCTCTCCAATTTGCTGTTGCAGCTCGTATGACAGCCACGGCGCTGTCTGGATTGCCCAGTCACAGGTCTTAAGACCTGCAGCAACTTCGTTGTCACAGCTCCACTTTCGCCCTGACAGGGTTAAGGCCGGTTCGCGGTGCACATCAGGACCTTACTCGGAGGAGTGGGGCGCGACAACCAACGATTGCAACCAATTAGGTGGAATATTGGATGTTTGCACCTGGTTATTAGATCTTCAAACCATTAATCGTTTAGCCGCGAGGCATAAAGCCCGCCCGGCATGCATCGACCTTTGAGCACAAATTAGCACCTGGACTGAGTCCCCACTCTTTCACGCCAGAACCATCACTATCTGAGTCTTAGCGCTTTCATTAGGTACGGCTTGAAATCAGCACCTACTTAGCTAACAGCAAACAGGCATCTTGCACCGCGCGAATATTAGACAACTGGGCGGCATGGCACCTTCCGTCATCCCACAGTCTAACACTGCGGCGACGCGAATTTTCCGCTTATATAATCAGACCACCAACTAGTCGCTTTGCGTTTGCAACAGAAGAGCTTGTTACTCTCATAGGTAACGGTTATCTCGCTGGTTGGTAACGGAACAAAATACCAGGAGAAATGCAACGAGTAAAACAAGCAGGTGCCGTTCTCATCCCCCAAAGTACGTGGTGGCGTGAGTGAGGCTGCCTGAATGATACCTAACTTGCCCCTTTCCAGATATGCCTCCTCCACGAGGCTTGGACGCTTGATGAGCTTCGAGCGCTTCTGCTTGCCTCATACCCCACCGGCCCCGATAACGCCGATCTTGTGGACTCACGGTCCAACAGCTTATTCATCGAGAATGAGTTGAAACTAGGCCGGCTCGTGGATGTGTCCGCTTGGCTTTGGGTTGCGGGGCGGCCCGTACCGCCACACCCGCTACATATCAACAGTTGCTCAGTAGGGACATTATTGTTGCGGAGCAAATAGACCTTCATTTGGTCTGGACGAGCGGCCACATCTGTATCAAAACTGTCCCACTGTTCCTGCTTGAGCCTCGCGTTTGAAGCGAAAACCTAGCTTGCCTCGACAATTGTAGTTGTTCTTTAATCTACGAAACGTTCTGTGGTCGCTAAAGACTTCGGAGATATGCAATAGGTCTCTTGTTCTCGTATGCCTCCTTAATTCGCTACAAAAGCGATTTCTTTCTTGCAATTGAGAAAAGTCTGCTCCCCGAAAAGAATCCACTGGGCCAACTGGAGAAAATTCGTTGCGGAACTAATAGAGAAGCGAATCTACGATCAAGTCGATAAACGCTTTCATCACAGTGAGCTGCGCCTAAGCCGACTATAGAAGCTTCAATACCTGGCCTCCGGCGCCGCTACGGAGACCTTTTTGGCGAAAACTTCATATGGCTACCCTCGACGACCGTGTACATTGCGGTGGTGCTCACGGCTATGCATGTCGGCCTTGCCAGTCCCTTGGCGCGGACAAGCAGCGTCTTACGGGTTACCGCCTTCTCGATTTTGAGTTTCCTCATCATATTTCTGATCTTAAGAGCATTCTTTAGCATATCTGTGTGGAATTGGGCAAATCATTTTGGCAGGTAGATTAGTGAACGTGACTCAGGATAAGATAACATTATTAAATATACCATAAGGCTAAGGAGCAACGTGGCTCAACCGAATCAATGCTCAACAAGCCGTTCGATAACCGGATCAACAAGTTGGAAGCCTTATGTAGCATCTGCGCAATGAGCCCATGTTTGTTATATCAAAAGTGTGGACGGCTATATGAAGCCAGACTGATAGTTCTGATGGTTACTGACTCGTTGTACAGGTTTCTTCATTTCCCAATCCCCTAATTTTTGCTCCGCTGCCGATGTGCTGGATATATGGCAAAACACTTGAGCATGCCGAATCCAATGTAGGCCACGTTGCTCCAGCCTCAGGAACATAACCAAATGGCTGATTGTTGTTGCTATACATATTGCGAAGCGAATATCGTAGAGATTGCTGTTCCTCTTCACCATTTATTTGCTGTACTGGTTGGAAATCGCCGATGTGTGGTGCAATAAACGTGGTCATATGTTCACCTTGAAGGACATCAGCGAATGCATAGACGTCTGGCAATGTTTGGCTCTCTGCAGAGTCCCGCCTCATAATCCTGGGTGCAGGATTATGACTCGTGTTGGGTATAGCAACGACTGATGTTTCTGGGCCTTTGTTTGACAGACTATCATTCATGTGACTGTTAGCAAACGCCTTATGGCTGAAGCTTCCAGCTGATGGCTTTCGTAGCATAAGGCTGTTTTCGCTGCCGCGAAGTCTTCCATAGCTTAGCCTAGACTCGACGTGGCTAAGTTCATCGTCTTCATGACCTCTTCCGACTTGCTCGTTGTCGTGCTGTCTTTGCTCAGCAGAGTGCTCATCGAGGACCTTCCAAGCGAGGGCGAGCTGCGCTTCATCTAGGTTTGTCCCTAGTGCTTTGTTGATTTGTTTTGGACTGTACTCTCAGCATCTGTGTATCTGTGCATCCGCATAATATAGGGGACTTACTCCCAGAAATCCATCAAGCCGATAATCAACGGCAGCGAAAAGGATACTTTCATATTGTTTGGCAAGTCCTCATTCATGTCCTCGAACACCTCTTCGAACTGTTCAGCAATGATTCGCACTGAATAGTTATCGAATGATTCTTTATGAGTTGCAGCTTTGGTCTTGTCAAACGTAGACCGCAAATCGTCCCGCCAACGTCGATATGTCGCCAGCGATCGCCCACCTAATACAAAGAATTAGCAGGCAAAGACACACGTAAGGAATTTCAGCCAACTAACAGATCAAAAAAAAATGGGACGCCCGATAGCCACATCGGGCGTCGACGGCTTCAATCAACCGAGCCACCCACCGAGCGGTCTCCCGCAGCTGGGATATATATTTGGTACCCTTCTCACAATCGGGTAAAAGTGTCTTAAGCAGCTCGTTTGCCTCCTCTACCGTTGCACCATTCTTGCGCGCAACATCACAAACACAAAAACATACAATATCACTGAAGATATGTAGCTGACTGGCGAATGTGTGCTGTTGTTTGACAAATGTTGAGACCGCTTCGTTGGCTCGTAGTATTGCAGAAGCACTATGTCCAGCTGTCAATTTTTCGAGCGTCTTTTGGAGGTTCAGAGTGTGTTCGATTGATGGTTGCGGACGGAGTATTAGGAGTAATAAAGTGTCGAAAACAACAGAAGGTGTCGAAAACATAGAAGTGTTTCGGATCTTGCGCCATTTTGCCTTGCTGTGTGCCGCTTCAGCGAAAAATCCATGCATTGCTTTGCAGAATTCTGTGTTCGGCTGTGTTGTTCCTGATAGCGGTGCATCATCCACCATTGACGTTGACAAGTTGCTGTTATCCGAGTTCGATAAGGACAACTCTGCGGTAAGTGGTTCGTTAAGCGGATCTTGCCGAGGCTTCTTCGGTAGCGGTAGATCAGATTTTCTTTTCGATTTTCTTTTACGTTGCGACTGTCCTGTTGCTCGGGTATCAACGTCGATATCAGATTCGTTGGAAAGACTTGACGGTATTTGCAAGTGCGGGAACAAGTCTGCTGTCTGTATGCCATGCAACGATTGTATGTGCAGAAGACAGTCCTCTAATCGTCGAATGTATTCGTCGTCAGACCCAATGAACGGAAATTTACGCTGTGAGCGGCTACCGATGCCCATTTTGACATGAGGGTTGAATGATATTTGGGTCAGGAACATCTTCGAATGGGCTCTCCTATCGTCGAGAGGGGTAAATGAAGTATTTTCCGGTGCAGCGAGCAGCTCGGCTAAACCCCGGTGAGAAAGACTAGCTTGACTGCTAGAGAATCCTGACTACTCACACAGCAACTGCCACATCCACGCTGTGGCTGACCCGGATGATGCTCTGTTTGAATCCACCTCAATGGTGGAGTGATCAACGAATGTGGCGATACCCGTTGAATGTCTACTTATGAACGGGGAGGATTGCTCAACAGCGAGCTCATCACATCTCACGCCCTGTCAGCCCACCCCTGGCGGCCGACGGTATGTACTACGTACTATGTAGGTGTCAAAGCAGTTGCGCACACCCCTCTCTCCCTATAGCTGTTTAAGCAGTTGCGCATACCCCTCTCTTCCCAGGTTTGTCCAAGCAGTTGCGCATACCCCTTTGTTCCCAGGGATCTTGTGCGTTAGAGACGAATAAAAAGTGGCCCGGTCGGCGGCATGGTGGCATTGCGTCTCAACTGAGCTTGGCATAGTGGAGAAGTAATTATATAATCGATTAGCCTCGAGCTGACGCGGGAGCAAGCACTGACGTCGTAGTCAGACCTAACGCCGGACCCGGAGATGGCATACATCAGTACCTGCCAGAGAGCGAGAACTGCATACTCCTCTTTACCACGCGGTCGCCGGACCTAGCGCTTGAGGTAGTGGACCCTAACCTAGTCGATCTAGTAGGAATGAGTTCCGATCAATATGATAGGGGTCTGTTTTTTATAAGACTTATTATGTTTATCAATTCCTATTTGTTATCTATCCCGATTAGAAGTCTTATTAGAAAAGAGGCGAAAATAGAATTTAGTCTCTATTTCCGGATCGCGATAAACGCGAATATTATCTATCAAAAAATAGGAGAGAGGGTTAAGGTAGGTATGCTATATAAGAATAAAAAGGCTCGTGATTAGATGATCTGTCGATCGATAAATAAAAGAAAACTTGAACGAATGGATTAAAATACACCTCTCGACACTTCGGTGTGTTCTTCCAGCCATCGTAAAGCATTGGAGATGAGATGCGATGAACCTATAATCAAAACATCGGTCCTTTGGTAAGCTTCCGCAGCAAACCTAAAGGCATCCTCAGGCGATTCGGTTATCACGACTTTGGTCGCTTCCCGACTCCTTTGCCAGGCTTCAGTATGCATTTTCGCAATGTTTTCGTCGAATATTTTGACTCCATCTACCCGCCGCTCGTATGCCGTCAAGATCACAAGGTCAAACCAGACTGTAGTCCTCTTGCAGAATTCCATGACTTGGACCATCAGCTTCATGGCATCACGTCCCACTGGAGTACCAAAGACAAGAACCTTGGCGCCAAGTTCTGCTTCGTTCTGCGTTCCACAGTTACTTAATGCACCGCGAAACCACTCCAGCGCAACAGGTATGCTTGTCTCGTTGTGTGCAAGGTCTAGGTACCATGACTTTTCGTTTCTCGACACGGTTTGGAATCGTCCAGGCCATTGGCATTGACGAATGCCAGTGTCGATTTCATCTTCAGATAGTCGGCTGCCCATTTTGGAGAGATAAGCATTTGCGAGCTGAATAGCAAGCAAAATGTTTCGCCTGTAGGCCGGTACCGAAATGTTTGATTTGAACAGTACGTCTTCGTCGCCTATGAAAGATAAAGGCGAAGAATTGACGACAGATTCTTCCCGAAGAACGACTTCAACTTCGTGATCCTGTGGAACAGAAAACGAGGGACTCCCTGTTTTCATGATTCCGCTCTTATTCCTGGCGATCTCCTCCACATTCTGGCCCAGCATAGGCACATGATCCAAACCTATTGTTGTGAAGCCGCAAGCAACAGGTTTGTCAAAGATATTAGTGGCATCGTAGCGACCCCCTGCATGAACTTCGTAGACGGCAATATCTATGCCCTCTTTCTGGAATGCGTGAACAGAAAGCAATGTAAGTAACTGCAAATAGCCTGGCTGGAAGGAAGTGTCTGTCTTTGGCAGTTTCTCCCAAACTTCGAAGAAGTACTTGGCGAACAACTCTTGAGAAATCGGCTCGGAGTCGATCCGAATCCTTTCTCGTTCTGTAAGAAGATGGGGTGAAGTATAGAGTCCAATCTTAAAAGGCCTGTGGTTTCGTGAAAAGTGCGATCGAAGTAAAGACTCTACGAACGCGCAAGTGCTGCCTTTGCCTTTGGTCCCAGTGACATGGATGATATCGAAAGGTTGCATGTCCTGTTCGAGATTAAATTACGGATCATTTCCTCGACCTATCCATTACTTACACTGTAACCTAGATCGTGCAGCCAATTGCGCATACCAGAAATGTTTGGTCTGCTCAACTTTCCTTGAGGTTTCTTCTGCCTTAGCACATGGCTTGAACGCTCACTAAGAAGGCGTATTGCGTCCTGCAACAAATTAGAATCATGAAAGTGACAAGAGAATTCTAGGCGTACCGCGTACGACTTTCCCATAATGACGAGCCTCGCTTGGTTTGAAATGCAACGAGTGTTGAAAGGTGGTCTCGATGTCCTCCTTGAATGCCACGACGCAATCGCGGGGAACGCACGCAAGAAAACCAGAAAATCAGGCCGAACTCTTTCCGAGAATCCCTGCTGCATCCACATTCTCACTAGCACAATTCAGGCAATTGACCCTATTAGTAGCGATTGCGGAGAGGAGTGGTAAAAGAGAAATTGTTTGCTTGGTTAAAACCACATCATCTAACCATCTTCGGCTAATATACGCAGGAATCCATTCTGCGGTATACACACCCAAGATTCAAGGTCACTGCTACTGCCGTCGTCGCTGGCGCTGCCAACCCAAAGATGAGGTGATTACCACTACTTAGTCGGCGCCGTATCGAAATACGAATTTTACAGTTGTAGCATTTCCGGATAAGGAAATGAAAGTTGAATCTAAAACATAAAATAAACAGTGGGCAATTTTTATTAGGACATTCTAAGTTGACAATTTACTGCTGCTAATACTGTTGATATCCGTGATATTGATAAAATTCCCATTCATCTTATTGTTGAATTTGCAACGGCTGTTGCGCTGGGTGCCCTTGCAAACGCGGCATAGAAGCGTCAGAAGCCAGGTAAAATCCATGCCAAAGGAGCTTCCCATGAGACGATATGCTGGGATCAAGGCCCTTCAGCCCTGTGTTCCTCGACACCACACATACAAGCAACGCAAACATCTCCACAAATAGCTTCTAGCCTGACAGTCACCATTACAGACCCGAAATTCCTGTGATCTAGAGTGATCGGACCAATACCCTTCCGCCCCGTCTTAGAGTCGGTATACAACGACCATCTTCCTATGGCAAGAGAGTTACGGTCAACCTTCAGTATATTACTGCGTAAGCAAGTGCGTTGGTGAACATTTTGGCTCTATCTTCAATCTTCAATCTTCTATCTTCAATCTTCAATCTTCAATCTTCAATCTTCAATCTTCAATCTTCAATCTTCAATCTTCAATCTTCAATCTATCCATACTTAACCGTCACATTCGCCCGAACACCTCACGTAATGCTCCTACACTCTCCTGAATATGTTCCAGTCGCACATCAATCTTGGCTTGGGGATTATACCGTTGCCTTACAAGTCACTCATCTTTCTCCTCCCCTGCCGAATATTTCTGCAATGATCTTTGGTCCGCGAATCCTCCTCTCCCTAACATTGTTGCGACCAACACTTTCGTATCATGGGACCAAACCTCTTGTATCGATAGATTGTCACTTCTCTCCCTTTTAACCGACTTTTCACCCACCCAAGTTTCCAGCAAACAGAACAATACCCAGCAACATATAAATATATGAGGGCCGCATCCTATGCCAGAGTCATGCAGGGCGATAAGACTGCCGACGAACATGACTGCCGTATAGATATCTTTATAGGCCGGAAGGATCTGAAGCTTTCTCATCACCCAGACAAGAACTCGGGGGTATGCTGCAGCAAGATTGATTCGGAAGGTCGCCCAATGTAGAGAATGCAAACCGAGGAAGACGGAACAGAAGGAAATTGCAAGTCGAATCAGTATTTGGGCATGGAATACTGGCTGAGCTATGTGCTTGTGGCCGTTGTAATGTCCTTTGGCGACTACATAGTGGCTGGTCCATGAATGAAAGACCATTACGACAAAATGGAAGTGGGTTGCTTTCTCGAAAGAGCCAGTGCAAAGGTAAACGAAGACAAATCTCAGGATCTCCAGATTGGGGCTCAAAATGTGGATGAATTGCATCGCATGAAGTGGGTTTTGTAGTTTCTTCGCCGAATGATACAAGACGTGTCGCGTATGTCCTCCTGACGGTCTGGCTGCTTGCGATTGGCAAGAGCTGTGGCAAGGACTGGCTGAGGTTCGGCAGCGCGACTACGTGAACCTGCTCGTTGTCGATATGGGAGGCAGCACCCTGAACCTTCAGCTCCTAAGCTTGAGGTTGGACTCGGCGAACAAAGAAACGATGGTCAATTGCCAATCCAATTTTGATCCGGAGTGGCACCTGGGTAAGCCACGAAAAGATGTACGTTGCGGAGTTGTCTAATTCATTTCGGACTAGGTGCAATCGGAGGAAGTCAATTATCCAATACAGCGATCAAAAAGATCATCCAAGAGAGGCTGTCACAAATGCGCCATAACATACCCTCCGACGAACTCGCCTGCTTGATGGAACGCTTTGAGGAGAGCAATTGGAAAGTTGACTATCGCTCTAACAGGGACAAGATAACGCTCTGCGGTAAAGATGATCGGTTCAGAATTCGCCTCTATCCGCAAGAATTCAAAAATGCATTCAATTGTTTTGATCACCCAGTCAGCATTCTCAAGGATGAGCTATCGCGGGTGCGCAATATTGGCAGAAACTTTGCCGTCGTGTTTGCTGGTGGCAGCTGGGGCCAGCCGGGGCTCCGCAGCATGATCAATGACCATATGGAACCATTCCAAGAGGCTTGTGCGAGAAATGCGATGCTGGTGAAACACATATTCTTGGAAAGACATGATCTAAATTGGTACGGACTGCCTCTAAGTTTTTAAACTGACTTTAAACAGTAATCCTCGAATACGTTGCGAGTTCTACGAGTTCGACTTCTTCTTCCGGGGTCAATAAGGTCTGGCGCCCGGATCGCACGGCAGGAGCGGCGGAGGGAGTCTGGATAGCTGTTTTGATCTGGTAGGTGGTGAAGCCGGTACGCTCTTGTATCTCTCAAGTAAATTCATGGTACATAGCCGTCAAACGGTTGCTATTTGCGAGGAGCTATTCTCATTTTCACGTCCCCAAGCCCTTTCTTCGGGTACCCCACAACTCGAACATGGTGCATAGTCAGATCTTGTTCTATTGTCTCAAAAAGTGTCATCTCAAACTTCGTGACGATTTTCGCGATCGTCAAGTATATCTCAGCGTATTTTTTTTTTCTTTTCGTATAACCCGATAAGTAGTGCAGAATCTTCTGTGCAACCTAAAAGGAGCTCGCCTTCCTTACTCTACATACGACAAGCTCTTTTCTGTAACTGCGAGGATGGAATCAAGAATCGCCTCAACCCGCGCTCCCATGACATTGCGGGAACGTTTGCTAGGCGAACTGCGTATTCTGGAACAAGGGAACTCCGGTGTATTTGCTGCCGATATAAAAGTATGTATTAACAACAGTAGTCAAGGATTATATAACGTAATTATAGCCACAACAAATAAACTATATATAAAAACCGTCACGCTAACGTAAAAAGGAAGACAAAAGGCATGACCCTAGGCAAGGACTCCGATAGCCATAAGCCACATCCTTGGCCATTAGATACGACGACCGCGAAACCGAGGATATTATGGACCTTGGGCCCGTCTTTGCAGACGTACTGTGTATATGGTAAACATCTTGCCTTGGGTTTTATAACCATATCCCTCTGCGCTGTTGGTTGCTTTCGATTAGCCGGGGACTTGTGATCTGCCACACCGAAGTCGGACAGCGATTTACAAGATGATTTCCTTTGGAACGTACACTTTCCAGAAGACGGAGGGACTTGGTTATATGCCCGCTTCGGTCGTTGCACGCCCGGACTTTGCCCTTATATGCACACCTAGCAAAGCTCGAGGCGGTGGACGCCCACAGTGGGGCTTATGATGTCAGACGGTCGCTGACCGAGGGCCCCCTGCGTCCGTTATAAAGGATTGTGCTTAATCCGGGCATATTCCCGTTCGATCGAAATGATCAAGAATGAGCACCCTCGAATATGTACGTACTGTGTAGTATGGCGATTCAA